>CM032453.1:145507405-145628247 GCA_019049505.1 Pachyrhynchus sulphureomaculatus | reverse complement strand
GAAAAGTCCGTGCAAAAATAAAAACTACTTATGTGGTTGGGGTAAACCTTTTTTATTTTTCGACATAGTCTCCTTTTAGGCTTATATACTTCGTCCAACGATGTTCTAGTTTGTTGATCCCTTCCGAATAATAGGATTTGTCCAAGTCTGTAAAATATCCATTAGTGTCTGCAATCACCTCCTCGTTTGTATAAAATCTTTGTCCCGCCAGCCATTTCTTCAAATTGGGGAACAAATAGTAGTCCGAGGGAGCCAAGTCTGGAGAATAGGGGGGATGTGAAACGAGTTGGAATCCTATTTCCATTAATTTTGCGACCACAACTGCTGAGGTGTGTGCTGGCGCGTTGTCGTGATGGAAAAGGACTTTCTTGTGGGCCAATCGCGGGCGTTTTTCTTGCAGCTCGGTTTTTCAAACGGTCCAATAACGACGAATAATATTCACCTGTAATAGTTTTACCCTTTTGCAGATAGTCGATGAGGATTATTCCTTGCGAATCCCAAAAGACAATCGCCATAACCTTTCCGGCCGAAGGAACGGTCTTCGCCTTTTTTGGTGCAGATTCCCCCTTGGTAACCCATTGTTTAGATTGTTGTTTTGGTCTCAGGAGTATAGTAATGTATCCATGTTTCATCCACAGTGACGAAACGACGCTTAAAGTCCTCCGGATTCTTCTGGAACAGCTGCAAACCATCCTTGCAACACTTCACACGATTCCGTTTTTGGTCAAGCGTGAGCAATCGCGGCACCCATCTTGCGGATAGCTTTCTCATGTCCAAATGTTTATGCAAAATATTATGTACCCGTTCAG
This sequence comes from Pachyrhynchus sulphureomaculatus, assembly GCA_019049505.1. Classification (NCBI taxonomy): domain Eukaryota; kingdom Metazoa; phylum Arthropoda; class Insecta; order Coleoptera; family Curculionidae; genus Pachyrhynchus; species Pachyrhynchus sulphureomaculatus. The sequence continues at coordinate 145,627,438 of CM032453.1, read as the reverse complement.
TCGAGATGCCCACAGCAGTAGCAATCTTACGCACCTTAACTCTTCTGTCATCCATCACCATATCATGGATTTGATCAATGATTTCTGAAGTCGTAACCTCCACAGGCCGTCCAGGACGTTCAGCGTCACTTGGGCCCATATGGCCATTCCGAAAATTTTGAAACCACTTATAAACTGTTCTAATCGAAGGTGCAGAGTCACATAATGTTTATCAAGCTTCTCTTTAGTCTCCTGAGGCGTTTTGCCTTTCATAAAGTAATGTTTAATCACCACACGAAATTCTTTTTCGTCCATTTCTTGAAAATCACTCGACTTCCTTGATTCACACGAATGCCAAATACAAAGAAATAGACCAATATGGCTGAAACTTGGTGTGCGTTCATTCAACAGATGCTACTAACTAAACATGACCTCGATACGCGCCGGTGGTGCCATCTCTCGGACTTTGCACGGACTTTTCAAACCAGCCTCGTATATATATATATATATATATATATATATATATATATATATATATATATATATATATATTTATACATAATTTTTGCATAGTTTTTCCGCCTTAAAACTATAACTTCCGCATAATTAATGCTGTTGCGATTAATAGTCATGGATGGCTACATCAAAAATAACGCGTTATTATGGTGAAAACACATAATAAATATAGTAAAAATTATATATAGACGGCTCACAAAGTTTGTGGGATTTCTGTAAAGAAAATGTAACGAATGGGATGACAAATTGAACACAGACTGAAAAATTCGAAGAAGTTTAATCAGTTTTGGCCAAAAAAAAACACGTTTGTGTTCTGCCACTTCGGCCAATGGAGAATATTGCAGGCATAAATGGAGGTATCGCTGTCCACCAGGGAGAATCGATTGTATCGACGTCATGCACAATTGGACATTTTGAGAAGCTCTTTTCAGAGCATTCTGTCAAAGGATGTGCATCCTTATGCACACAAAATTTAGTTGATGCAGAAATTCAAGTCAGCAGATAATTATAAGTGCCCACAATTTTTCAATTAAGTTCTGGAAAAGGTATCCTCCAGAATAATTTTGCAAGGAAAAACTATTTGACTGATGAGGCACACTAAATTGCTCTATTCATGGACAAAATTCACGGATTTGGGGTTCAGAGAATCTACGGACCGTGACCGATGCATTGTCAAACAGCCAATATTTGGTGTGGTTTTCCGTTAAGAGCTAATTTCGCCATCCTACTGTCGCCAATTGCGTTACATGTTCATTCCAGCCACCACGTGTTCTAGCTCTCACCCATCGCACCATGTCTCCAACTATGCATTTCTCTCTTATGTGAGTGTTTCTTCGTCTATCGTACATTGTGTATCCTGCGATTGTTCTGAGAGTCTGTTGTTCTCATTTGCCTTTTTGTCACGGTGTTGTCTGCTCTCACTCATGAGGCGCACTTGATGGCTCTGTTAATGAATAAAATGGACGCATTTGGGGCTCAGAGAACGTACGGATATATAGATGAGGGACTCATGGATCCTCAAAGAGCTAATATTTAATGTGGTCTTTGAGTAGAACGAGGAGTTAGAGCATACTCTAGTGAAGATGGTACCGGAAAATCAATTGTACAATAAGATCGTGTCAACTGCGTACGCGACTGTGACGTCTCTGTTAAACAACAAACTTAACTGATTTGGGGCTCAGAGAATTCACGGATGGTACCTGAGGGACTGATGCATCCTCAAAGAGCCAATATTTGATGTGATCTTTGAGTAGAATGAAAAGTTGGAACGTATTCTTTTGAATATGATTCCGGAAAATCAATTCGTCCAGAAGATCGTGTGAATTACGATTTCTTTCTGGGGGGTTTTGTGAAATCCTAAGTTTACGCCAGCAAATCACAAACAATTCCAGTTCAAAAGAAACGGTAGTGCGTGATGGGTGAGAAGGAGCCGAATCTTTTTGCAAACTCAATCAAAAATTTCATGAAATGATTACGTGTGTAAACATTTTTATTTGCGGGGGGTGAGTAGAAAGAAATAATGACGCAAAATAAAAGAATCTTGCCTGTTTAGTATTATCTGTAGTATATTTTAAATTAAAAACGTAATTACATATAATTAATAAAATTATCATTGGGGAATGGGTAAAAACAAGGAAGTTTCTCGCATATTCATAAATTGATAGATAATATTGTTTACAAAATAATTAATTATAAAAAATCAGCAATAATCAAAACAAAACTATAAATATGAAAATATCATTCTATTTGATTAGTTTTTAATAAATTTTAAATCATAAAAGGAATTTATAAGATTTTTACTTCCCTGTCGTTTAATTGATTTAAATTTTTGTGTTTTTTGACGTTTGAGGGTCAGGTTAAGTTCTGAATTAAACGACATTTACAAGTAGAATAGGCGTAGCTATGTTTTAGGAGCTAGAGAAGGTACCTGAATCAACAGACCACACTTAGAAAAAATAGTAGTAAACAGGACTTTTTCAAATTACTCAATATTAGCGGCGCCACCTATTGGATATTATATCTACTGAAAAGGGCAGTATGTAATAAAAAACAACATGAAGTCGGAGGGATTTACAACACAGGAAGGTTTGAGGCAGGGAGGAAGCTTGAGCCCAACATTGTTCACTGTATACATGGATGAAATAATCAACAAGTGCGAAATAAAAGTGAAAAGAATGACAATAGGATACTGGAAGCTGAAAAGAATAGAACTATCTGAAGCGGCTTTTGCTGATGATATTGTGTTGGTGGCGGAAAATGAGAGACAATTACAAGGAAACCTCGATATTTGGAATGAAGCGTTTAAGGAAGAAGGTATGAAAATTAATGTAGATAAAATAAAAGTAATGACAATGGAAAACCAACAAACAAACATTTACGTAGAAGGGAATAAAATACAACAAGTGGAACAATATAAGTATCTGGGAGTGATAATGTGAAGTGAACTGGAAAACAAGACAAAGAAATTAATGAAAGAGTCGAAAAAAAACGAACAAACTTTACTATGCAATAAATAATAAATTCATTAGGAAGAAAGAGGTGACGAAACAAACAAAAATAAAAGTGATCAAGGCAATTTTTAAGACAATCCTGCCATAAGGATGTGAATTATGGACCCTAACAGACGGAAGGACAGAATAAGGAATACAGAAATAAGGAGAAGGCTGAGAGTACAAGAAATTGTGGAATATATACAACAAAGACAGCTGGGATGGTGGGGCCAATGTACAGAGAATGAAGGATGTTAGACAGGTGAAAGAAGTGTATGAAGCCCGAATACCGGGAAAACAGAAGCGACCTAGACAAACCTGGAATCGGAGTATTGGAAGTATACTTAAGGAGAAGGGAAAATCCTGGAAAGAAGCAGTGAAAATGGCAAAGAATAGAGACAGATGGAAGAAGTTTATATGTGGAGATTGAGAGGAAAAAAAGGAGAATGTATAACTGCCCTGCACCTTATGGTAGAAGGGATATACGATTATATTATGTCATTATGTCTAATTTTCATGATAACTGAAAGTTATAGTGTGTTTTAGCTTTTGGTAGAAAAATGAACATGGAATGAAGAGCGAATATTAAGTTTTCTGTAAAACTATTGTAGAACATTTAACGAAACGTATGAAAAACTGAAACATGTTTATGGTGATGATTGTCTATCCCGCATTAGAGTGCGAGAGTGATATCAACGTTTTGAGGAATGTCGTGAGAACTTAAATGACGTAGAATATGTTGGTCAACCAAATTTCGTAATAATCGAAGAAAACATCAAAATCTTCATTACCATACATACAAGTAGAATTAAATATGCCTAAAGTGTCAATCCATCGCATTTTGACTGAGCATTTGGGGCTTAGAAAGATTTGCTGTTTGTGTCACGCAAATTTACTGATGACCAAAAATTGCTTCGAATTTCAAATTGTAAATACTTAATTGAAGAGACAAAAAAGGACAAAAACTTTACGTATTCCATTGTAACTGGCAACGAGACGTCGTATTTTCAAATCAACCAAGCCCCAAGAGAAGAAAATTTGAAAAAAGTCGTTTAGAGAAGTCAAAAATAAAAAAAAAACGGTTCGGCGGGTTTAGTGTACAAGGAATTCGTTTCACTTGGCCAAACGGTTAATGCTGTGCATTATCAAGGTGTTATGAAGCGTTTATGTTCGCATATTCGTCGTGTGTATTTTAACCTTAAACCATTCACCAAATTCACCTGAAATCGCTCCGTGCGACTACTAAATATTCTCAAATGAGTGGATGAGAGGACATCAAAAATCTCCAAAAGACATCGTGTCGACTAGGATAATAAAGGACATCTCAAAAGATTAGCTGAAAAACCCATTTCGTCCGTAGCGGACTATTTTGAATATGGTAAATGAATTTTGCCAATATAATAAGTTCTTGTTTTCATTTTAAATAATCGATTAAGTGCAAGATGAACTTGCGCAATTAGTGTTCCGTACGTTGATTGCCTTTAAAATAAAAAATTTTGTTACGGAGGTATAAAATCATCACGGACTTCACAAAACACACCCCAAATGAGTTTTCAACAAAGTTTGTTTCCGATCTTCACTGAAAACTGATGACTTTGAATTTTTTTTTATATCAGATAAATAATTCAAGGTAATGCACTCGTGATAATTTTCGTTTAATCTACACCCTGTGGAGAATATTCCAGAATTTTTTCAAAATTATTTGATCAGTACTTTTCGAGATAAGGGGGAGGGATAGCGTTTCTTCGCGATTTTTTAAAAATAATACAAAGAAAAGTGTGCGCAAGTATTGCATTATATATATTTTTGAACTCGTGTTTTTACAAGCTGTCATTTGATATCCCACTCGTTGACCTGGTAAAAAATAATTTTTTTTTCACTTCCAATTTCATCCCCCAAAAATAACCCCTTAAGTCAAAATTTAACTTTTATAACTACACGGCTCTGGTGAGGCCATCAATTCCTATATTAGTAGCAAATTTCAACTTTCTATGTTAAATAGTTTCGGAGAAAATCGGGTGTGACAGACGGAGTGATCTTATAAGTGTTCCGTACGGAACACTAAAAAATCCTGTTTACTTTGAGACATACTGTGAATATGGCAAAGCAAAGTCAACTTCCAAGCTACTTTTTCTGCTACAGAGCTCCAAATTATAGTCAAAATGCGCTTGAGAAAAAAATGAGAAGGATAAAGTTTGCAGAGAGAAAAAACTACAAATACTTTTCAGGTTAGAAATTATTTTAAAATTCTTTGCTGTTATGGTATTTAAAAAGATGGAACGTTGACACAGAATGGTTTTTGTATGTATTAGCTCCTTTGAAAATATTGGATGTGTCAATTAACTTTGAGGAATTTTTGGGTAAAAATATCGCGTTGTAAAAAAATGGGAAATATATCTGCCAGGAAGCATTATCTGAATGAGAAGAAGACTAACAATAAACGGTGAAACCCTGAATAATAGAATATACGCTGATGATACTGTCCTGTTAGCGGGAAGTTTGGAAGACACTTGTGGAACGACTAAATAAGTTGTGAGGATTGTGAACTAAATCTCAAGAAAACGAAATTCATGGTGATATCAAAGTATCGAACAATTCAGGGTGATCTCTTGTTAAATGACACGCAGATTGAGAGGATCAACTATTACAAATATCTGGGAAAATGGTTGACAAACAACATGCATCAGACAATAGAAATTAGAGGGCGAATAGAGTTAGTTACGACAGTCTTTAACAAAATGAGAAAATTCCCTTGTAATCGAGATATAAATTTGCTACTGCGTTTACGTATGTTGCACTGTTATGCATTCTCAACACTACTTTACTGTGTGAAAGCGCGGACACTGAAACAGAGTAACATTAAGAATACTGAGGTCCTCAAAATGTGAAGTTACCGATGTATTCTTAAGGTAACGTGGACGGACAGAGTGAGCAATAACGAAATTCTCCAACGACTAAACAAAAATCCAGAGCTCATGAACACCATAAAAAGAAGGAAGCTTGAATATTTGGGACATCTGATTAGAGGTCATAAGTATTTATTATTGAGAAATATTACGCAAGGCAAGATCAAGGGAAGGAGAAACTGTGGGAAGACGAAAAATATCCTGGCTGCGTAACCTGCGTGAATGGTATAAGTGTAGTTCAATTGAACTGAACGAAGAAGAAGAAGTAAAAATTAAAGTACTGTAAGATAAAGTACAAAAAAAATTCAGAAAGAAAAATTGGCATTAAATTCAAAGTATTGTCCATCGCTAGCCATTACTTTCTCCCATCTTTGTGACAGCATTTAAATACCACGTGCAATATGTGGCTGAGCGTTGTTATGTTGAAATATCACTTTCTCGTATTTTTTGGCGGTCGTTTCTCAGCTCAATTGCATTAACTGTTGTCGGTAACGCTCTCCCGTAATAATTTCATTGGGTTGAAGCAGCTTATAATACACTAGGCCCAGCTAATCCCACCAGATACACGGCATGAGCTTGGAGTCATGAATATTCGGCTTTAGCGAGAATATTGATAGTTCACCGGGCTACACTCATAATTTTTTGCGCTTTGGATTATCGTAGCGTATCCACTTTTCATCGCCGGTTACTATATGATGCAAAAAATCTTTCCGATTATGCCGTTGAAGCAGTTGTTAACAGGTGAAAAATGACCTTTCAATGTCTCTCGGTTTCAATTCGTACGGCATCCAATTTCCTTGCTTTTGGAGCATTCCCAGTGCATGTAAGCTCTTGGAAATGGTTGTGCAATCAACTACTAATTATTCTGCAAGTTCTTTTTCCATTTGGTACAGGTCTTCAACGAGTAAGGCTTCCAATTCTGCATCTTTAAATTTCTCATCTGGCCTGGACGTTCTATGTCTTTCGTGTCGTAATTACCACTTGTAAAGCGTCGAAACCAGTATTCACATGTTTTTGTCGATGAAATATAATCACCATGGGTCTCTGAAAGCAACTGATGATTTTCAGCAGCGCTTTTCTTCGAATTAAACAAGAAAAGTAACGCTTCCCGCAAACGGTATTTTGTTGGCACGTAATTCGACATATTCAATGCTCAAAAAAAAAACATATACTAAAAATTAGTTTAATGTTGCTTCACCATGGATATAGCAACAGTATGTTCCGATGCGATATAATAATGTTATGCCCCCTCTTAGAAATCCCTCAAAATTAATTCACGCTCCTTATAGTATAAAGCAACCAATAGGATGTTATCTCAATATTAATTAAAATTCCGCTCATAATTATTCCGACAAGACGACAAATACTTTCATATTCACTCCGATATCTCCTACCTATTTTAATTAAGCAGGTTATGTTTGGTCGACACCATCGACCAGATCAAGTAGTTCTTCCGCTTAAGGTTATGTGATGATTCTGCAATCGAGTGACAAAAAAATGAAAGCGCAGTCTGTGGTATAGATATAGTAGACTATAGTGTCGAGCTAACCTACTACTTCACGTGTATCGTTTACTTTCGCTATTCACCGCTAATAGTTCAGTATAGCTCTTAAACTTTTCATGGACACCGAGATTCGAACCGCGCTTCATACCAGACATAGGTCTATGTGACTTACATGCGTATTTAATTCTGGTCGAAAAAGCGGAAAATAACGCTTCGTTAAGGTCTTGTTTGTGGTGTAATTCGAAATACAGGCGCTTTAAAAAAATTACGAAAGCTCGTTATTGACTGCTAAATTTTCTAAATAAACAAATATGACCTTGAAATTTTCGAAATTAGCTTTTGTCGCGACGTTATTATTGTACAAGTGCTCGTTCGCAAATAAATTCGGCACTAATGGATTAAGAGACCCTTCCGGTAAGTTTTATTCTTTAATTTATGTTTTTTTTTTCTTCGGTGCGCTGAACCATATTAAAGGCAAGACTGGTACCACGCCTGTCAAGTTATTTATACGAAGTAATTAATATTTGTTTTGTTGTTGTTTTCACCTTAAGGTGTTATCGTGATAACGAAACCAGTGCAATTAACATTGTTTAGTACAAATTAGGGTCCAGTTTATTGACCCATTCCATACTTAAATGAGCATTAAAGATAGAGTACAAAAAATAATCTAGTTTTTATTAATGTAGTTCTAGAATAGCTAAATTTGTCTTTCTAATACTAAATAACCGGTCAAGTGCAAGTTGAACTTGCGCAATTAGTGTTCCGTACGTTGATTGCTTTTAAAATAAAAAAAAATTATTACGGAGGTATAAAATTATCAGTGACTTCACAAAACACACCCCAAATGAGTTTTCAACAAAGTTTGTTTCCAATCTTTACTGAAAACTGATGACCTTAAAATTTTTGTTTTTTTTAAATACCAGAAAAATTATTAAAGGTAATGCCCTCGTGATAATTTTCGTTCAACCTAGACCCCATGGAGAATATTCCAGAATTTTTTCAAAACTTTTTGATTAGTACTTTTCAAGATAAGGGGGGGACAGCGATTTTTCGCGATTTTTTAAAAATAATACAAAGAAAAGTGTGCGCAAGTATTACATTATATGTATATTTTTTACTCGTGTTTTCACAAGCTTTCATTTGACACCACACTCGATGACCTAGTAAATTTTTTTTTCACTTCCGATTTCTCCCCCCAAAACTAACCCGTTAAGTCAAAATTTAACTTTCAAAAGGAATTCGTAAAAGGCAGCTGTATGCCCATATTTCGAGTTTGTTCTCCAAGAATTCGGCCTGCTCGCCTGCTTCAGGTTCTGGATCGTCGCTCTGTACACCTCTCCATTAATTTTGGACTATTTTTTCATATATTTAATAAGTTCAGAAGGCAACTAATTTTTGCCTATGTAGAAAGTCCTTGTAAAACCATTGTATAACAAGCTACTCCTCTAACCCCCATTATATGATTGATCGGAAATAATTGAAATATAACAGTTTTCAGATTCCTCTATTCTAAAATCTAATAAGGACATATACCAGGGTACATAGGAAGCAATTTTTTAACCTCTTACTATATACGTTCAACCACAAATAATTAAAAATAATGAAAATATTATACAAACGATCTATATATATATATATATATATATATATATATATATATATATATATATATATAAACAAATATATATATATATATATATATATATATATATATATATATATATATATATATATATATATAAAAAACCTTTTTGTCATGCTTGCAACTGGCTTTCTAGTAACTTCTGCTGGCATGTTCTCCCATTCGTTTAATATTCTGTTTTTTAATTCTTCTCTATTTGAAAGAATATGTTTGCGAACTCATAAATGCTCGATGGGGTTCACGTCGGGTAATTGCAGAGGTACGAGGCTGGTTTGAAAAGTCCGTGCAAAGTCCGAGAGATGGCACCACCGGCGCGTATCGAGGTCATGTTTAGTTAGTAGCATCTCTTGAATGAACGCACACCAAGTTTCAGCCATATTGGTCTATTTCTTTGTGTTTGGCATTCGTGTGAATCAAGGAAGTCGAGTGATTTTCAAGAAATGGACGAAAAAGAATTTCGTGTGGTGATTAAACATTACTTTATGAAAGGCAAAACGCCTCACATTATGGTGACTCTGCACCTTCGATTAGAACAGTTTATAAGTGGTTTCAAAATTTTCGGACTGGCCATATGGGCACAAGTGACGCTGAACGTTCTGGACGGCCTGTGGAGGTTACGACTCCAGAAATCATTGATCAAATCCATGATATGGTGATGGATGACAGAAGAGTTAAGGTGCGTGAGATTGCTAGTGCTGTGGGCATCTCGACTGAACGGGTACATAATATTTTGCATAAACATTTGGACATGAGAAAACTATCCGCAAGATGGGTGACGCGATTGTTCACGCTTGACCAAAAACGGAATCGTGTGAAGTGTTGCAAGGATGGTTTGCAGCTGTTCCAGAAGAATCCGGAGGACTTTAAGCGTCGTTTCGTCACTGTGGATGAAACATGGATACATTACTATACTCCTGAGACCAAACAACAATCTAAACAATGGGTTACCAAGGGGGAATCTGCACCAAAAAAGGCGAAGACCGTTCCTTCGGCCGGAAAGGTTATGGCGACTGTCTTTTGGGATTCGCAAGGGATAATCCTCATCGACTATCTGGAAAAGGGTAAAACTATTACAGGTGAATAATATTCATCGTTATTGGGCCGTTTGAAAACCGAACTGCAAGAAAAACGCCCGCGATTGGCCCACAAGAAAGTCCTTTTCCATCACGACAACGCACCAGCACACACCTCAGCAGTTGTGGTCGCAAAATTAATGGAAATAGGATTCCAACTCGTTTCACATCCTCCCTATTCTTCAGACTTGGCTCCCTCGGACTACTATTTGTTCCCCAAAGGTAATTGCAGACACTAATGGATATTTTGCAGACTTGGACAAATCCTATTATTCGGAAGAGATCAACAAACTAGAACATCGTTGGACGAAGTGTATAAGCCTAAAAGGAGACTATGTCGAAAAATAAAAAGGGTTTACCCCAAACACATAAGTAGTTTTTATTTTTGCACGGACTTTTCAAACCAGCCTCGTATATGAAGCTGCTGTCGCACATTATGGATCATCCATTCGCGCACCACGTTTGCGGTATGTTTTGGATCATTGTCCTGTTGGAAAACGAGTGCTAATTTTTGGACACTTTCTTTTAAAATGTCTCTTAAAATGTTCAGATAAACATGCTGATCCATGGTACCATTAAGAAAAGGTAAATTTCCAAACCCTCCAGCGGACATGCATCCTCAAAACAGATCACGGCCACCCCCTTGTCTCACCGGGGAACAAATGTTTTTAATATCGAATGCGGTATTCTTCTTCCTCCAAACTTCAGTTCTGCCATCAGACCCAAAAAGGTTAATTTTAGTTTCATTACTAAAGATTACGGATTTCCAAAATTCAGTAGGTTTAGTAACGTATTCCCTAGCAAAAGCCAACCACTTTTTGCGATTAGCTTCTGAAATTAACGGCTTCTTCCTGGCTGCACACCCCTTATAGCCTGCCCTGTGTAATCAATTTCTCACTGTTTGTGAACAAACATTTTTCGAAAATAGTTCCCGTACTTCTTCGTTTAATTTTGGTGTACTCTTCTTGAGATCTATAATTATTTGTCTAACAATACTGGCCTCTTTACGTGGAGTCAGTTTCTTGGGACGACCGGAACGTGGTTGAATTTTATAAGAACCCGTTGATTTAACTGGTTTACAATGTACTGAACAGTAGCATGCGACTTTTTAACAATTTTTCCTATATTTCTGTACGATTTTCCATCTTTCCACAAATCAATTATGATCTTTCTAACTTGAAATGGAATTTCACAATTTCTCTCGCTAATTTTTAATACTACTTTGAAACCCCACTACAAAATTACTAGCAACGAGTGACAGATTATAAAGTATGGCCGAAAATTATTCATTTGTTTTCAGTTTAGCGAGCAATAGATAGCTTGATAAATTGCGGCTGATTATAACGTGTTCTTTTCACTGCAGTTCTTGAGTGTATAAAGACTTTTTTGACATTAATTTTGTTTACATTTTTATAACAATGATGTAACTTCTAAATAAAATGTTTCGTAGTTGTTTTTAATACTAATCGTCGTTGGTTAAGTTTCAAATATTAATTTAAACATGTTTTCTCATAGTTCTAGTTAATCAGTTCAACATAAGAGAAAAATAGTATAGAAAGCAGGTGGTGTATGGAAACTTTTTGGACTGACTGTATATATATATATATATATATATATATATATATATATATATATATATATATATATATATATATATATATATATGTATATATATGTATGTATATATATATATATATATATATATATATATATATATATATATATATATATATATATATATATATATATATATATATATAGCTGGTATTGCCTACAAACTTCAGTACGATAAATTAGAAAAAATATAGTTTTTCTATTCCAAAAAAAGGTGGGCATCAGCAGTATCTGACCTGAGAAGAATCATAGGGTATTTGGATGCAGGCAATGCGTCTTCAACTTCTGAAGCAGCACTTTGGAGGGCAGACACTAATTCCTAAGTTAGTTGATCTTACGTCACACAAATAGTTCAATTTTTAGAGTGACCAGCTCAAAGCCCCTATAGAAAATTTGTTGTTTTTCCCGAAAGAGTAAGATACATTCTCTCTAAATCTTAATGTTCTATTGAATCGCAAAAAAGTAAATAAATTGAAATCTGTTAAAAAAATAATTCTTTTGGATTGATGCTGGGCAGTTTCATATACTATGTAGTTTTTCTTATAATGACTTTTCTGAATTCATTTTAATACAATGTGTAAGATACAGCAAGTTGTAAATAAAAAGTCTATATGTGTAGACACAGCCCTCTTTGTCCTACTCGGTTTCTATTAATTTTAATTTCGGAACTGACTGGGTGTATAGAATTAAAAGTATAATAAATATTTTAATTAATAGATGTTTATTTTAATCAATTTGTTATTATTAGAACATAATTAGTTCATTACTTGAAATATTTGAGTTTACTTAACCTTTATTGCTATGTAGATAAACTAATACTGATTAAAATATTCTACATGACTGGCAATTTTATTTAGATAAAAATATTCGTTTCCTGTAGTTCGATCATCTTACATACTTATGTAAGTAAAGGGGTGCTAGCAAAGTTAAAATCTAGTTTAAAGAGAACAATAATAGACATATCTTTGCCATTCATTCGAGAAACTTTTTCCCAAATAAATTAATTTCCAACAGAAGTGACATAACATGGTTAGACCATGTCAGTTTGGAGTAACTTCTGGACGTTTTGCCTTTGAGTACATTAGGCATATTTAGGGATCTACTCTTCGAGATTAGGATAGTGTTGGTGAAATGTCGGGAAGTTGCTCAAATTTACATGGTCTGACCCCAAGGACAACGAGTTGTCAGAGGTGACTTACTTGACCTTTACGTACTTCTGATTTAACGTCGATATATATATATATATATATATATATATATATATATATATATATATATATATATCGCTAGCCGCTTGGAGTCTTCGGCCATCATGGTGTCGATCTTTATCACCCTTCCTGCTTATCCCTGTCCAGTTTTTTAATATATAATAATAAATTCTTTCTAATTTCTTCGAGGTGAATATTATCCAAAATTGTCAATGCAGCAGGAAAACAGACCATCTCTTTCTTCATTCGGCTGTTTTCTATTCCTTGCATATAAGTCTCCCTTCTATGTTTCCATGATTGGCGAACTTAGACTGCCTGATACCAGTGTAGCCCTGCGAATCTTTTAATGTCATCAATCCATCGTGCCTGAGATCTCCACACACCTCTCTTCTGGATCCATGGTCTCCATCTTATAGATTTGCCACTCTTTTATCTATACTTCATGTCCTGCCCAGCACCATTTTACCGCGACCGCTCTCCTGACGACATTCTCGCCTTTAGTTTTTTTGTCTAACCCAGGCATTTTTCAATCTCTTAAAGCAATTCCCATTATCTTTCTTTCGTTAGCCCTCTGATTGGCCCTGATCTTATCTAGGATTGACAAATGTCTTTGAGCCGTATGTTGTTATAGGGAAAATGCAATGCAAATGCAAATTTCAGATTTTAACGATAAAGGTATGCCAAGTCCTAATTCATCCCTTTCATTTATTTCCCGTCGTTATGATTTGTAGTTTTATACCTTCTCTATCTATAGTTTTCTCATTGTTGTTGTTTGTTCTGGATCGACTTCACTGGGTATGTCCTTTGCCTTTCTGAAGTTCAAATCCAGTCCTGTGTCTTTTGTAGTTTCATGTATATCATTTATCACACTTCGCAATTCTTTTTCATATGGATAAAAACAACAATATCGTCTGCAAAACGCAGGTACGTGCGTATCTCTCCATTAATGTAAATGTCTCTTTGGCCCTAGTCTTTTTTCCTTATTACATCTTCCAAACAAGTTTGAGGACATAAGACCGCCCTTTCTGATGCCCTTATTCATCTTCCCCGATAACTCGTGTTTTCTAAATGTTGCTTATTAATTTTGCGTAGCAATTGTCTACTCTAGCGTTCATCAGAGCCTGCTCTATAGCCCAGACTTCAACTGTGTCAAAGGCATTCCTAAAATAAATAAAACCCAACCGTATAAGTATGTCATATTCAGTGCATTTCTTAATTAGAATTCTCGTTGTCTGCAGGTGTTCCGTATTACTGAAGCTCTCTCTAAACGCTGCTTGCTCTTTGGGTTGGCTAATGGATCAGTAGTTGTCCAAATCCTCAGGATCTCCTTCCTTGCACAATAGGTGGTTCATGCATCAGAAACACAAACCTTAGTATCTTAAAAACGCTTCTGGACAGCCACTACTTGCAGTTGAGTCTTTCCTCTTTACCCGGATGATTATTTAAATTGATGTTGAGCAATCGGTGAGATTCGAAGGTATATAATAATTTACTGCAGAAGAGAGCGTTCTACACCGATAGAAGTTGCAACTGTTGTTATGTCCGTTCCGTATCTTCGGGTATCTTGTCTTCCAGTATTATTATCCCCTTCCGTCATCCAAAAAGGCTTTAGGGAAGTCATGAGAAGTGAACAAACATTTTGGAAACGCTCTTCCTTCTCTCCGCGAGAGTTGGAACTCCCGAGAGTCACAACAAATGTCGCTATGTTTCTAGAGACCCAGGGTACCCTGGTATCGATGATGAAAGCGTAAGTAATAAATCCATGAGAAGCCACTTGTAATGAATGACCTCTGAGAAAACTCAATATCCACGAATAAAGCTTTTTAGATTTCCATACATAATAACACCGAAGTCATAAAAAAAATAAAAAGGTAAATGTGAATCGGCATTACAATCTTAATTAAGCATTCAAAAATTTTATTGTCACACACCCGAGGTTATATGTACAGCGTGTGTAGCAATTGGCAAATTTCTTCTTTACGGAAGTGTCGTAATATTTATTTTATAGTTAACAATTTCTCTTCAATAAAATTAATTACATGGAATAATATTATCTTTAAAGAAATAATATTGGAAATTTAGTAGATATTCGATATCTTTTAAAATCAAATTTAAATTATTTATTTACATAGAGACAACAGAGCGAATTGAATGGAAATAGTCAATAATGCTCGAACATCAGCTCCTCATGCAAATATCCATAGACAGCAGGACGTCGTTCAATTTAATAAATATCTGAAATCAATTCTATCTTGGAGTGACAGTATCCAAGTAGAATTTAACGGTAGAAAAATCTATGCTACAGTTTTTTCTATAAAAGTCAACGTTACGAAACCCTACATAGTTATGTCTGGACACTCTCTTCCTTTAGCATCGTTACTCAAGTTGCTGGGCGCTAACTTGGGAGAAAATATATCCTGGCTCGAACATGTTTCACGCATAGCAAGGAGAGCTTCTCAACAGTTGGGAATATTATTTCGAACTAGAAAAGCTTTACACTCAATAACTTAATTCCGTATAAAGCTCAAAATCGACCAACGATGGAATACTGCTCCCATGTTTGGGACTCTTCTCCCAAACATACACAGCAGTGTCGGATTCTGTTCAGCTTGGGTCAAATTTCGTATTTATTAGTTTAATAATAATAATAATAAGATAGAAAGATAGACTATAAAAAAGCCTTCGACTCCATACCCCACAGCTGGTTAATCAGAGCCCTAGAAATCTATAAAATCAACCAACACCTCAGGCAATTTCGAGCGCAAATTATGAAAACATGGAAAACCAAAATACGCCTAGAAACACAAACCGAACGCATCCAAACAGAAGAGCTGTACATCAGACGGGGTATATTTCAGGGAGACTCGCTCAGCGCTCTATGGTTTTGCCTCTGTCTCAATCCACTCTCAAATATACTAAACAGAACAGAGCATGGCTTCAATATCAGACACCAAAAAGTGAATCAACATAAAATAAACCACCTCCTATATATGGATGACATAAAACTCTACGCTGCCACAAAAACACAGCTGAAAGAACTCCTTAAAATCACAGAAATATTCACCTTAGATGTCAATATGGAATTTGGTACAAATAAATGCAAAGTGCTCCACATCAACAAAGGCCAATGGAAGTACCACCATGAGACAGAAACCATCAACAATGAAACACTCGATAACATGTTCGACAAAGAAACATACAAATATCTAGGCTTCCAACAAAGCACTAAACTCAACCATACTCACATCAAAACAGAGCTCAGAACCGAATTCAAGAACAGACTGACGAAACTTTTACTCCAAATATCTCACTAAAGCCATCAACACGTTCGCTATACCTATACTCACATATTCATTTGGTATCATCAAATGGTCACAAACAGACATAGAAAACATTCACATGTTCTATCTTGGAGTGACAGTATCCAAGTAGAATTTAACGGTAGAAAAATCTATGCTACAGTTTTTTCTATAAAAGTCAACGTTACGAAACCCTACATAGTTATGTCGGGACACTCCATTCCTTTAGCATCGTTACCCAAGTTGCTGGGCGCTAACTTGGGAGCAGATACGTTCTCAATTCACCAAATACAGGAAATTACACCTCAACACATGCAAAGAAAGACTTACCATCGAGGGGAAAGCAGAAGGAAGAGGAATCATAGACATCAGATCACTACACACAAAACAAATACAAGCACTTAGGAAATTCTTTCACAGCAAGCAAACCAGCCTCCACACAGCGACAGTGAAAGCAGACAAAAACTACACACCTCTCGACTTATCCCGGGTAGACCACCCAGCAGATACACACAGTCACACCCAATTACAACAGGAAAAGATGAAAACGTGGTCAGAAAAAACACTCCACGGAAAACACAGATACCACATAGAACAAGACCACGTAAATAAAAAAAAAATCATACACCTGGTTACGGGATGGGCAGCTATTCCCTGAAACAGAAGGCTTCTTACTTGCCATCCAGGATAAAGTCATATTAACCAGAAACTACCAAAAGCATATCATCAAAGACCCAACTATTACAGAAGACAGATGCAGAAAATGCCACCAGCAGAAAGAAACGATCGAACACATAACAAGCGGATGTAAAATATTAGCCGGAACGGAATACACAGCCAGACATGACTCAGCGGCAAAAGTAGTTCACGAAGCACTAGCCACAACATACAAACTCATAGAAAACACAGATCCCTACTACAAATACACACCAACATCCGTACTTGAAAATAAAGATTACAAACTCTACTGGGACATCAGTATCCATACAGATAAAACAGTCTCCGCCAATAGACCCGATATTACTTTTCAATGCAAAAAAGAAAAAGTCACCTATCTAATTGACATAGCTGTCCCCAACGGCACAAACATCCAAATGAAATACACAGAAAAAATTTCCAAATACACAGACCTTGCAACGGAAATAAAAAGGCTATGGAAACAAGAAAAAGTCATCATTGTCCCCCTCATTATATTAGCCACAGTCCTTACACCAACAACATTCACACCACACTTGGTACAATTAGGACTCAACACAAACATACACAAAAACATTCAGAAGTCAGTGATTTTGAAAACATGTAACATTGTCAGGTCATTCCTTAATACACAATGGTAATGCGTTTGTGCTGACTTGGTTTGCGCCCGTCAGCCAAACATGGAACCACATTGACCAAATGTGAGAAAGAAGAACTTTTTTGTAATAATAATAATAATAATAATCACATCACATCAAAACAGAGCTCAGAACCGAATTCAAAAACAGACTGACAAAACTTTTGCAAACAAAACTCAACTCTAAGAATCTCACTAAAGCCATCAACACGTTCGCTATACCTATACTCACATATTCATTTGGTATCATCAAATGGTCACAAACAGACATAGAAAATATTCACATCCTTATACGATCTCAATTCACCAAATACAGGAAATTACACCCCAACGCATGCAAAGAAAGGCTTACCATCGAGAGGAAGGCAGGAGGGAAGAGGAATTATAGACATCAGATCATTACACACGAAACAAATACAAGCACTTAGGAAATTCTTTCACAGCAAGCAAACGAGCCTCCACACAGCGACAGTGAAAGCAGACAAAAACTACATACCTCTCGACTTAGGTCGGGCAGACCACTCAGCAGACACACACAGTCACACCCAACTACAACAGGAAAAAATGAAAACGTGGTCAGAGAAAACACTCCACGGAAAAACACAGATACCACATAGAACAAGACCACGTAAATAAAAAACAATCATACACCTGGTTACAGGATGGGCAGCTATTCCCTGAAACAGAAGGCTTCTTACTTGCCATCCAGGATAAAGTCATATTAACCAGAAACTACCAAAAGCATATCATCAAAGACCCGACTATTGCAGAGGACAGATGTAGGAAATGCCATCAGCAGAAAGAAACGATCGAACACATAACGAGCGGATGTAAAATATTGGCCGGAACAGAGTACACAGCCAGGCATGATTCAGCTGCCAAAGTAGTTCACCAAGCACTAGCCACAACATACAAACTCATAGAAAACACAGATCCCTACTACAAATACACGCCAACATCCATACTTGAAAATGAAGATTACAAGCTCTACTGGGACATCGGTATCCATACAGATATAATAGTCTCCGCCAATAGACCCGATATTACTTTTCAGTGCAAAAAAGGAAAAGTCACCTATCTAATTGACATAGCTGTCCCCAACGACACAAACATCCAAACGAAATACACAGAAAAAATTTCCAAATACACAGACCTTGCAATGGAAATAAAAAGGCTATGGAGACAAGAAAAAGTCATCATTGTCCCCCTCATTATATCAGCCACAGGCCTTACACCAATAACATTTACACCACATTTAGTACAATTAGGAATCAACACAAACATACACAAAAACATTCAGAAGTCAGTGATTTTGAAAACATGTAACATTGTCAGGTCATTCCTTAATACGGAATGGTAATAGCGTTTGTGCTGACTTGGTTTCGGCCCGTCAGCCAAACATGGAACCACATTGATCAAATGTGAGAAAGAAGAACTTTTTGTAATAAATAATAATAATAATAATCTTTATTGTCTAACAGATAAATACATCCATTAACAAGACAATGTGACTAAAGCTAAGTTAAATCTAAACGAGTCTGTTAGGATAAACACATTACAATATTAAGTTTCAGCTCTAATAATATAAGCTACAATATTGGTTAATCATATTTTCCAAGACAACGATCCCGTGCAACCTTCAAAAACTGAGAATATGTTAGATCATCATCATCAATGTCGTTGCAATTCACATTAAAAATCTTCATAGCTTGAATAAGGGGGTCTTTTAACTGAAAATTGGAAGCATGGAACGGTAAGTTGAACACGGGATAATGTCTTAACGCACGAGATGGTACGTTAAAGTTTAGTTTTGACAATAAGTAGGGACAGTCGATAGCATAAAATTGTGACGATCGGCCAATGACGACATCTGAAATCTGCGAAGCAGAGTTTCCTGTGGCGAGTCTCGTGGTGGAAAAACACCCTCTATTTTTTATACGAGAAATTTTAAAAATTTTCGTTGTACCCCTTCTATTTGGGAAGTGTACTTTGAGTGTATAGGGTGCCACACTATTGCTGCGTATTCTAATTTTGATCGAACATATGCAAAGTACAGAGATTTAATTGTATCAATGTTTGAGAAATCACGAGAGTTTCTAAATATGAATCCCAGCGTTTGCATTGCGCTCTTGTAAACCTGATTTATGTGTTCCGAAAACGATAGGCGCTCGTCAAAAACTACGCCAAGGTCCCTGATGGATTTTAAATCCTTCAATATCTCAAGATTTATATAATAGTCAGATTGAGTTAGGGTCTTTTTATTAGCGTACGTCATTTTGTAGCACTTTTCGGTATTTAGAGGTAAGTTGTTAGCTGTGCGCCAGTTGCTAACTAGTCGTATATCATCTTGCCGTGCAATGCAATCCGAAACGCAATGTATTTGTCTGAAAATCTTTAAATCATCCGCAAACAATAGAACATTGCTAGAAACATTTATGCCTATATCGTTAATATACAGAGAGAATATCAGTAGAGCCAATATATTGCCCTGAGGAGCTCCACTTGTAGCTTTGAATCTGAAGGAGTGATTACCACGAATATCGACATATTGATACCTGTCACTCAAATAGGAGGCAAACAGTCGAATAAGATTGTCATCGAAACCAAGCCACCTCAATTTAAGAAGGAAGACAGAATGATCTACTCGATCAAACGCCTTTGAAAAATCCATATAAACAGCATCAACCTGACCACGAGCATATAAGATCTGATTTACAAAATGAGTGAAACTGGTCAGATTCGTGATCGTACTGGGACTTTTATAGAAGCCATGCTGAAATTCAGATATAGAATGTTTTACTTGATTAAACACATCTTCGTGAATCAGCCCTTCTAATGCTTTCGTAAATGGGGATAGCATCGATATGGCCCTATAATTAGAGATATTATTTACATTTCCTTTTTTAAAGAGAGGAATTATCCTAGCTTCCTTCCATACCTGAGAAAATGAATGTGTTGTGAGTGCTAACACATGGGCTGAAAAGTCCCGGGCCTAACACATAGATGGCGCTAGTTTTATTGCAGTCACCTTTTTTTCAGTTAATACTAACCTTCAAAAGACAGCTGTTAAAATTTCATGATATTCTATTCATTAGTTTGTGAGTTATTGTGCTAAGAGTGACGCTACTTTTGTTATTTTCAAAACAATGGATCAAAAACAATTTCGTGTTTTAATTTTACACTGCTTCTTGATGGGAAAAAATACCGTTCAAGCGAAGCAATGGCTTGAAAAGTGTTATGGGGACTCCGCTCCATCAGAAACATCAATAAAACGTTGGTTTGCTGACTTCAAACGTGGTCGTAGAGACACCGATGATGCAGAACGCAGTGGACGTCCAAATGAGGCGGTAACACCAGAAAACATCAAAAAAATCCATAAAATCGTTTTGAATGATCGAAAAGTGAAGTTGCGTGAGTTAGCTGACATCGTAAAGATATCAAAAGAACGTGTTGGCTTTATATTGCATGAGCATTTGACTATGAGAAAGCTCTGTTCAAAGTGGGTGCCGCGTTTGCTCACTGTTGATCAAAAAACAAGAACGTGTTGATGATTCTGAGCAGTGTTTGGCCATGTTTAAACGTAACAAACCGGAATTTTTGCGTCGATATGTGACAATGGATGAAACATGGATCCATCACTTCACTCCGGAATCAAAACGATCGTCATCTGAGTGGACAGCAACTGGTGAATCTCGTCCAAAGCGCCCGAAAGCACAACAATCGGCTGGAAAGGTTATGGCCTCGGTATTTTGGGATGTGCGTGGTGTAATATTCATCGACTATCTTGAGAAAGGAAATACCATCAACAGTGAATATTATATAGCGTTATTGGAGCGCTTGAAGGCCGAAATTGCAAAGAAACGACCGCATATGGCAAAGAAAAAAATTTTGTTTCATCAAGACAACGCACCGTGTCACCAGTCAATCAAAACAATGGCAAAACTACATGAATTGAACTTCGAATTGCTCCCACATCCACTGTATTCGCCAGATTTGGCTCCCAGCGACTACTGGCTGTTCGCAGGCCTGAAAAAATGCTCGTCGGTAAGAAATTTCGCACGAATGAAGAGGTTATCGCTGAAACTGAGGCCTATTTTGAGGCAAAAAATAAATCGTTCTACAAAAGTGGTATTGAAATGTTAGAGCGGCGCTGGAATGATTGCGTTGCTCTTGATGGAGATTACGTTGATGAATAAAGCTAATTTTGAACCAAAAAAAAAAAACCGTGTTTTCTTTTTGTTAGGCCCGGGACTTTTCAGCCCATGTGTTATATTGTAAATGAAGCTCAATGGCTCCGAGAACGCGGATGCACAGTCTTTGACGATAAAACTGGGAATATTATCAGGACCCATGGACATATTATTTTTAGATTTTTTCAAGAACCTACTGACTGCTTCCTCTGATACTCAATTAAGAGTTACATGAGAGCTTATATTAAAATTATTGTTTGGAGGGTGTTGGAAAGCATTACTCAGTGCAGAGTTGTTATCGACCGATGAAAAAAAATTCGCAAAGAGGTTAGCAATTTCAATAGGATCTGAATAATCTTTTCCCCGCTCAGTAAGAAGGCTCGGAAAAGAGCTTGAAGACCTTTTCGAGTTAACGAAGTTACTTTATGTTGCGCATCTTTTTTTTATGTATAAATTGCTTACATATTTAGGAATGACAATTTCGATTAAACTTAGAATTAAAATTTAATTAAACTTAGATTAAAATTAAAACCGTATGCGACCATGGGCGACCAAGTAAACTCAAGTTATGAACAATTAAAAAACGTGAACTTCATCACAAATATGCCAAATTTTGTATTTAACGGTTGCATGTTCCGTAATTTTTCGAATAGAATGATGACATAATTATCAAATTGTAATCAATAATCAATAGTTTAGAAAAAATAATTAATACATCAATTTAGTAAATAAGTATTGTGAATAGGTAGTTTAGTTATATACAGAAATCTATAAAATGTTCAAAATTACCTTATTGCTAAACGTCTTTTAACTTGAGTTGACTTGGTCGTCCATAGTTGCACGTGGCCTAAGATTATTTGAAATTGTTAGTCCGGAACACTTATGCAATTTATTTCTCAAAACAATACTGTGTGCAATGTAAAATAACCATTAAGTTTGATATATGGCTGATTTGTCCATTTTAAACGTCTTTTAATTGCTCATAACTTGGGTTTACTTAGTCGCTTGAGGTCGCACGGGATCTAAATTTGTACGTAATTGTCAGTTCTTCATATCTATACATTTGAAACGTCAAAAAAGTAATGTTTTCAACGTACAATTACGTTTTTATCCTGTAAGATATACAATACACTGATGTTACCAATAAAATCGACTTTAGCATCCTTTAAATGTTGTAATTGTAAATGATTAATAAGCAATAATAATTAAAATTTTGCCACTTCTTTGTATAGAATAAATCAATCTATTTTTTCCGTTCATTTGGAATTCACGTCAGTATATAAGCACGTAGGCTGTTTATTGTCAGTTTATATAGAAAAATCGAGATGTTGAGTTTTAATTTCGAAGACTAACTTGCATTTTCGTAATTTGTTTTATTTCTTTATTCGCTTGTTCATATTTGTTTGTTTTATATTTTAACATTTTAATACCTAGACGAAAAATAACGTTGTTTTTAATATATCTAATCCGTGTATTAATACTGTAGTTGATCCTGAAAAAGTTATCAAACGATAACGAAATATATATATATATACATATATATATATATATATATATATATATATATATATATATATATATATATATATATATATAAACTTGATTGGTTTTTCTTGGGTACTTAGGTTCTTTTGGAAAATACAAACTAGTTTATTTGACGTTTCGCCTTATTTTTTTAGGCATTTTCAAAAATTCTTTATTTTTTAATATTCATTCTAAAATTAGAAAATACAAGGTCAAAATCTTTTAAGCCAAATTACAGGTTTAAAAACATAACATTTTTACGCACACTCGGACATTTAAAATATTTACAGAACAAAAATATAAAACAAATTACTCACGAATATATACCTTGAAAGTCAACTATTTGTGTGTTTGTGAATTTCAAATTCTATATTTCTTTCAACATATCATGTCTCGTATTTTTTACTGATTTTTTTAAATTTTATTATCTATAATGGGTGTCTTAACCAAAAAACTATTATTGATGTTAAGTGTATATACCATTTTGTATTATTAAGAGGATATGAGTGCCACCATGTTTATTTTTTAATTAAATTTGTGTAGATATGACTGATTCCTCTTATGTCAGTCCTATCATTCACAGTGTTTTCATCTTTTTTTATTCCATTCATCTCTTTGATCTGTAGTTTGGCATAATTCCGCTCTTTGCAGAGGACCTTGGTTTCATTAAATTTAAAGTCATGTTTTTCTTCTGCTTCGTGTTTACTAAGGGCAGTGGAAGCATTCCTAGTATATTTGTGTCCATTTAGTCTGTTTTTTAGTAACTGGGAAGTCATTTCAATATATTTCTTGTAATTGTAATTGTAAATAATGAACTTAGTTTATTTTAAGTTTTATGGCAAACTATAATGTTAGGCACACTATAATGCTGATTTTCTGGGACACTGCATGATTAGAGTGAAAATTCAAATATCTCCCTGACCAAGAAGGTTTTGTGTACCACTCTGTAAGGATTTTATCTTGCTTTCTGATAAGAGTCAGGTCCAGAAAATTTATTTTACCGTCCTTTTCAATTTCTGATGTAAATTGTAATTTTTTGTGAAAGCTATTAAATTTGTGTAGAATTTCGGTAATTTTATCATTTTGGGCTGCTAATAAACAATCATCTACGAACCTCTTGAAAAACAAAATGTTACCTTTTAGTTTTTTAATGACCTGTTCTTCCAGGTATTCCATTACTAGCTGAGCAATGACTGATGAAATGGGGGAACCCATGGCACAACCGTCGATTTGTTTATAAAATCTATTTTTAAATTGAAAATAGTTGGTATTCAATGTGAGATCTATGGCGCCCAAAAAATTTCTTTTTGAAATTGTTGTGTGTTCTTGTAGTAGATCCCATTTTTCATTAATAACGGTTTTAACTAGTTCATTTGGAATATTCGTGTACAGGGATGTTACATCAAACGATAAAAGTTTATAATTCGTATCGATGAAAGTTTTAAAGTCGAAAGAATCTTTAATAAAATATTCATTTTTACCGGTTATGTTGGATAGACAGTTGGCTAAGTATTTAGATAAATTATATAATGGCGACTGTATATATGAAACAATGGGTCTTAACAGGGTACCTTTTTTGTGTAATTTGGGTAAGCCATAAATTTTAGATGTCACAGCATTGTTTATCATTAGATTTTTAGCTTTTCTTTCGTCTAGTTCTGAGAAGCTGAAATGGGTCTTGAAGAAATATAACATTACAGTTTGCCATAAAACTCAAAATAAACTAAGTTCATTATTTACAAACTTAAACAGCCATATCCTCACAATGAATGAATCTAATGTTGTGTATGCAATACCGTGTGCGAATTGTCCGAAGAAATATATTGGAATGACTTCTCAGTTACTAAAAAACAGACTGAATGGACACAAATATACTAGGAATGCTTCCACTGCCCTTAGTAAACACGAAGCAGAAGAAAAACATGACTTTAAATTTAATGAAACCAAGGTCCTCTGCAAAGAGCGGAATTATGCCAAACTACAGATCAAAGAGATGATTGAAATAAAAAAGATTATAGATAACAAAATTTAAAAAAATCGTAAAAAATACAAGACACGATATGTTGAAAGAAATAAAGAATTTGAAATTCACAAACACACAAATAGTTGACTTTCAAGGTATATACACGTGAGTAATTTGTTTTATATTTTTGTTGTGTAAATATTTTAAATGTCCGAGTGTGCGTAAAAATGTTATATGTTTTTAAACCTGTAATTTGATTTAAAAGATTTTGACCTTGTATTTTCTAATTTTAGAATGAATATTAAAAAATAAAGAATTTTTGAAAATGCCTAAAAAAAATAAGGCGAAACGTCAAATAACTAGTTTGTATTTTCCAAAAGAACCTAAGTACCCACGAAAAACCAATCAAGTTTATGTAAACAAAAGGTTCAACAGAAAAATTATTATATATATATATATATATATATATATATATATATATATATATATATATATATATATACATATAGACATCTGTGGCATTCGTGAACAAGGGACATATGCCTTTCCCGTCCTTATATATGTAGAAAATAGTGCGCCCTAAGAAATAGTTTTTTTTTAGGTTTCTTTTTGTGAAAAATCTTTCCACCCTTGACCTTCAAAAATGACCTGATACTTTATCAGATTTTTTTACCAAAAAACATAAATAAAAATGCAACAAACGAATAAAAATTCAAAATATTATTTTAAATAAAGTAAAATGTTCTAAATTAATAACATTATTTATTTTTTCGGAAGGAATGTGTTTCCGAAGTTACCATGGAAAAATTCTTTATCGTAATTTTTCGAAAAGAATCTGCTGCGAAAATTCTTGCTGGGTAAGCTACTACAGAGAAAGGTCATTTTTAAATGAAATAATTTTAAGTTATCGAAACGTCAACTTGTCATTTTTCAAAATAAAAATGAAAAAATAATGTAAATAATCTGAGGCAAACAACTAAAAAAAAATTAAAGTATGAGTCCCCCATAAGTATATTCTGTTAGATCATAAGTATATATTGTACTTACGAATAAGAAAAATTTTGGACACAAGCACTTTGCAATCCGAACTAGGTACTGCTCTTTGCAGCCAAGTCAGTACTGTTATTATAAACTCGGTGTGAGCCATTTACTATCGCTTAATTCAAAATTATGTAATAAGTCAGAAGTCTTAACGTTAATTTATCATACTAGTGAGACAATACGTTTTGAGGAGAGAGGAGAGGAAATGAAACAAGATGAATTAATAAATCGAAATACATTTCGTCTTCAATATAATCTCCCTTAAGGTCAATACATTATTCCCAACGATTTTCCAATATATTACCCCATCTCTGAATTAGTTTTCCGGAAGATCTTTAAAACACCCATTTACTGATGAAAAACGCTTCTCACGTAGAAATCTTTTGGGGTTGGGAACAGATGGAAGTCAGACGGAGCCAGATCTGGCGAATAGGGTGTATGTTTCAACAATTCCTACTTTTATCCGACCAGTTTTGCGATTGCCAAAGCACCTCTGTGAGCAGGTGCTTTCTCATGTTGAAAGACGATTTTTTCTTCTGCACACCGGGCCTTTTTTCACGAATTTTCTCATTCATCTGATACAAAAGGTTGCAATAATACTATACTGCGATTATTTTATCATTTTGAAAGTAATCAATTAACAAAATTCTTTTTGCATCCTAGAAAACTGATGCCATAATTTTTTTGGACGACTTTGACCATTTTAGCTTTGGAGCTGAACAACCGGGCACAGTTCACTGTGCAGTTTATTGTCGCAGTTCCGGATTATACTGGTAAACTCAAGTCTCATCCATTGTTATAAACTGACGCACAAAATCAGTTATATTCTTTGTGAAACGAGCCATATGTTGTTTAAAAAATTTTTCTCGAGTGCGTTTTTGTTCCGATGTTAGCAAATGCGGCACCCATTTTGTGAATAGCTTTCTCATACCCAAAACATTATTAAGAATCTCATCTCACGGTTAATCGACAATCTTTCATTACCATATTTTGTACTTGCACAACAGTTTCTTCAGTTGTTCCAGTTTTTGGACGTCCTGAACGTGGATCATCATTCACGCTTATACGATCACGTTTAAACTAGAGTTCATCTATAAACAGTTGGAAATGAAAGAGCAGACTCCTTCACTACGTTCACTAACTTTGCAAGGATTTCAGTTGCCTATAAATCTTCCAAAACAAAGAATTTTATCACTGTACGATATTCGATTTATTCCGTTTTTAAAAAATTCTCAAATACGTCTCCTTTAACCAGCTGATAAACAATAAATAACTTGACAGATCGACTTTAAATTTAGGGTGTGTTCATATGACAGATGAAGCTTCAAAATAGTGTTCAATATTTGGTTCAAGTGATGCTACAGGGTGTTCAAAATAAATTTATGCATTTCGACTACTTTAAATTGAAAAATCTCAAATTTTGGCAAATGGCACACCCTGTATATTTTTATTTTTTCTGATAGATTTTACAAAACCCTCCAACTTTTAAGTATGTCATATAGCTATTCTAATAATTTTCGATTTATTCTGATTTTTGAATTTTTACCCTTGTTTTTAATACACTTACGCTATTGTGAAAACAAAAAGTTAATAATAACTTTAATATAGTTTAACTGATCTAATGATTAATTATTATGACGTAATAATTGCTCAAAAATATGCCCATCTACTTGAATACACATGTTTAGTCGTTTTACTAGGTTTTCCTTCACTTTCTTTAGTATAAAGGGCGTTATTGTCCTGCACGCATCCCGTATCCTACTTTCCATATCTACTGGTGTTGGGGGGTGATTCACATAAACACGATCTTTAATGTAGCCCCATAAAAAGAAGTCTAACGGTGTTAAGTCACATGATCGAGGGGGCCACTGAATGAATCCATCCCTATCGATCCATTTTTGTGGGTAACGATCGTTTAAAAATTTCCGAATTTCCCGGTGGTAATGAGCAGGAGCTCAGTCTTGTTAAATCCACATTTGTCCCTTACAAAGTTATCAACTTCTTCAAGAAGCTGGAGTAATTCGTTTTGGACAAAATTTAGATATCTAGGCCCGTTAAGCGGTTCGCGGAAAAAATATGGACCAATAATTCGAAAATTTAATATTCCACACCATACATTAAGTGACCAATGGTTTTGGTTTGAACTTCCCGGAGTCAAAATGGATGAACTGTTAAATAATAATGCATCTTATGGCTGTTAACTGCTCCATTACTGCGAAAAGTAGCTTCATCAGAAAACATTATTTTGGATAAAAAATTTGGATCGGCCTCTATTGCTCCATTCATGGTGGTACAAAAGTTTACTCGTCGTTCAAAATCGTGGTCTTGATGGTCTCGAGGTGCGATTAGCCGTATATTGGGATGTGTCAGATAAGTCTGCTAGTTGACGGCTGCTGATCTGGGGATTATCTTCAACATGAAGTAAAATCTCCATTTCTTTTTCTGGTTTACTATTTTTCATTTTTTATACTCAAAGCTACCACCACCATCAAGCCGTTCCACTAAGCACTGAAAAGATTTTCTAGATGGTATACGTCTATTAGGGTACTTCGTTCCGTAAAGCCTTACAGCCAAAAAACAATTTTTTCCCGCCTCGCCCAATATATAAATCATATCGATTAATTCATTTTTAGGAAAATCCATAACTATTACCTTTATACGTTACTTACTACAACAAATTAAACTATTTTTACTTGCTTAATAGACATGTCAAAATTTGACAATGCCTACATTTTTGTTTTGTCTTGACAACTATGATGTTATAGCGTAAGTGTATTAAAAACAAGGGTAAAATTGAAAAATTCAAAATAAATCGAAAACTATTAGAAATAGGTATATGACATATTTAATAAAAAAGGTAAAAGGAGTAGGAGTATGATTTTATTCACATTAAGGAAATTTACTTTATCTTTACTTGAGAAAGTCAAATTCAGTACTTATTTAAAACTACATGTTTGTAATGAAATCACTTTGCCGATTTTTCAAAGATTAATTACCTTTTTTTGTTTACACTTCAAAAAACAAGACTACAGCGACTTTCGACTCATCGTCGGGAGAAAATTTTCGGCACGTGAAGTTTTTCTTCAAATGTTTGAAGAAAAAGAGGTTACAGGCCACTAAATCAGGGTTGTAGGCGGTATGTTGTAACTCTGTGAAGTTACAGCTGAAATGTACGAGCCTTGTTGATCCTGTAGTTGTCATATAACAGCGAAGTATTACTTCTTCATGAACTTGAACGATTTTCTTTGATGACTCTCTACAAGTTTTGAATCGTCCTCCTGTTAACTTCCTCGTTAATTATGAGCTCTTTTTCATATATTTAATAAACAATATTCGTTTGCAGTCTCAAAAAAATGGTCGTCATCAGCTTTCCAGAAAACGAATGAGTTCTTGCCCTCTTTGGAGGTAAAGGGACATTACGAACTTATTGCATCACCTCTTGCTTTGTGAAAGGATCCCAATAAAACTCCCAAAACTTAACACCTGTGACGGTTCGCTAAAAATAACTCTCATCGTTCTTTAAAGCTGCCAAATGTTCTTAAGAAATTTCTTTCCGAGTAAGTTTAGTGATCCATCCCGTAGAGAGTTTTTCCATCCCTAAATCTTCATGTAAAATCTTAAAACTTGTAGTCTAGATATTCCAGGTTTTTTAGCAAACGCACCTTTATTCTTTGATGTGATAGTAGTAAATAACGACTCCATGCGCGTGAATGCACAAGTGATCACGGGGAACCAATAAACCCAACTAAAAATAGAGCATTTTCACGACATAGCATATTTCAGGAAATTTATTGATTCGTCCTTCATAATTACAGGTAGTCGCTCTTTTGGTTGATATGATCTCTCCACAAAAACTGTCTGGTCAAGTGGATATATGTATTTTATTACGTTAGGTAATATAAGAAATAAGCAGTGACGATAACACAGGTCAACATTTGATCTAAAAAAAAAACACTCGGAGCGGTATGGTCCTTATGGGGTTTTTGAGGTCGCTGATTACGATGAACGGGTTGGTTAACCTTCATCACATCAGATTCAAGGTCATTTGAAGGTCAAATAGGGAAAGAACCGTAGGGAAAATCTGAAAAAATTCATGCGTATGTTTTTGAGGTCGCTGAGTCCGAATCCGTAGTTTGTTTGACCTTACGCCTTTTCCCAGAGGTCATTTGAAGGTCAAATAGAGAAAAAATCGTGGAAAAAATCTGAAAAAATTCATCTATTATTTTTTCAGATTATTCAGTTCAAGTCCTGCATGATCTTATGCTCAAAAGATATACGGTGGCCATTTTAAGTATCTTTGTATATATTTGGAGTTTTACTTTGACAATAAAATGCTTTTTCATTCCTCGCG
The DNA here is from genome assembly GCA_019049505.1 of Pachyrhynchus sulphureomaculatus. Lineage (NCBI taxonomy): Eukaryota > Metazoa > Arthropoda > Insecta > Coleoptera > Curculionidae > Pachyrhynchus > Pachyrhynchus sulphureomaculatus. The sequence goes on along the minus strand of CM032453.1, from coordinate 145,596,806 downwards.
AAATTATTTATTATCTTCTTTTTTATAAATTTAGCTCAGTCTCGCTTTAAACTCCAGTATTAAGGTGTAGTTGCACCCACAACGTGGTGACGGTGGGCAACGGAGTTGTCTCACTATCCGGCGAAGTCCCTGGGTTACGGCGTTTATGCCGTCATGGCAACTACTCCTAAAAAAATTACGAGACAGGATCCCGGAAACCCAGAATCGGTGGCTGGTCAGGGTGGGAAAGCGGGCCCGCAGGGGTCGTCATCATGCGACCGTAGCTCTACATTGGTGGGAAACTTGGCCTCTGTAAAGTCAAATGCTACAAGAAATTTGTCATGTTCCATTAAACTCGACAATTTTTGTGTTGTTTGTGGGGAGTATATTCCACAAAAGAAATTCATGTTTTCAGATTCGTTAAAAGTAAAATATCACCAAATTTATCATATTGATACAAGCTCATTGGATAACTCTTACACACCAAAATCTATATGTCATAAATGCCGCAATGTTCTATATAGAATTAACAACCAGGTATTTTCTCGGCCAATGATATGGAGACCCCCAACAGACCATACCACCGATTGTTACTTCTGCTTAACAAACTTGAAAGGGTACAACCGAAAGAATAAGGATTCTATTTCATATGCACGTGTAATATCTGTGACTTTACCAGTTCTTATTCAAACAAATTCTGATAATATCATGGAAATTAATGAAATGGGACAAGAAGTGGTAACTGATGAAGATATGCCAGATGAAACATTCGAACACGAAGAAAGAGAAAATTTCAGCACAGAAGAATCAGATGTTGAGGAAAATTATATATCGGAAGCCGAAACATTTAATCAAAACGAATTAAGTGATCTGTGCAGAGACTTGGGACTCTCGAAAGATAGATCAGAGCTTTTAGCATCTAGGCTAAAAGAAAAAAATTGTCTATCCACAGGAACAAAAATTTCTGTCTATCGTTCGAGAGAACGTCCATTCAGAAAATATTTTACTAAAATGAATAATCTAGTCTATTGCCATAATATTGAAGGGTTAGTGCCAGAATACGGTATAGAATACACAGCAAGTGATTGGCGACTGTTTATAGATTCTTCAAAAAGAAGCTTAAAAGCTATCTTGTTACATAATGGAAATATTTATGCCCCTTTACCAGTCGCTCATTCTGATGTATTAGATGAAGAATACCATAATTTTGAGATGCTACGGCAAAAATTGAATTACGATCAAAACCAGTGGGAACTTTGTGGGGACTTAAAGATATTTAAAATATTACTGAGACAGCAATCTGGAAACACTTCTTATACGTGCTTTATTTGTGAGTGGAATAGTCGGGCTTGAGATGAGCATTATGTGAGGAAAGACTGGCCGTTGGGACAAGAATTAATTCCAGATGAAAAAAACATCATAGGTCCAAGTTTGATATCAACCAATAAGGTCCTACTTCCACCTTTGCATATCAAACTAGGTATTGCAAAGCAACTTGTCAAGGCCATGAGCCGAAACGAAAGTCCTGCTTTCATGCATATTTCTAAAGTGCTACCTAATCTTTCTGAAGCTAAAATAAAAGAGGGCATATTTACTGGACCACAAATAAGAGACCTCCTAAAAAATGATACATTTGAGAGGAAAATGAATACCAAAGAAAAAGCAGCATGGCAAAGTTTTAGAGAGGTGACGACTAAATTTCTTGGAAATCATAAAGACCCTAATTACAAAAATATTGTTGGAAATTTAGTACAAAATTATAAAGAAATGGGGTGTTTAATGAGTCTGAAACTACATTTTCTCCATTCACACCTTGATTGGTTCCTTGATTTTAACGAAGAACATGGAGAAAGGATGCACCAAGATTTGAGTGAATTTGAAAAAAGGTATCAAGGTGTTTGGGGGATAAACATGTTGGCAGATTATTGCTGGAGCCTGAAGCGAGAATCAAATAAATCTCATAAAAGAAAAGCAAGTCGAAGATCATTTCACGAGATACGAAAGCGTTCTCGTTTAGAGTAGTACTTCAAACATGCTTTGATAAATACTAAAAGAAGCAAACTCTTATGCTTAATTCATATTAAATACTGACTGTGCGATTTCGAAAATCTACTTGGACACTCGAGACTCTTTACGAAGTATGAGCCAAATCATTTTTAGTAGTTAACTTACGCATTGAGGTATTATATAAGACAGTATGAGAGTATAAGTAGATATAAGGATTACTGTACAAGTAAGTTATTGGGTTCAAAGGTATTGGGTATTAGAGTTTCTTTGTCGACAAGGATTAAATATTGAAGTATACAGATTAAGGATTACTTGATAACAAGGTTGTTCGACATTAGAATTATTAATTTGAAATGTATTGGGAATTGAGTTATAAAACGAAATTTAAACATAACGTAGCGCACAATGTTTCATTTATATCTCAAGAAACACAGTCGGGCTGGACTTTAAATTTACTAGATATATGGAACGAACATCGAGAGTACAAAAATTAGGTCAATTTTTTTTTTAGATTTTAAAAGTCTATTTCACAGTCACAAAACTAGTCAAAATATTTGTATAGTCTATTTTTGATATGAACAATATTTTAAGTTTTACTAATAAGTACCTTTAAACAGTATTAAAACATTTGCTTGCATCAGTCTACCTGCCATTATTTAGCTTATATTTCACATATTAATTCCCTTGTAATGACCGAGCAGCATAAAAGACATTTTTGATTGTGATATATTAACGTAAATGTAAAATGATATGTATAAGATATAATCAATAAAAATGTACCGTAAATTAACCTCTGTATGCTTCGCAAGTGTACGATAAAAACAAAATTAAATTTAACAACGCAAAATGACCATACATATTTTTCAAATAAACATAAACTGATGATGAAATGACCTATAATGACCTCTGAAAAACGGCTTGAGTCAAACAAACTACGGGTTCGGACTCAGGGACCTCAAAAACATACGCATGAATTTTTTCAGATTTTTTCCACGATTTTTTCTCTATTTGACCTTCAGATGACCTCTGGGAAAAGGCGTAAGGTCAAACAAACTACGGATTCGGACTCAGGGACCTCAGAAACATAAGCATGAAATTTTTCAGATTTTTCCTTTGGTTTTTTCTCTATTTGACCTTCAAATGACCTTGAATCTGATGTGATGAAGGTTAACCAACCCGCTCATCGTAATCAGCAACCCCAAAAACTCCATAAGGACCATACCATTCCGAGTGTTTTTTTTTAGATCAAATGTTGACCTGTGTTATTCTTTAATTTCTAACGTTATGCATTCTTGATACTCCCGCCGATCTTGACCACTAATCCATTTTAAGAGTTTCTGTTCCAATCGCTTCGTCAATTGCTACCTTTTACAACCGTACAACACGAAGCTGCATTTTAAATGATGTGTTTTCTCTATGATGTTATGTTCTTCCCACCAAAGAACGAAGTTTATGTGTTCTATGATCACCTTTCTCTTACTTACACTGCCTTCCACTTATTTTTTCGTACTACCGTCTTCCCATATTTTGGTTTAAATTGACAATAACAGTAAACTAAAGTTAGTAAAATAGTGTCTTACACTGCAATACCAAAAAATTCGTTGTTATTTATGAATAAACTGATAAAAATGAACAATTATTCTCAAATTCTAAAATCCGTTAAGTTTTTTTATTTACTTCAGTGCCTTATTTTTAGATTTTTCTTATAAATTGTTTTATAAAAACGCGTCCTTCTATTTTATATATATATCAATCGGTTTTATAACGTCTTCCATCTTCCGATGCCTAATTTCCACTCCTCCCGGTTTCTTCATCATCCTCCTCCTCTAGATCTCTCTCTAATACTTCCTTGTTGATTCCTGCTCTCCAGCTTTGGCGTGGTCTTCCTCGCTTTCTTTTTCCATGAGGGTTCCAATTTAAAATCTTTTTAGGTAGTCGGTTTTGTGACATTCTCTGTACATGTCCGTACCATACCAACTGTTGGGTTCTGATTTCGTCCACTATATCGTGCTTTATTTCTAAAGCTCGTCTTATCGTGTCATTTGGTATGCGGTCTTTTCTGGATTTTCTGGCTGCTTGTCTCCAGAAATCCTTTTCTGTAGCTTTTAGTATTTTTTCCGTTCTTTCCTTCAATGGCCACACCTGGGAGCTGTAAGTTATTATACTTTACACTATTGAGTTGTAAATTCTCTTCTTATTTTCAATGGTTATGTTTTTGTCCCACAGTATACTATTAAGCATTGCAATCGCTTTTCTTCCTCGGATATTCCTCTCGAATATTGTTTCTTCCAGTGTTCCGTCCCTAGATATTCTCGTTCCCAAATACTTATAACTGGCACAGTGTTTGATGGTATGTCCTGTGGCCAGTTTCAAGTCCTGCTGTTGTCCTATGATGCACATATACTCGGTCTTTTTAATATTGATTTCTAGGCCCCATTTTTCATATTCCTCCATAAGTTTTCGTGTCATGTATTCCATATCATCGATGTCCTGAGCGACTACTACCTGGTCGTTTGCAAATGATAGCGTGTACAATGTAGTATCGTCATCCAGTGATAATTCCATACTGCTGCATTTCCTTTTCCAGTTCTTCAGTGCACTCTCCAAATAGATTTTAAATAGCGTTGGGGATATACAGCAGCCCTGTTTGAGACCCTTTGTGACCTGGAACCCTGTTGTTATACCATATTTGGTTTTCACACTACTTCTTGCGTCTTGGTATAAGGATTTTACGGCTTTAATTATTTCGGTGCTTATATTACTCTGTTAGTGTTTCCCACAATCTCATTAGGGGCACGCTGTCGTTGGCCTTTTTTAAATCAACAAACAAGACATGGACTTCCTAATCAAATGCGGTTTTCTTTTCTAGGATTTGTGTCAGTGAGAAGAGATGGTCTATTGTGGATCTTCCTGCTCTAAAGCCTGCCTGTTCTTCAGCTTCTACGTCCGCGTATTCCGTTTCTATTCTATTTATAAGTATTTTTTCCGTATATTCTGCTAATAGATCCTGTAACCGTTATTCCCCTATAGTTATCGCAATTATTTTTGTCTCCTTTCTTATGAATTGTTGATATGTATGATATTTTCCATTCCTCAGGTACTTCTGATGTGTTAATGCATCTTTGAAATAAGTTCCTCAAAGCGCTAAATAGCTTTTCAATTCCGTATTTTACTGTCTCTCCTGGGATGTTTCCTGGTCCTGGAGCTCTACCATTTTTTAGCGTTTTACATACTTCTTTAACTTCTGATGTTGTTATCCTTATTGGGGATCCTCGTATAACTATATATGGGTTTCCATGTTGGGTACTTTTGAACTCTGGTCTATCTTCTGTTAGCATATTTGTAAAATATTGGTTCCATTTTTCTGGGGTTATTGTTGAGAAGATTTCTCTTTTCCGTTCTGTTCTCATATTTTTAAGAAGTCTCCAGCTTTCTGTGCATTTTCTTCCTCCTATGTAAGTATTGAGTCTTAAGCATGTCTTTTCCCGCGTACTCTAGCTTGCGATTCTTTGTATTTTACTTTGTCGTTTGTGCTCTTTGAACTTAAGTATTTGTGATAGCTTTTCCGTTTTTCTTCAATTTCGTATTTAATTTCTTCATCCCACCAATATGGTTTTTGCTGTTTTTCCCCTTTTCTCTTGGTACCCTAATGCTTCCAGTGCGGCTGCGTGTAGGCATTCCTTTATATACTTATATTCTTCTTCTATATTAACAAATCCCGTCCGTTCTATCTTTTGGTCCAGTCTACTCTTGTATAGATTTCTGATACTTTCATTTTGTAAGCTGTCTGTATTATATCTTATTGTTGTTTCACTTGTTGTGTGCTGTGTACTTGTATCTTCCAGTTTGACTTCCCGTGTTGTTCGTGAGGTTATCTTTCCTTTCACAAGGTAGTGGTCGCTGCCACATGAAGCCCCTCTTTGAACTCTTACATCTAGGAAGTTTAATCTAGATCTCTGTCGTATTATCATATAGTCGATAATACTTTTTAAATCTCTTGTTGTTTGTCTCCACGTATATTTATAAATATCCCTATCCTGGTAGTGTCCGTTTAACATTGTATGGTTGTTTTGTTCACATATCTCTATAATTCTTCTTCCGTTGTCGTTAGTAACTTCTTCGCCATATTTTCCTACCACTTTATCGTGTTCTTTCCTTCCTATTCTTCCATTTAGATCACCCAAAAGTAATATCTCTCTTGATGTTCCAATTTTGCGTATTTCCTCATTTAGTTGTTCAAAAAATGAATCCTTGTTATTAGCCAGATCGTCGTCGTTGACAGCGTATACCCCCAGTAAGGTTGTGTTATTACCTAGTATTTTGAGATTCATCTTTATGATTCTTTCACTAATCGGTTCCCAGTTTTCTGTGTATTAGTATGGATACGCCTTGTTTTGCTCTATCTTCTTTGGGCACTCCACTATAAAAGTGATCGTAATGCCTCCAACTTTCGGAGCCTTTTCCTTTCTTCTTTGTTTCCGTCAGTACTGCAATTTCGACTCGAAGATTTTCTAATTCATTTACAACTTCATTTACTTTCCTGGAGAGACCTTGTATGTTCCATGTACCACATGTCCTTCTTTGCTGTTTTCGTCTTCGTATATCCGTTCGATTCCGAGGCATTGGATTAGGTTATATATATATATATATATATATATATATATATATATATATATATATATATATATATATATATATATATATATAGAGACTGATCACAAAAAAAAAGTTTTTATATTTGACGGTGCTACCAGCTAAAAACCTTCTATTAGGTGTAAATAGAGATCTCTGAAATTTTGCTCCAAAAATATTAAGGTTTAGAGGGTAACAGCAGTGTAATGTATATTTTACAGGATAAAAACATAATTGTACGTTACTCTTCTGAGGTTTAAGTTGCATAGATATGTAGAACTGCGGGAGACTAAGTAAACTCATGTCATGAGCAATTAAAAGACGTTTAAAAGGCACGAAAATGCCATATTTCGAACTTAATGGTTACTTTACGTTGCAGGCGTTATTTTTTTTCAGATATAAATTATAGATATTCTGGGCTCACAATTATGAACAAAGTTAGACCACGTGCAACCATGCCAAATTTCGTATTTGACGGTTGCATGTTCCGTAATTTTTCGAATAGAATAATGAAATAATTATCAAACTGTAATCAATAGTTTAGAAAAAATAATTAATACGTTATTTTCGTAAATAAGTATTATGAATAGTTTAGTTATGTGCAGAAATATATAAAGTATGTAAAATCACCTAATTGCTAAACGCCTGAGATAATTTGAAATTATCAGTCCTGAGCACTTGCTGCAATTTGTGCCTCAAAAAAATAATGTGTGCGATGTAAAATAACCATTAAGTTTGAAATTTGGCTTATTTGTCCATTTTAAACGTCTTTTAATTGCTTATAATTGGGTTTATTTAGCCGCCCGAGGTCGCACTTGGTCTAAATTTGTACGTAATTTTCAGTTCTTCATATCTATACATTTGAAACCTCAAAAAAGTAATGTTTTCAATGTACAATTGCGTTTTTATCCTGTAAGATATACAATACATTGATGTTACCAATAAAATCGACTTTCGCACCCTCTAAATGTTGTAATTGTAAATGACTAATAAGCAATAATAATTAAAATTTTGCCACTTTTTCATGTGGCTTAACCAACAGAGATCAAAAGGTGTGCCTCTGTCAGGTCCAATTTTACGACAGAGAGCAATAATGATTAGTAGGCAATTCCCAGAGATAGATCAGTTTACCGCCAGTTCTGGATGGCTTGACCGCTAGAAAAAACGGTACGGTATACGACAACTGACTGTATGTGGTGAAAAACTTTCTGCTGATGTGTCATCAACTGAGAAGTTTAAGCAGACCTTTAAAAAGCAAATCGAAGATTGTGGATACATATGTGATCAAATTTACAACTGTGACGAAACTGGTCTGAATTATAAAATGCTTCCATCAAAAACATTGGCATCTCGACAGGAAAAATCAGCTCCTGGGCACAAACGAAGTAAGAAAAGATTAACTATAATGGTATGTTCCAGTGCATCTGGCAAGCACATAATCCCACTGATGGTGACTGGCAAGTCTGCACGTCCAAGAGCTTTAAAAGACATCTCATCCAAAGCCCTACCAGTCTATTACAAAAGTCAGAAGAGCGCATGGATAGATGTGACCTTATTTACTAAGTGGTTTGAAGAAGAGTTCGTGCCATCTGTGTCTAAATTTTTGAATGTCTTCTTATTAAAGCAATTTTGTTAATGGATAATGCCCCCTCTCACCCTGGAGAAGGACTTCATGTGGGCGAAATTGTTGTAAAATTTTTTCCTCCAAATGTAACCAGCATAATGCAACCAATGGATCAAGCCATTAAAAAAAATTATAGGCGTTTATATCTTCATGATCTATTAGAATACACAGAAAAGGAGGATATTATCAATGGGATGAGAAAAGTTACACTGAAAAATGTTATTTACTGGGTAAGTCAAGCTTGGAATTCTGTGTGTACTACCACTATTCAAAAATCTTGGTCAAAAGTTATTGATTTTGAGGACTATAATGACAGTGAAGATGATACTCCATTAAATGAATTAGCTTTGAAATTGAGAAGCCATGAAGAAATGTCCTGTTCAAATTTTGACAGCGAGATAGAAGAAAAAGAAAAAAGTTTATTTAGAAGAAGAAATGAGTATTGAAGAAATAACGAATGCCTTTCAGGAAACCGAAAAATCAGATGACGATGACGATGACGAAGCGACGATAGATGAACAATCTCCCACTAAGCTCTCATCAAGAAGGTTTTGCTTTTTTGGAAAAAGCGTTGAGGTATATCGAACAACAACCAGAGGCAACCCCAGCGGACTTGCTTCTTCTTAATAGATGGAGAAACATTGCAGCGAGAAAAAAGAAGATGCAATATGAAACAGAAGCGCATAGATACCTATTTCACTGTTTTATAATGTATGTACCTATTTATATGTTAAAAACGTTAATACATCGGTTTAAAGTATTGGTGTTTATTTTTGAATGAGTAAAAAACAAATCCGGATTATCCGAGGAGGGTGCCCCCCCATGTTACTTCGGATAACCGGGGTTTCACTATATATATATATATATATATATATATATATATATATATATATATAGGTTTTTTAGGTTTCTTTTTGTAAAAAATCTTTCCACTGTTCATCGATATTTGATCTTAAAAAATGACCTGATACTTTGGAACTGTATCAGATTTTTTTACTCAAAAACATAAGTAAAAATGCAACAAACGAATAAAAATGCTAAATATTTTAAAAAAGTAAAATGTTCTAAATTAATAATATTGTTTATTTATTTCTTTTGAAAGGAATGTGTTTCCAAAGTTACCATGGAAAAACTTTTTATCGTAATTTTTCGAAAAAAATCTGTTGTGAAAATTCTTGCTGGATAAGCTACTGCACATTAAGGTCATTTTTAAATGAAATAATTTTAAGTTATCGAAACGCCAAGGCGTCATTTTTCAAAATAAAAATGAAACAAAATAAAAATAAACTGAAGCAAACAACTAAAAAAAAAATAATTTTAAAGCATGAATCCCCCATAAGCATATTCTGTTAGAACATAAGTACATATTGTAAAAAGTGTACCACTTACGAATAAGAAAAAAATTTGGATCAAGCACTGTACAATCCGAACTAGGTACTGCTCTTTGCAACCATATCAGTACTGTTATTATAAACTCGGTGTGGGCCATTGACTATCTCATAATTCAAAATGATGTAATAAGTCAGAAATCTTAACATTAATTTATCATACTAGGGAGTCAATAAGTTTTGAAAGAGGAAATGAAACAAGATGACTTAATGAATCGAAATACATTTAGTCTTCCATATAATCTCCCTTAAGGCCAATTCATTTTTCCTAACGGTTTTCCAATATATTACCCCATCTGTGAAGTGGTTTTCCGGAAGATCTTCAAAATACCCATCTACGGATGAAAAACGCTTCCCACGTAGACATCTTTTGAGGTTGGGAAGTCAGAAGGAGCCAAATCTGGCGAATAGGATGGATGTTCCAACAATTCCTACTTTAATCCGACCAGTTTTGCGTTTGCCAAAACACCTCCGTGAGCAAGTGCATTTTCATGATGAAAGACGATTTTTTCTTCTGCAAACCGGACCTTTTTTCACGAATTTTCTCATTCAGCTGGTACAAAAAGTTGCAATAATACTATCCTGCGATTGTTTTATCAGTTCGAAGGTAATCAATTAACAAAATTCTTTTTGCATCCTAGAAAGCTGATGCCATAATTTTTTTGGACGACTTTTTTTTTTATGGGTCTAGCACACGTGCTGCAGGGAAGTCCCTAAAGCGCTACAGGAGCGACATGTGTGCGGAGAAAGCGATTCACGTTGTTCTTGAATCGTTGTAAATTGTGTTCGGTGGGAAACACAGTCCTGGCAGTCCTGGGCAAATTATTCGAAAGGGATGATGTTCTCCATATAAAAGACTGCTTGAAAACCGTTGTATGAGGAGTAACAAGCTGAACCTCATACGGATGTGAAATATTAGCGAGACGTGTACTTCTAACATGCACCGCTCTGGGAGGAATTAAGCGGGCCACATCCTTCGAACACTTTCCATGAAAATACTTGTAGATTAGGCTCAAGTCGCCAACCGTTCTTCGATGTTCCAGCGAATCAAGGCCGCCCGTCAGTTCCGGGTCACCAATCAGACGAACAGCTCTTCTCTGAATAGAATCCAACAAATGCAGTGTATGTTTGGGAGCGGAGCCCCAAACATGGGAGCAGTATTCCATAGTTGGTCGAATTTGAGCTTTGTAAAGAACTAACAGTTATTGGAGAGTGTAAAGCTTTCAGGTTCGAAATAATATTCCCAACTTTTGAGAAGCTCTCCTTGCTATGCCTGCAACATGTTCATGCCAGGACATATTTGCTCCCAAATTAACGCCCAACAAATTGGGTGACGATGTTAGAGGAATGGAGTGCCCCGACATAACCATGTCAGGCTCAGCAACATTAACTTTTTTAGAAAAAACTGCCACCTGGGTTTAAATGCCACTTGGTTACTGTCACCCCAAGATAAAATTTCTTCCAGGTCTTTATTACGTTGACAACTTCTCGCTGTCTGCGGATATTCGTCTGATTAGCCGATGTCGGAGCGTTCAAAGTGAATGAAGAGATAAGCGTACTGTCATCTGCAAAGCTGTAGATTGGATTTTCGGTCTTTTCCAGTAGATCGTTAATGTAAATGAGAAAGAGAGTAGGAGACAGTATGGAGCCTTGAGGTACACCGGCGTTGATAGTAAAGATGTTAGAAAGAAATCCGTCGACCGCCACTCGTAAAGAACGGTCTCTGAGGAAACATGAGAGCCATAAACAGAACTTTTCAGACATACCATAAGAGCGTAGCTTAGCTAACAGCCCATCGTGTCAAACACGGTCGAATGCCTTGGATATGTCAAGAGCAACCGCTCAAGATTCTCCAAAGTGTTCAATTACGTTGTTCCAAACGTGTGTTACATAAGTCAGAAAATCTCCTGTTGATCTATTTTTACGAAAGCTATAGTGGTGATCGCTAATAATGTTGAATCCTTTAAGATATTTTAGAAGATGCTGATTGATAGCCTTTTCCATGACTTTCTATGTTATTGAAAGCAGTGCGATTGGTCGGTAGTTATTTGGCAAGGTCTTTTTGCCTTTTTTAGGTATCGGCTGCCACACATTTCCAGTAGAAAGGAAATATTCCCTTTCTGTAGGATAGGTTGAAAAGTCTACAGAAAACTGGTGTTAGTTCCCTTGCACAGTTTTTGAAAACTGTGGCAGGTATTCCGTCAGCCCCAGAAGCTTTTTTGGTGTCTAACTTTATTAAAATACGATTTATGATACGCTGTCTGAAAACAATATCGGGCATCTTTGACTGCACTATGGGAATAGTAGGTGGTGTTTTTCCTTGGAAATCGACAGTAGAATGTGAAGCAAAGAGTTCAGCCAACAAGTTCGCTTTCTCAACAGGTGTCGTTGCAATAGAATTATCTGGCCGTGTGAGTGGTGGATTTGGTGAAATTTTGACTAACTGCCTTAGCGACTGAACAAAAGGACCTGAAATTGTTGGGACAAGCGCGAAGTTTGTTTCTAATTCGTTGATTGTGTGCCTCCTTGGTTTCGTCGATAATTTCTTTGCATCTGTTCCTGGCACGAACAAAGGTGTTATTACGGTTTATGGTGTTAGGATTTTCACGCCATTGTCGGTAGGCAAGATGTTTAGAAGCAATAGCTTCTTCGCATTTTCGGTCAAACCAAGGCTTGCCGTTGGAAGGGCATTTCTTCGAAAAGGGGATGTAAGCCTCCATACCGGCGAAGATAACATCGGAAACCTCCCTGGCGCAGTCAGATGAGTCGTCGGATCGAAAACAAACGTCTAACCAAGGGAAGGTTCGAAAATTTTCCATAAGATTTTCTCATTTAGCAGATTTGTAGTGCCAAATCTTGCACGGTTTAGGCGCCTCTCTGTCGCTGATTGGTAGAATTCTCGATGTCGAAAGTAGTTTATGGTCAGAAGAACCTAACGGCAGATTTACGCTGATTGTGTAAATCTCCGGATTGGTAGTTAAAAACAGATCAAGAAGACCGGCGAACTCCCCGTCTCGATCAGGAATTCGTGTTGGTTCATCAATACGCTGATTTAAGCCACAACTGATTGAAAATGATTCGGCTTCGCGACCTTGCTCGTCGGTAGTATTTGAATATTTAAGCCAGTTGATGTTATGGACATTAAAGATTCCAAAATTACTCCTAAATCGGGAATAGAAGTCTTGCCCAGAATAAAGATAGTGGACTGTGCTGGTCGATGGACTGACCTTGGTTTCACAGAGAGCGAGTACATGAGGTTTATTTGATTGCAGGTGTTGGTGCACTGAATTTATGTTCGAGTTTAAACCTCGTATGTTGCAAAAATCCATTTTAAAATTCTGATCTCTGCATGTATGTCCCTGAACCAGCCCCCACTCGAAGATCCGAACGGGGGGCTATTTTACCTCCGGAATTTTTTGCATCCAGGTGCCTCATCATGCTATTTGGCCCCACAGTCCGGGACATCGGCACAGCCACGAAACGTTAAGTAACTTTACGCAGCCTAAGCCGATGCAATGGTATCATACCGGGCGATGCTGGTGGGATCTGGGCATCTACCATCTAGGTTGTTCTTTAAGTCGCCTCCTACGACAGGCAGCACGTACCGGGGGAGATATTCTATCCCGCTCCTCCACGGGATATACCATTTTGGCTGCTTTGGAGCTGAACAACCGGGCTCAGTTCACGGTGCAGTTTGTTGTCGCAGTTCAGGATCATACTGGTAAACTGAAGTCTCATTCATAGTTGCAAATTAACGCAAAAATGAGTTATATTCTTTGTGAAACGAGCCAAATGTTTAGAAAATTTTTTTCGAGTGCATTTTTGTTCCGATGTTAGCAAATGCAGCATCACTTTGTGAATAGCTTTCTCATACCCAAAACATTAGTTAAGATCGCATGTACTGATCTATGTGAGATGCCTATCGCCACAGCTAAATCATTCACGGTTAATCGACGGTCTTCCATTACCATATCTTATACTTGGACAACAGTTTCTTCAGTTGTTGCAGTTTTTAGACGTCCTGAACGTGGATCATCATTCACGCTTGTACGACCACGTTTAAACTCGAGTCCATCTATAAACAGTTGGAAATGAAGGAGCAGACTCCTTCAATACGTTCACTAACTTTGCATGGATTTCAGCTGCCGATAAATCTTTCAAAACAAAGAATTGTATCACTGCACGATATTCGATTTTTTACGTTTTTAAAAAATACTCAAATACGTCTGCTTTAACTAGCTGATAAACAATGAATAACTTGACAGATCGACTTGAAATTTAAGGTGTGTTCATATGACAGATGAAGCTTCAAAATGGTGTTCAATAATTGGTTCAAGTGATGCTTCATAGGTGTCGCTTCTAAAACTTATTGACTGACCTGACATAAGAGATAATACATTTTAACCAAGTTGTATGTGCTTCATTATAAAAAATATATTTTTATATTGAGAGAACGAACGAACCTCTGGTAAATTTACTAGGATAAAGTGATTTTTTATAGTTGTAATGAGTCACAACGTTTTTCACCCATCTTTAAATACTACATCTCACCTCCACCCACTGTTCGCAGATATATTCATTATATCTGAATTCTAAATCTAACCAGAAAGAAGCTGTTTTCCTTTGCAAAAGAAGGAAATACGTAATATTCTGGGAAGTTATACTTCTACTGCAATGTTCAATAAAACAAGTCACTGAAATATTTAGGGGTTGCCATGGTTACGAGACTGATGGGGCAAAACACGTTTTGGTACAATTGGCTGAGAGAAATAACCTGCTTCTTCGTAGGGTATCGGGTTATATGGATGCCAATGGAGGCATTGACACACAAGGGACTTGAACCTTTATAGGATCCCGTATAATATTGGCCCAGCAACGAACGCATATTTGTTGAACACTGAGTTTGTACAGCATATTAATGAAACAGAATATTTTAAAGATTTCGGCAGAAATTGTCCCAGGATATTGTCACCTAAATGAAAACCCCATTGATGTCGGGATCAAATGTAATCAGGAGAGTTGATTATGTTTAGATGACGAACACGCAGCTCTTCATTTAGTTGTCGTGTTCAGTCATTATAAGAACTGGGCAAACTAACCCGGGATTACCAGTTGCCTTGAATTAGGCTTATATTAAGAGGATTTAGCTTGAAAGTGTTCTGATTTTTCTAATATCTATCAGAATACCACAATTATAACAATTCGAGGAGAGGACCCTAAAGTAACGAGAATTTATTTTTAAAAAAAGTTTTTTTACAAACAACGATTAGTCTCCTTTAAAATACTCTCCATTGGAGCTAATATACTTATCCAATCTTTTATTCCATTGTTCAAAGCAAAACGTCCTCCTTTCAGGTCTCTTTTCATCCTGGGACACAAAAAGAAGATGTATGGAGCTAAATCCGGCGAGACTGATGGGGAGAGGGGCAAAGGGGTAGTGCCGTTTTATCAAAAATTCGCGCACAATGAGACATGTGTAGGCTGGCGCGTTGTCGTAATGGAAGAACCAATCGCCCGACTGCCACAAATCAGGGTGTTTCCTTCGCACACTGGTGCGCAACCTTTTTAACACTTCAAGGTATAATGCTTGGTTTACTATCTGATCTGGTGGAACAACTTCCGAGTTAACGATCCCTCTCATATCAAAAAAACAAATGAGCATTATTTCCACATTTGATTTCACCTGACGAGCTTTTTTTGGACAAACAGGTTTCCAGACGACGTTCTTAAAAAAACGACGAGTACACAAAACAACTTTTACAAAAAAAATTTCAGGAGCTTCTTACAACGTTCTATTCCGATACCGCTTGCCACATTGACTTGAGAGGCTTGTAACTACATCACCCTAGGGGGCGAACTACGAGTACTAATCTAACTACAACACAATTCCCGTTACTTTTGAGTCCTCCCACGTATATGTCTTGATATTTATTACTATTGTGGAATAATTATCTAAATTTGAGGAGGTTCTCGACTATATAATATATTGGCAACCGTTTCAGAAAACTTAATAGTTTTTAGAATTTTCGAATTATTTTTCATTTTTATCAGTTTATTCATAAGTACTGTACTAACTTTAGTTTACTTATATTGTCAATTTAAACACTTCTTAATTACCAAATAAGACAAGTCTAAAAGTTAAACCTTTTTAATAAATGAACCAATAACTGCTTAGGAGTTACATTATTATTAAAAATTTTGTTCTTGCTATTTTAGTGTAGTAAAAAAAAAACATTTGAAATTGCACAGTCTAGATACAGCAATATTATGATTTTGTCCTCTTTGGAGTATCACCAGAAGTATTATCTTTAGTTTTGGACCTCGAAAAACTGGTGCTCTTTTGTTTATAAACAATTCAAGTTTTTAAAACGCGTTTTTTTGAGCTTAAAATGTGAATAACTCCGGTTATATAAGTCGGATCGAGACAAAAGAAAAACACAACTCTTCGTAGTAATATTTCCAACAAATTCTCGTTGGTTTTAAGTTGCTCAAGCGAGTACGTAAACTATAAAATTGAAAAAACAGGCGAAAAACTGTTTGGTTTTTCATTTTATTGTACAGGGTGAATCAACGATAGAGTAAAGTTCATTATCTCATTTGTTTCGAGAAAAAAATGTTAAAAACAACAGTTTTAGGGAATGTTAAGGTGCACAGTTTAAAATTATTTTATAATTATTATTTTTGAGTATGCAGGGTACTTCAAAAAAGTGTGGCCGATATAACATATGTTTTTTAAACGGAACATCCTATTTTCCTAGTAGTTTTTCTAATATTTCAATTTTTTAAAAAATATATTAGTGTTCAGTTTTGTAAAAAATTGCCAGTAGCGCCTTTGTTTCTGAAGGTAGAATACTCACAATTGGTATGAGCGTTTTATAGAGATGAAAAAAAGATATATGTAAAGAAATTTGAGTTAGATGCTACAGGGTGTTCAAAATAAATTTATGCATTTCGACTATTTTGAATTGAAAAATCTCAACTTTTTAAATGGCACACCCTGTATATTATTATTTTTTCTGAGAGATTTTACAGAACCCTCCAACTTTTATTAAGTATGTCATACAGCTATTTCTAATAGCTTTCAATTTATTTTCATTTTTCAATTTTTACCCTTATTTTTAATACACTTACGCTATTGTGAAAACATAAACAAAAAGTTAATAATAATTTTAATATGATTAATTATTATGACTTAATAAATGTTCAAAAATATGCCCGTCTACTTGAATACACATATTTAGTCGTTTTGCTAGGTTTTCCTTCACTTTCCTTAGCATAAAGGGCGTTATTGTCCTACACGCATCCCGTATCCTACTTTCCATATCTACTGGTGTTTTAGGGGGATTCATACAAACACGATCTTTAATGTAGCCCCACAAAAAGAAGTCTAACGGTGTTAAGTCACATGATCGAGGGGGCCACTGAATGAAACCATCCTTACCGATCCATTTTTGTGGGTAACGAACGTTTAAAAATTCCCGAACTTCCCGGTGGTAATGAGCTGGAGCTCCGTCTTGTTGAATCCATATTTATCCCTATTAACTTCTTCAAGAAGCTGGAGTAATTCGTTTTGCAAAAAATTTAGATATCTAGGCCCGTTAAGCGGTTCGCGGCAAAAATATGGACAAATAATTCGAAAATTTAATACTCCACACCATACTTTAAGTGACCAATGATTTTGGTTTTGATCTTCCTAGACTCAAAATGGATTAACTGTTAAATAATAATGCATCTTATGGTTGTTAACTGCTCCATTACTGCGAAAAGTAGCTTCATCAGAAAACAGCCGCTATTGCTCCATTCATGGTGGTACAAAAGTTTACTCGGCGTTCAAAATCGCGGTCTTGATGGTCTCGTGGTGCGATTAGCCGTAGATTGGGATGTGTCAGATAAGTCTGCTAGTTTCTAGATGGTATACGTCTATTAGGGTACTTCGCTCCGTAAAGCCTTACTGCCAAAAGACAATTTTTTCCTGCCTCGCCCAGTATATAAACCATACCAGTTAATTCATTTTTAGGAAAATCCATAACTATTACCTTTATATGTTACTTACTACAACAAATTAAACTATTTTTGCGTGCTTAATAGACATATCAAAATTTGACAATGCCTACATTTTTGTTTTGTCTTGGCAACTATGATGTTATAGCATAAGTGTATTAAAAACAAGAATAAAATTGAAAAATTTAAAATAAATCGAAAACTATAAGAAATAGGTATATGACATACTTAATAAAGAAGGTAAAAGGGGTGGGTGTTGTATGATTTTATTCACATTAAGGAAATTTACTTTATCTTTACTTGAGAAAGTCAAATTCAGTACTTATTTAGAACTGCATATTTGTAATGAAATCACTTTGCCGATTTTTTAAAAATTAAGTAACTTTTTTTGTTTACACTTCACTAAACAAGACTTTCGACTCATCGTCCGGAGAAAATTTTCGGCACGTGAGGTTTTTCTTCAAATGTTTGAAGAAAAAGAGGTTACGGGCCGCTAAATCAGGGTTGTAGGCTGTATGTTGTAACTCTGTGAAGTTACAGCTGAAATGTGCGAGCCTTGTTGATCCTGTAGTTGTCATATAACAGCAAAGTATTACTTTTTCATGAATTTGAACGGTTTTCTTTAATGACTTTCTGCAAGTTTTGAATCGTCCTCCTGTTAACTTCCTCGTTAATTATGAGCTCTTTTTCATATATTTAATAAGCAATATTCGTTTGCAGTCTCAAAAAAATGGTCGTCATCAACTTTCCAGAAAACGAATGAGTTCTTGCCCTCTTTGGAGGTAAAGGGACATTACGACCTTATTGCGTCACCTCTTGCTTTTTGGAAGGATCCCAATAAAACTCCCAAAACGTATCACCTGTGACGATTCGCTAAAAATAACTCTCATCGTTTTTTAAAGTGCCCAAATGTTCTTGAGAAATTTCTTTTTGCGTAATTTTAGCGATCCATCCCGTAGAGACTCTTTCCAACCCTAAATCTTCATGTAAAATAATAAAACTAGTAGTCCTAGATATTCCAGGTTTTTTAGCAAGCGCTGGGACCTTCATTCTTCGATATGATAGTAGTAAATCACGACACCATGCACGTGACTGCACTAGTGATCACCGGGAACCAATAAACTCAAATAAAAATAGAGCATTTTCACGACGTAACAACATATTTTACAAAATTTATTGTTTTGTTCTTCTTCATAATTACAGGTAGTCGCCCTTTTGGTTGATATAATCTCTCCACAAAGAGAGATTTTGCGGAGACACTCAATAATTCGAAAAGTCCCGAGACTTGCCAACAGATGGCAGCATAAATAAAAAACGAGAACGAGAGAAACGAGAATGTCGAATCTCAGTGGGTTACAATAAAGAATGAATTTACAGCGGTACAGGAGGAAGAAATAGGAATAGATGACAGAAGAAATACTAAATCTGATGGACGAAAGACGATTACAGAAAACAAAAGATGTCTCAAAGTATAACGAATTAAACAAAGTAATACGTTGAAAATGTAGAGGAGCTCAGGAAATCTGGTTAAGCGAGAAATGCCGAGAAATAGAGGAACTGCAAGAGAAACATGACCCATTCAGCTTACATAACAAGGTGAAGGAATTGGCAGGAAAAAAATAAGAAAAAACAAGAAACAATTATGAGAAATGGAAGCAATGAAATTCCACTGGATATTAAGGACAAAATAAAGACATGGGAGTAATACATAAAATAACTTTTTAATGGACATAGATCAGAAAACTTACAGCTAAACAGAGGCCAGAAATAACAAGAAGAGATGTTATTCATGCTATACAACTATGGATGGATGGATGGAAAAGCAGTGGGTCCTGATGAGATAAATGTAGAAATCCTCAAAATATTTTCGGATGAAAGTCCGCTTATTAAACGACTGGTAATCTTATTTAACAAGATCTATGAAACTGGACAAATCCCTCTTGACTGGCTAAAGTCGACTTTCATCCCAATTCCTAAAAAGTCAAAATCAATAAAATGTGACGATTATAGCTTGATAAGTTTAATGTCTCACGTTCTCAAGATATTCCTGAGAATCATCCATACCAGAATATATAGAAAATGTGAAGCCGAAATAGATAACACACAATTCGGATTCCAAAAAGGCATGGGTACACGGGAAGCTTTATTCTCACTAAATGTACTGGTCCAGCGTTCTAAAGATATGAATGAAGATAGATATGTTACTTACTTCAACAAATTAAACTATTTTTACTTGCTTAATAGGCGTGTCAAAATTTGACAATGCCTACATTTTTGTTTTGTCTTGGCAACTACGATGTTCTTGTGTAAGTGTATTAAAAACAAGGGAAAATTCAAACATTCAAAATAAATCGAAAACTATTAGAAATAGGTATATGATATACTTAATAAAAAAGGTAAAAGGGGTGGGTGTTTTATGATTTTATTCACATTAAGGAAATTTACTTTATCTTTACTTGAGAAAGTCAAATTCAGTACTTATTTAGAACTACATGTTTATAATGAAATCACTTTGCCGATTTTTCAAGAATTAATTAACTTTTTTTGTTTACACTTCAAAAAATAAGACTACTGCGACTTTCGACTCACCGTCCGGACAAAATTTTCGGCACGTGAGGTTTTTCTTCAAATGTTTGAAGAAAAAGAGGTTACGGGCCGCTAAATTAGGGTTGTAGGCTGTATGTTGTAACTCTGTGAAGTTACAGCTGAAATGTACAAGCCTTGTTGATCCTGTAGTTCCAGCAGCAGCAAAGTATTACTTCTTCATGAATTTGAACGGTTTTCTTTAATGACTCTCTGCAAGTTTTGAATCGTCCTCATGTTAATTTCCTCGTTAATTATGAGCCCTTTTTCATATATTTAATAAGCAATATTCGTTTGCAGTCTCAAAAAAATGGTCGTCATCAACTTTCCAGAAAACGAATGAGTTTTTGTCCTCTTTGGAGGTAAAGGGACATTACGAACTCATTGGATCGCCTCTTGCTTTGTGGAAGGATCCCAATAAAACTCCCAAAACTTATCACCTGTGACGATTCGCTAAAAATAACTCTTATCGTTTTTTAAAGTGTCCAAATGTTCTTGAGAAATTTCTTTTTGAGTAAGTTTAGCTATCCATCCCGTAGACACTTTTTCCATCCCTAAATCTTCATGTAAAATCTTAAAACTCGTAGTCTTAGATATGCCACGTTCTCAAGATATTCCTGAGAATCATCCATACCAGAATATATAGAAAATGTGAAGCCGAAATAGATAACACACAATTCGGATTCCGAAAAGGCATGGGTACACGGGAAGCTTTATTCTCACTAAATGTACTGGTCCAGCGTTCTAAAGATATGATTGAAGATAGGTATATGCATGTTTTATAGATTATTTTGGAATAGCATAGTAATAAGTAACATGTAATAAGAATAACGCATTACTGTGGGTAGCGAGACACACCAACATGTGACGCGAATGCGGCGGGAAACGGGCAGCGGGCAGCGGGCAGCTGGTAACGCGGCGCGGGTGCTTCGTCCACCCGTCGCGCCCCGCTTCACCTTTAATCGTGTCATTTCACTCATTTGACAACGACAGTTGATGCATCGCATGACCGTGACGCAAAACATTTGGTACAAAATCCATTTATTAATAGAAGTCAACCTGCGATGCTAACCGTCCTGGAATATGAATCACTCATAGATCTTCAGAGTTCATCCGCATTAAAACACATTTAAGTCTGTGTCACTGAACGAGTTTT
The DNA here is from genome assembly GCA_019049505.1 of Pachyrhynchus sulphureomaculatus. NCBI lineage: Eukaryota > Metazoa > Arthropoda > Insecta > Coleoptera > Curculionidae > Pachyrhynchus > Pachyrhynchus sulphureomaculatus. Next base: position 145,575,436 of record CM032453.1, on the reverse strand, counting down.
GGGTTGATGTTAGGAGTGTGAAGTGGCCAAAAAAGCTATCTTAACTTTGCTTAACTTATTACAAAGTAGCGTTGTGAAACAGGCTTTTCAGCTTACACTTATACGAAAAACAAATTTAGGGCTAGATTGGATGTTGCCCCAGATATATTTATACAACTGTCGGACATAAAATCGAACTTTAAAATAATAAAACTGTGAAACAGTTTCATTTTTCACATTAATCATTATTTGAAATATTTCTAATAAAGATTTTTTACTCTTATTTTAAATTGCAGTCTCTTTTATTTATTATCATTGGAGATGGGGTTCCATTCCATAAAATAAAAGGGATTTATTGAGTATTCCGTGGTCCTAAAAGTTTAGGAACTGCTGATCTAGACTGTGAAATTTCAAATGCTTTTTTTATTGCACTAAAAAGTGTAGGGATTTTTGATCCCATCTATAATCTATAATATATATAAAATGCAACGTCTCTCTGCCTGTCTGTCCGTTAGTGCGTTTATCACTCGAGAACCACTTAAAACGATTTACATGATTTTTTTTTTAAATATTTTTTAGATGTATACATATGTTCTCTGGCCAGGTTATAGGAATAAGCTGTGATGATAATAGTGAATCAAGTCGGAAAAAAGTTTACCGCTAGCGCATTCTCTTGCAATACACTACCTAAACCATTAAATATGGAACAATATCATGTAGCAAAGAATATAATATATATAAAATGCAACATCTCTCTGTCTGTCTATCCGTTAGTGCGCTTATGACTTGAGAACCACTTATCCTATTTACATGTTTTTTTTTTAATTCATACATTTGTTCTCTGGCCAGGTTATCTATAATCTTCTGTCATATATATAAAATGCGTCTCTCTCTGTCTGTCTGTTTGTCCGTTAGTGCGCTTATCACTCGAGAACCACTTATCTGCTTCACGTGTTTTTTTTTTTTAAATTTATACATTTGTTTTCTGGCCAAGGTTATGTATAATCTTCTATAATATATATAAAATGCAACGTATCTCTGTCTGCTTGTCCGTAAGTGCTCTTATCACTCGAGAACCACTTATCAGATTTATGTGTTTTTTTTTTAATTCATCCATTTGTTCTCTGGCCAGGTTATCTATAATCTTCTATAATCTCTAATAAATATAAAATGCAACGTATCGATGTCTGTCTGTCTGTTTGTCTGTTAACGCCCTTATCACTCGAGAACCATTTATCCGATTTATGTGTTTTTTTCTTAATTCATACATTTGTTCTCTGGCTCAACGTGAATATCCAGAGAATCAAAAGAGAACATTGGGAGAAATTTTCGAACGATATGGAACATGATCCGTACGGAGGACAAAAAAAATATGGAATCTACTGAGAAATAGAAAAAAAAAAAACAATAAATGATACAACAAAATACAAAAATTATGGTGGAAGAATGGGAAAGATATTTCGAAAAACTCTATACCATCAGAAACCAATTCATTAACACAGGAAATACAGCATGAAGATGAAAATATTGTCCAACCAAATAGGACCATTTCCTTGAATCAAATACAGCACATGGCAGCGAAACTAAAAAACAGAAAAGCCCCGGGCATGGACGAAATTAAGAACGAAATGATCAAATATGGAGGTGATAAATTACTATAATTACAGATTTTCTTTAACTAAATACTCACAGCCAAGATTATACCATCCGAATGGAAAGAAAGCATCTTGATACCAATTTTCAAAAAAGGTGAAAGGGCAGATCCAAAAAACTATCGAGGTATCAGCTTAATGAGTGCGGTACTAAAATTGTTCACTAAAATTTTAGCAGAAGAAATAATGTTAACAGGAATCTGTGAAGAACAGCAAGGGTTCAGAAAGAACAGGTCTACTATAGACGCCATCTTTATAATCCGCCAAATTACCGAAAAAGCCATAGAGTTTAATAAGATAGCCTTTATGTGTTTCATTGATCTTACCCAGGCATTCGATAGGGTGCGGTTAACTGATGTCATAACCCTACTACAAAAAAGGGGAATTCACACGAATATAATAAAAACTATCGAAGAGTTGAAGATCAACAACCACACATATGTAAGAGTGTCAAATAAATTAAGCAATAAAATATCTATGACAACCGGAATCCGACAAGGAGATAGCCTAAGCCCAATCTTATTTAACGTCATAATGGATGAAATTATAAACGAAGTAAAGAAAACTGGGAGAGAATATCGATTAGGAGACAAAGAAATAAAAATAATATGCTACGCCGATGTTGCAGTAATCATATCAGAAGACGAAGATAGCTTACAGAGACTCCTATATAAGTTCCAACAAACAGCAAAAGTGTTTAATATGCAAATATCCGTGAAGAAAACAAAATCCCTTACAATATCTAAAGAACCGAAAAGATGCAAACTCGCGATTTATGATCAGAGTGCAGATGTCCTTCAAATATCTAGGGGCAAACATAACAAGTACCCGGAACCTTAAGGAAGAAGTAAAAACTCAAACAACAAAGGCATCATTAATATCAGGATAATTAAGAGATATAATTTGGAGAAACAAATATATGAGCACCAGGAGCAAAGTAAGAATATACAAAACATGCGTAAGACCGATCATGACGTACGCGATAGAAACCAGAGCGAAGAACACAATAACAAAACGACTCCTAAGAACAACAGAAATGCGAACACTTAGATCGATAACAGGACATACCTTATTTGACCGGAAGAGATGTGAAGAAATAAGGGAAATGTGCGAAATACAGGGTGTGATGAGATGGGCAAGGAATAGGAGAAGAGAATGGAGAGATCATGTGGACAGAATGCCAAATGATCGGTTGGCTAAGGTTGCAAAAGAGAAGCGACCAAACACACCTCGACCGCATGGAAGACCACCAATAAGATGGTATGAGAGCTGGTCTTCATCATCACAATTGTTTCTGGGAAACCTTTGAAGTGAACATAGGACATGGTCCTAACGTAGGAAGAAGAAGAAGAAGGTCTTTGGCTAGGTTATCTATAATCTTCTATAATATATATAAAATGCAACGTCTCTCTGTCCGTTAGTGCGCTTATCACTCGAGAACCACTTATCCGATTTACGAGATTTTTTTTTAAACATACAGCAGTGACGATTATAGTGAATCAAGTCGGAAAAAAGTTTACCCCTGGCGCGTTCTCTGCCTAAACCATTAAATATGGAACAATATCATGTAGCAAAGAATATAATATAATAAACTGTCTGTTCGTTAGTACGCTTATTACTCGAAAACCACTTATCCGATTTACGTGTTTTTTTTATTCATACATATGTTCTTTTTCCAAATAATAATAATAATCTATAATATATATAAAATGCAAAGTCTCTCTGCCTGTCTGTCTGTCCGTTAGTGTGCTTGTCACTCGAGAACCACTCATCCGATATTTGTGTTTTTTTTTTTAGAATTATACATATGTTCTCTGGCCAGGTCATAGGATATATGTATTTTATTGCGTCAGGTAATATAAGAAATAAGCAGTGACGTTAATAGTGAATCACGTTTGCAGCTAGGGCACTCTCTTGCAATACGCTGCCTAAACCGTTATATATGGAACAATATCATGTAACAAAGAATACAATATATATAAAATGCTACATCTCTTTGTCTGTCTGTCTGCCCGTTCGTGCGTTTATCACTCGAGAACCACTTATCCGATTTGCGTGTTTTTTTTTTGTAATTCTTAACTTAATATTTATCAAAAAAAAATCTATAATATATATAAAACTCAACGTCTCCGTCTGTCCGTTAGTGCGCTTAGCACTTAAGAACCACTTATCCGATTTACGTATTTTTTTCATAAAATACATATGCTCTCTGGCCAGGTTATAGGATATATTTTCTTACGTTAGGTAACATAAGTGACGATGATAGTGAATCAAGTCCACGCGAGCGGAGCCGCGGGCACGGCTAGTGTAGTATATATAATATTTCCGAGGGTTGCTGGAGCTTTGATTAGATGAATAAGGTATATTATTTTAGATAGAGATAAATATCTTGCTGTGTCATAGTAAGGTCAACTTGAGCTTGACCATCCATTAATTAATACTAAAAAGACTCGTACATTTTAATAATTTGTACCGAAATTTGATATGCAATAAATAACATTGATACCAGCATTGCTTCTACGAATTCTATTTATTTACTAATAATAAAAAAGATATGATTTGCATGTGCCATTTGTAGGACCTTGGTATCATGAATGTTACGCAATTATTATCCAAAAAATAAAATTCCGCACTATTAACATATATAATGGTTTTATTAATAGGTTATATGGTACCATCATTTTTTTGAAAATGTAGTCGACCTTTTGAAAATATTTTTACGATGTGATGTGATCATTTTACAAAAATAAATTGATATGGGAAGATAATCTGATATTTTATTATTTAGTAGGAACAATTAAAATAAGTCCAGGTTAAAAAGTTGTTTAAAAAGATTAGGGCGGAACTATGGGAGCTCACAGTCTGTCAGGTAAGAACGTGGAGACTATAACTTGTAGTTGGTAAAAGAAATTATTTTTTTTAATTGAGGTTGGTGTTGGCACCACTGCAAACAAGCTTTGTGAGCAGAGATTCGTTTGTAACCTTATTTATGGTTAAACAGTACAATATCGAACATGGATGCTGCCATACACTAGTCGGTAAAAGAAAATCTTTTTTTTTAATCGAGGTTAGTGTTGGCACCACGGCAAACAATGCTTTGTGGGCAGAGATTCGTTTGTAACCTTATTTATGGTTAAACGATACAATATCGAACATGGATGCTGCCATACACTAGTCGGTAAAAGAGAATCTTTTTTTTTAATTGAGGTTAGTGTTGGCACCACTGCAAACAATGCTTTGTGGGCAGAGATTCGTTTGTAACCTTATTTATGGTTAAACGGTACAATATCGAACATGGATACTGCCATACACTAGTCGGTAAAAGAAAATCTTTTTTTTAATTGAGGTTAGTGTTGGCACCACTGCAAACAAGCTTTGTGGGCAGAGATTCGTTTGTAACCTTATTTATGGTTAAACGGTACAATATCGAACATGGATGCTGCCATACACTAGCCGGTAAAAGAAAATCTTTCTTTTTAATTGAGGTTAGTGTTGGCACCACTGCAAACAAGCTTTGTGGGCAGAGATTCGTTTGTAACCTCATTTATGGTTAAACAGTACAATATCGAACATGGATGCTGCCATACACTAGTCGGTAAAAGAAAATCTTTTTTTTTAATTGAGGTTAGTGTTGGCACCACTGTAAACAATGCTTTGTGGGCAAAGATTCGTTTGTAACCTTATTTATGGTTAAATAGTACAATATCGAACATGGATGCTGCCGTACACTAGTCGGTAAAAGAAAATCTTTTTTTTTAATTGAGGTTAGTGTTGGCACCACTGCAAACAATGCTTTGTGGGCAGAGATTCGTTTGTAACCTTATTTATGGTTAAACGGTACAATATCGAACATGGATGCTGCCATACACTAGTCGGTAAAAGAAAATCTTTTTTTTAAATTGAGGTTAGTATTAGCACTACTGCAAACAATGCTTTGTGGGCAGAGATTCGTTTGTAACCTTAATTATGGTTAAACGGTACAATATGCTGTCATACACTAGTCGGTAAAAGAAAATCTTTTTTTTTTTTAATTGAGGTTAGTGTTGGCACCACTGCAAACAATGCTTTGTGGGCAGAGATTCGTTTGTAACCTTATTTATGGTTAAAGGGTACAATATCGAACATGGATGCTGCCATACACTAGTCGGTAAAAGAGAATCTTTTTTTTTTAATTGAGGTTAGTGTTGGCACCACTGCAAACAAGCTTTGTGGGCAGAGATTCGTTTGTAATCTTATTTATGGTTAAACAGTACAATATCGAACATGGATGCTGCCATACACTAGTCGGTAAAAGAAATTTTTTTTCAATTGAGGTTAGTGTTGGCACCACTGTAAACAATGTTTTGTGGGCGGAGATTCGTTTGTAACCTTATTTATGGTTAAACAGTACAATATCGAACATGGATGCTGCCGTACACTAGTCGGTAAAAGAAAATCCTTTTTTTTTTAAATGAGGTTAGTGTTGGCACCACTGCAAACAATGCTTTGTGGGCGGAGATTCGTTTGTAACCTTATTTATGGTTAAACAGTACAATATCGAACATGGATGCTGCCATACACTAGTCGGTAAAAGAATTTTTTTTTTTTAATTGAGGTTAGTGTTGGCACCACTGTAAACAATGTTTTGTGGGCGGAGATTCGTTTGTAACCTTATTTATGGTTAAACAGTACAATATCGAACATGGATGCTGCCGTACACTAGTCGGTAAAAGAAAATCCTTTTTTTTTAAATGAGGTTAGTGTTGGCACCACTGCAAACAATGCTTTGTGGGCGGAGATTCGTTTGTAACCTTATTTATGGTTAAACAGTACAATATCGAACATGGATGCTGCCGTACACTAGTCGGTAAAAGAAAATCTTTTTTTTTAATAGAGGTTAGTGTTGGCACCACTGCAAACAATGCTTTGTGGGCAGAGATTCGTTTGTAACCTTATTTATGGTTAAACAGTACAATATCGAACATGGATGCTGCCAAACACTAGTCGGTAAAAGAAAATCTTTTTTTTAATTGAGGTTAATGTTGGCACCACTGCAAACAATGCTTTGTGGGCGGAGATTCGTTTGTAACCTTATTTATGGTTAAACGGTACAATATCGAACATGGGTGCTGCCATACACTTTGCGTTTAAAGGCTGTGTTCCCATATAATAATCCCAAAGATTCAAAAAATGACACCTACAGCGGCTGCTACAGTGTATCAAGAAAGAATGTGTCCGTGATAATTCATTTTTGGTAGATGCGTTTCAACAAAAAATTGCTAGACGGAACCCTTGTCTACGACGCATTTTAGTAAAAGTATCAGTCGGTTCCGAACTCGTCTAAATCACGTAAAAACCAAAATGAGCCACTTATTTGCGCGTCGGTTCGAGGCAGTCTTTCTTTGTTTCCATCCAACGTTTTATATACACCAAAAGTACGACTGTGGAACCACGGTTCAAGTGTTGACTTGCTCTTTCCAACATTGTGGAAAGACTGTTAACAGCATGAGTAGTATAAAGAGGCACGTAGTAAATTGCCACCATATTGGCTGTACAGGGTGAGTCAACGATAGAGTAAAGTTTATTATATCATTAGTTTCGGGAATGACGAAAAAATGTTAAATACAATAGTTTTAGGGAATGTTAAGGTGCACAAAAATAATACAAAGAAAAGTGCGCGCAAGTATTAAATTATATATATTTTTGAACTCGTGTTTTTACAACCTTTCATTTGACACCCCACTCAATGGCCTAGTAAAAAATTTTTTTTTCACTTCCGATTTCATCCCCCAAAACTAACCCCTTAAGTCAAAATTTAACTTTCCAAACTACACGGCTCCGATGAGGGCATCAATTCCTATATTAGTACCAAATTTCAACTTTCTGTGTTAAATAGTTTTGGAGAAAATCGGCTGTGACAGACGGACGGACACCGAAGTGATCTTATAAGTATTCCGTACGGAACACTAAAAACACTTAAGAAAACACGTGTCTCACTTAAACGACAGAGAATTGTTTTTTGATGGTGCTGACGAAAAGATGCAACCGAAAAGGTTTTCCCTTCTAACTGAAAATTTAACTTACTCTTGCCGACCTATCCTGGACTGCTAATTCCTAAAATATTTGTGACAGGTGCGAATTTCTTTGGGTAGCCTTCTTTTTTTCTCCTTGGCTGGCTAAATGGACGTCGTAAGGCGTCGCTTCAAAACACTTTTTTCCACTAGAAATATGAGTACTTTTTGAAGTATCAGTTTTTATGTTAGTATAAATGAAAAATGTGATACGTTTTAAAACAAAACCGAATCTACTAACACACAAGAAAATAGAAAAGTTTAGAAACTTAATAGGCCACTCGTTTGACTCTTTGCCCAATGTAGAACAAACAAGAACAATATTATTTATAAATTGTTTCAAAAGGATACTCTCCTACCTATTTCAATAAATAACTATTTATAAATTATTGGTCTTCCCAAACGAATGCTTTTAATTCGAAACTTTAATTACCGCTTCCTGTTCTCAGTATTTCAAAACGGACCCTTTTAAAAAAACATTATGTCGTCAAGTACTCGGAACTAAAGACTCAATTATCCAAGCAGTGCTTGACTTTCCTTAGAAACGTTAATGTTCAACGTATCTCTTCGAATCTACTAATTAAACTTGAACATTTAGTGAAGTCCATCCAGACATGTAGTATTTGACTAATCACCTGAAATAATATCTAAAATCCGGAGTTGCCAAATTAAAATATTTTCAACGAGCCGTGGCCTAAAGACTGTTCCTTCTATTTTAATTTGCAAGGAAATTGTTCAGTACTTCCATTTTATCAATTACAATCTGTCATTTAAGAACGTGTCGGCGATAATTCATTTTTGGTACATGCGATTCAACAAAAAGTCGGTAGAGGAAACCTTTGTACACGACGCATTTCAGTAAAAAAGTATCAGTCGATTCTGAACTTTCGCCGAAATCACGTAAAATCTAAAATAAATCACTTGTTTGCGCCTCGGTTCGAGGCAGTCTTTCTTTGTTTCCATCCAAAGAGACCTAAAATTACATATTCCGCGGCCGTTAAATACATTAAAAAGTCGGTGTCGTTTGTGAAGAAGTGGATAAATTATTTTAACGAGACGAAAAATGGTTCGGTAGGCTAAGTCACTCCGAAAGTGGAAAAACGAATCGTATCTTTGTTTTCACGGGATAGGAAACTGACGCTGCGTCCAGCAGGGGCAATATTAAGAAAATCGGGTTTGAATGTGTCCTATGAGACCATTTGACAACAACTTCGTGCTCATGATATCAAATTCCGTAGTACGTTGAAGAAACCTTTGCTCGGCGAAAATCACGTCGCGAAGCGGCTCACTTGGACTCACGATAAGATACTAGAGTGGCCCTCACAATCGCTGGACACCAACCCTATTGAAAACGATTAGTCCCTTGTAAAGAGAAAGCTCAGAGGAAAGACTCTGAGGATTTTGACCCAGATTATTGATGCAGGAGGCGATTGGACAACTTACGCCGTTGTTAGCACACCAAAGAATACATTGGTGCCAAAAAATGTTCTCGAAACACATTCTTTTCAAGAATACGAGCGGATACGTTCTTACTTGACAGGCTGTAAATACCACATTGAATGTATTGCCTTTGACAATTTTATCTGACATACTTGGCAATCCCGCATTGTATATATTGTTATAGAAGAATAGTAACACAGGTAACACAGTAATTATCTCATGAGAACTTTGTTCTACAATAATGGAATGAAACAGACAAGAGGATATGCCATCCTATCCGGCTAGCACCCGGCCGGCGCCAATCTGAGTCTAGGTCAGTTGGTGTGAAATTGGCTACTGGGCATGCGTTTGTAGGAGACCAGGCTACGCATGGAAAATTTGCTAGTGGAATAACAAAATTAAACATGAGAAAGGACCTTTCCATAGCCACTTGGAACGTTAGAGGTTTACTTAAGACTGGAAAATTAAACATCTTAAACAGAGAGTTGGCTAGAGAAAATACACTAATATATGGGATAAGCGGGACACACTGGAATGGCTAAGGTCATTTGGAAACGTGTGACAATATAATCTATAGCTCGGGTGCTGACAAAACCGATTCGTGGTATCTAAAAAAGTAACTAAATATGTAGAAGAATATCACCCTATCAAGGAAAGACTAATTAAAACAACTTTAGCAGCAAAACGACATAGAATACCAACTTCAGACTCGCCGGAAATCAAGGATATCTATAGAGAAATCGAGAGAAACTCCGAATAAAAAATGATAATTCTACTTGGAGATTTCAACGCAACACCCAAAGGACGTTAATATCCATAAGATAGTCAGAAATTGGGGTCTAGGTGAGCGGAATGAAATGGATGAAAGGTTACTTCAATTTTCCATCGAAAATAAAATGATTATATCGAACACCACCTTTCAACAACATCCTCGTCGTCTCTACACATGTGGAAGCACAAATGGAAAATATATGTTAAAAATTAAATAGATTTTATAATGACAGGTGCGAGGTGGAGCACCTCATTTAGGTTCAATTCAATTCAACGAGAATGAAACACTAAGTTTTTAGTCAAATTTCCACTTTTATTGATTTTTGTACTTGACACGTGTTTCGCTAAAACATTAGCCTTATCAAATACCATACCTATACTTTTGATAAGCTGATGTTTTAGTGAAACACGTGTCAAGTACAAAAATCAATAAAAGTGGAAATTTTACTAAAAATTTAGTGTTTTATTCTCATTTAGGTGTGTTAAAACAAAACCGGAAGCAGAATGTCGAACTGATCACGAATTAGTTATGGGCAAAATTAAAATCAAATTTCAAACAAGAAAACATAAAAAAAAAAAAAAAACAACAATCAGAAATCCAAATCTGGACACTTTCCCAAGCCTGCTTCGAGAAACTAAAAGATCAAGTGTTTTTTTTCTGTGGGTTTAGCACATGTGCTGCAGAGAAATCCATAAAGCGCTACAGGAGCGACACGTGTGCAAAAAAAGCGATTCACCTTGGTCTTGAATCGCTGTCAATTATACTCAGTGGGAAACACAGTCCTGGGCAAATTATGCCAAAGGGATGAGGTTCTCCACAGAAACGACTGCTTGAAAAGGGATGTACGAGGAGTAACAAGCTGAACCTTATATGGATGTCAAGTATTAGCGCAACGTGTGTTTCTAGCATGTACCGCTCTGGGAGGAAATTGAGCGGGCTACATCCATCGAACAAATCCATAAAAATACTTGTAGAATAGTCTCAAGTGGCCAACCGTTTGTCGATGTTCCAACGAATCAAGGCCGCCGCACAGTGCGAAATTTCTTGAGTTTACCGGAACTTAATTATTTAAACCAGTAAAATAGTTCTATTTGTTGGTTTTTTTAAAATTGTTAATAAAAATTAATATGTTTTATTTAAAGTTTTTCAGTTTATTTGTGTTTTTTATTATAGAACAATTAAAAAAAACATACAGTTTGTAACAACATTTTGAACATCTATTCAGAACGAGACTCATTGCAATCGTCTGAAGACTCGCAATCATTACATGGGTCTGCAAATCTTTCTAACAACTCTAAAACTTCTGGGGTAACTTCACTATGCTTGGTTTTGGGTGCTTTACGAAGACTAGCGATGTACGGATCCGATGAAATAAGCAGTCGATTAAATAAATCCGTATTTGTGTCAATTCGGGATGTTTTTCTAGTAAAAAGTTCGCGATATTTTCTGCAATCTTTGTTTCTTGCCTCCTGAGCTTCCTCAGAAAATTGTCCGATCGGAAGAATGCAAGAGGCTATAATATCCTTTCCATGACAAAGGACTTTATGCACACTTACGGGCATTGAGTACCAGAAATATTCTTTCAAATACAATTCCAAAGTTTCTCTTGCATATTCGACGAACTTTTCTGAATCAATTTTAAGACCACAATTTAGGCACTCTAACAGCACATGAAAACGCTTGATCAAATCTAAATTAACGCCAGTTATTTCGGAAGACTTTTCGGCATTTCTAAAGAATTTCCTCGCGGTATTACCATCGTTTGTGTTTCCGGTCTGCTGTTTTGGCATATCTATAAGCAAGCCAAGCTCCTCTTTGAATTTTTGTTGAATGTATTTTTTCTCCTCTGCAACTTTTTTTTTTATTTTCTGCTCCACGAACTTGCCATGCCTTAATATCCAGTTTGTACGATATATGTAAAATACATTCCAAAAACCTTATCCATGCATGGAGGGGTGATAGTCCAAGGGATAAAAAGGATTTATTTATATTTTTTTGAGGTATATCGCAGATGTTGTTCATTTCACTAGGTTTAGCCCCACATAAGTAGCATGTTTGTGATGATGCACAGGATGATATAGCATTGCATACTTACCGTCAATCATACAAAAGATCATATTTGCTGTAACCTGAAATTGCTTGCCATCTACAAGTATAGTGGTTGGAGTAAGTTGAGATATTTGTTCTTTCACTTCGTTTACTTCTGAGGTAATTACACTGACTGTTTCTTTGGCAAAAACGAACTTAATGGGGCGACAGTACCGTGTGGAAGAAGAAGCAGGGTTTTTCCAAATTACTGACTGATTATCACCATTATCATTTACGGAGCACATTTGGATTGGTACCATTGATACACTAAACATACTATCATCAGATCTATGTTTGTCCATATACTTTTGTCGATAATTAACTTGTTCCGCCCCATCACAACCCCACTTTACGATAATATTTAGTGCTTTAACATTTGGTAAAGTTCTAAGAATCCCTTCTAGCCCTGTACAAAGTCTTGCTACGGTATGATTTATAAGCGACTGAACCGATACTTCAGCTGAAACTTCAGTTATTATTATGTCCTTTGGATAGCACAACCTCTTTGCCTCTTTTACAACATAATAAGGTGGTTACAAAGTGCAACGGTGATTTTTTGCTTGATTTCGAACAATGTTGTACTGATTTGACGATAAGTTTGCATCAATAAGTAGCGCCAGACCCTGGTCTGGAGTTAATTTTCGTGGGCTGTTTGAAGAAGACATGCGAGCCTTCTTGATTTTGCTACCTCTTTCTGGAGAAACCAGATGCCAGTTCCTTGACAATCGCTGCAGAGTTTCGTTTTCCAGATTGGTATAGCTTTGTTGCAGTTGCTTTGGCTAACTCGTCTTGACTACCGGACTTCAAAAGATGAGGCACTTTTCTGTTTTGCACTTTAGGATGACAATCCTTAAATTCTTTTTTAGGTCTGCCTGCATTGGTCCTCGATCCACTAGGCAATGCATCCTTTACAGCATTTGAAAATTTTACATTATTTTCAAGCCAGCTAGCATTTTTATTCAGAAATGATGCTAAATTTCGACTGGATTCTCTCCACCTTTTTTGTATTTTACAAACCAGCGCACGAAGAGTTGCCTTTAAACTGCAAAGAGCGTCAGATGTTAGCATTGGTGAGCCTATTTTTTCCAAAATAAAACGATGTCGGTTCTTCCTTCCACTTTTGGAATACGCAGTTATATGAAATTTGCAAAGTCATTCTGGAAAATGTTTAATTTAAAAGAAGATCGCAAAATATCGCAGAAGATCTTTTGTGTTTCCAACAGAGGAAAAAAAAAAACTTTCAAATTTTGTGCGTTTCAAGCTGGTATTATGTAGTATCACTTTTTAAAGTCCCCACTGAAGTTAAAAATGTAAATTTTACTTACTTCTTAAAAATCACTTTTTTCACGAACAAATCACACACGAGTAAGAAAAGATTTTGCAATTATTTAAATTAACCTCTATTAACTTAAACTTAAACAAATCGAATAGCTTTCTGTAGGCAAAAAGTATGATTGAATAAGTAATGCAACTTTCAGGTGCATTTTACAGGTGTTTCGCAGGGTTAATCCCCAAACTGAGTATGAGGTTTTAGAGGTGGGATATTAACCTACCAAAATAATGAATAATCTTATGCATTTTACGTATTTCAAAAATTGAATAAAGTTCCGCTAAACTTCCTAAATTTCGCACTGTGCGCCGGCGCCGGCCAGTTCCGTGTCTCCAATCAGGCGAACAGCTGTTCTCTGAATAGAATCCAACAAATTCAGTGTATATTTGGGAGCAGAAACTTCAGTTATTATTATGTCCTTTGGATAGCACAACCTCTTTGCCTCTTTTACAACATAATAAGGTGGTTACAAAGTGCAACGGTGATTTTTTGCTTGATTTCGAACAATGTACTGATTTGACGATAAGTTTGCATCAATAAGTAGCGCCAGACCCTGGTCTGGAGTTAATTTTCGTGGGCTGTTTGAAGAAGACATGCGAGCCTTCTTGATTTTGCTACCCCTTTCTGGAGAACCAGATGCCAGTTCCTTGACAATCGCTGCAGAGTTTCGTTTTCCAGATTGGTATAGCTTTGTTGCAGTTCCTTTGGCTAACTCGTCTTGACTACCGGACTTCAAAAGATGATGCACTTTTCTATTTTGCACTTTAGGATGACAATCCCTAAATTCTTTTTTAGATCTGCCTGCATTGGTCCTCGATCCACTAGGCAATGCATCCTTTACAGCATTTGAAAATTTTACATTATTTTCAAGCCAGCTAGCATTTTTATTCAGAAATGATGCTAAATTTCGACTGGATTCCCTCCACCTTTTTTGTATTTTACAAACCAGCGCACGAAGAGTTGCCTTTAAACTGCAAAGAGCGTCAGATGTTAGCATTGGTGAGTCTATTTTTTCCAAAACAAAACCAATGATGGCGTCCGATGTCGGTTCTTCCTTCCACTTTTGGAATATGCAGTTATATGAAATTTGCAAAGTCATTCTGGAAAATGTTTAATTTAAAAGAAGATCGCAAATATCGCAAAAGATCTTTTGTGTTTCCAACAGAGGAAAAAAAACCTTTCAAATTTTGTGTGTTTCAAGCTGGTATTATGTAGTATCACTTTTTAAAGTCTCCACTTGAATTTAAAAATGTAAATTTTACTTACTTCTTAAAAATCACTTTTTTCACGAACAAATCACACACAAGTAAGAAAAGATTTTGCAATTATTTAAATGCCAATAATTGACAATTCTCTTATAAAATAAATGAAGAAAAAATCATGGCCTACTGACTTGCCGTTTGTATGTACCACTCTATTAACTTAAACAAATCGAATAGCTTTCTGTAGGCAAAAAGTATGATTGAATAAGTAATGCAACTTTCAGGTGCATTTTGCAGTTGTTTCGCAGGGTTAATCCCCAAACTGAGTATGAGGTTTTAGAGGTGGGATATTAACCTACCAAAATAATGAACAATTTTATGCATTTTACGTATTTCAAAAATTGAATAAAGTTCTGCTAAACTTCCTAAATTTCGCACTGTGCGCCGGCGCCGGCTAGTTCCGTGTCTCCAATCAGGCGAACAGCTCTTCTCTGAATAGAATCCAACAAATGCAGTGAATATTTGGGAGCAGAACCCCAAACATGGGAACAGTATTCCATAGTTGATTGAATTTGAGCTTTGAACAGAATTAACAGTTGTTGTGGAGTGTAAAGCTTTCTGGTTCGAAATAATATTCCAAACTTTCGAGAAACTGTCTTTACTATGCTTACAACATGTTCATTCCAAAACATATTTGATTCCAAATTAACGCCCAACAAATTGAGAGATGATGCTAGAAGAATGGAGTGTCCCGACATACCTATGTCGGATTCAGCAACGTTATCTTTTTTAGAGGAAACTGCCGCCTGAGTTTTTGTAGAGTTAAATTCCACTTGGTTACTATCACCCCAGGATAGAATTTCTTCCAGGCCTTTGTTAAGTTAGATGACTTCCTGCTGTCTGCGGATATTTAGCGTACTGTCATCTGTAAAGCTGTAGATTGGATTCCCGGTCTTTTCTAGCAGACCGTTAATGTAAATGAAAAAGAGATTAGGATACAGTATGGAGCCCTGGGGCACACCGGCGTTGATAATGAAGGTGTTAGAAAGAAATCCGTCGACTGCCACTCGTAGAGAACGCTCCTTGAGGAAACATGAGAGCCACAAACGGAACTTTTCAGACATACCAGAAGAACAAACGATATGAATACAAAATGGGAAGAGTCTAGAAGCTGAATTACGCACGCAACTGAGAAAAGTATAGTTACAGAGAGAATATACTGAAAAACACTGGATGTCAAAAGAAACACTGACAGAAGTAGAAAAAGAAGATATATAAGAACGATGGATATGGTTGATAACATAAAGTAAGCTTGATTAAAACATAGAAATCCTACAATAAAAAAGAGCAGAAGAGACAAAAATACCTATTTACATAAACAGCATATGCAGTGAAATCGAACAACACTCAGCTCAGAATGAGCCACACGAATTTTATAAAATATTTAGCTACGGAATTCAAGTCCCAAACAGAGGCGATTGAAAATGAAGAAGGTGCAGACTGTAAGGGATCAAAAAGGAATTTCAAAGGTTTGGGAGGAATACTGCGAAGAACTATATAAAGACCCACCGGACCCTGATCCATACCTCCCCATCCAAGTCCACCATAATGAACCAAGTATTTTGAGATCAGAACTAGAAAATGCCATTGCAAACCTGAAAAATCGGAAGGCACCAGGCTCAGATTCCACAACAGCCGAAGTTCTTAAAGCTATGGGGGTCCATGGCGTAGATTTATTATATGACGGATGTCGTATGGTGTCAATTACCGGCGAATGGCATGGGGATTGGAGAGAGTCAATATTTACAGTCTGTCAAGTAAGAACGTGTCCGCGATAATTCATTTTTGGTAGATGCGCGTCTAGAAATTCAACAAAAACACGGTAGAAGGAACCTTTGTCGACGCATTTTAGTAAAAGCATCATTCTATTCCGAAGTTTCAAAAAAATCTAGTAAAATTCAAAATGAGTCACTTGTTTGCACGTCGGTTCGAAGCAGTCTTTTTTTGTTTTCATCCAAAGGGGCCTAAAATGACACATTCCGTGGCCGCTAAATGTATTAAAAAGTCGGTGTCGTTTGTGAAGAAGTGGGTAAATCATTTTAACGAGATGAAAAATGTCGACGACTTACCAAAACCTGGCTCAGTAGGGAAAGTCACTCCGAAAGTCGAAAAACGAATCGTGTCTTTGTTTTTAGGGTACCCGAAATTGATACTCCGCCAAGGAGCGGCAAAACTAAAAAAATCGGGTTTGAATGTGTACCATGAGACCATTTGACAACATCTTCGTGCTCATGATGTCAAATTCCGAAGTACGTTGGAGAGACCTTTGCTGGGCGAAAATCACGTCGCGAAGTGGCTCGCTTGGACTTGCAGAGTATGCAGAAAATCTAGTCGACAGCATATCTCAAAGATGCCAGGCGATTATTGATGCAGGAGGCGATTGGACAACTTACTAAGGTTGTTAACACATTAATGGTAAAAATTTTTCTCGAAATACATACGACCGGTCACGTTTTTATTTGACAGAGTGTAGACTGATATACAAAAGAGTACTTACTATAGACATGTCTCTTTGACTTCTCAAGTTAGCAAGGTTTTTCTTATCATACTGAATGAGCGTCTTAAGTCTTATCTGTTGCCATAAATATCAGAAGAAAAAAGAGCATTTATATGCGGAAAAGGATTACGGGAGCAAATTTTGAATTGGCGTCAACTGACACAGAAAGGAAGAGAAACACTAAAATCTATCTCTGCTTTATCGACTGTCAAATCATGATAATTTCCATCCAATTTACACCTTATGGAGAATATTCCAGAATTTTTTCGAAATTTTTTAATTTTTATCTAATCTTAGAGATAAGATAGGGAACAACAATTTTTGGCAATTTTCTAAAAAATAATATGAAGAAAATTTGCTCTATTGTTACATCACATATATTTTTCAACTAGTGTTTTCACCAGCTTTCATCTGACACCTCACTCGATGACTTTACCAAAAAAAAACAAATTTTGACCTTCCGATTTCACCTCTCAAAACTTAAATCAAAACATAACTTTCCAAATTACATGGCTTTAATGAGGCTATCAATTCCTATATTTGTGACAAATTTTACCTTTCTATATAAAATAATTTCGGAGAAAATCAGCTGAGACCGACAGACACCGAAGTGACTTCATAAATGTTCCGTTTTTAGTGTTCCGTACTGAACACTTATAAGATCACTTCGGTGTCTGTCTGTCTGTCCGTCTGTCTGTCATACCCGATTTTCTCCGAAACTTTTTGTCATAGAAAGTTGAAATTTGGTAATAATGTAGGAATTGATGGCCTCATCAGAGCCATGTAGTTTTGAAAGTTAAATTTTGACTTAAGGGGTTAGTTTTGGGGGGTGAAATCGGAAGTGAAAAAAACATTTTTTTTACTAGGTAATCGAATGTGGTGTCAGATGAAAGCTTGTGAAAACACGAGTAAAAAATATATATATAATGTAATACTTGCGCGTACTTTTCTTTGTATTATTTTTTAAAAAATCGCGAAAAATCGCTGTCCACCCGCCTTATCTCGAAAAGTACTGATCAAAAAATTTTGAAAAAATTCTGGAATATTCTCCAGGGGATGTAGATTGAACGAAAATTATCACGAGTTACCTTGAATAATTTATCTAGTATATAAAAAAAAAACAAAAATTTCAAGGTCATCAATTTTCAGTAAAGATTGGGAGCAAACTTTGTTGAAAACGCATTTGGAGTGTGTTTTGTGATGTCACTGATCATTTTATACCACCGTACCAACATTTTTTATTTTAAAAGCAATCAACATACGGAACACTAATTGTGCAAGTTAAACTTGCACTTGACCGGTTTTTTAATTTTAGCACGGAATACTAATAAATATATTTTCTTGCAAGTTTTTTTTTACTTTTCTTCATTAGAAGCCATTAGTAATAATGATTTTTTTAAACTAGTTAAGTTAACCTTCACAAAAATACACTTAATGCTAAGCGCAAAAATGTAAATTATTGTACATATTTAAATATTAATTCAATAACCGAAAATATTTTTTTATTAGAATTTGTAAATTTATATCATTGTTTTAAGTAATTAGTTATTTATTATAATGTTAAAGCTCAATTTCTTATTCTTGCTAATTTTCGCTTTAATGGCTTGATAATTAATAAGATCTATTAATTTTTATTACTAGTAATAAATACCTAAAGGAAACGTGAATGGTAAGGTGACAGCAATATAATAATTATTGATTTGAATATATATACATATATATATATATATATATATATATATATATATATATATATATATATATATATATATATATATATATATATATATATACAGGGTTACAGAGAAAGTCGTCCTAGATAATTAAGGACGTTATAGTTTAGGTCGTTTCTGACCGATTTGACTCTATGACATGATGTCCTAAACTTAACCGTTTTCGAGATATTGAAGTTTAAAGAATTTCAAAAAAAAACATGCTTTTTTTGCTTTTATATCGATTTTTTTTTATTAGAGGTTCTCGAGTGCGATTTTTTGGTTATTTTTAGTTAGTCTGTATGTCAAGTATCAAAAATCATCAAAAAAATTTGAACTAGTTACTAACAGTTTCAAATGGCGGCTTGTTAATGTTTCTAAATTACGAATTTTTACCAAGTGTTTCCTACTTTAAATCAATAAAGAGAAAAAAAAATGTATGGAAGTTATTCTGCAAATTATTTTAAAAACTTTTACGTCTTTTTAGCTATCAAAAAAGGTATAATACTAGGAGTTTAATAGGAAAATTGTACACAGAATGACACCTAAAGCGGGCTCGGGTAGCAAAAGGCAAATTTTTAGTTCTAGGTGAAAATACGAAAAATAAAAACACACAAATAAAACAAAAAACCTTGCAATTTAATATTTTTTATTTATTATAATTTATGTTCTATATGGTCACCCCTATTTCTAACACAAATTCTCATTCTTTTTCTTAAATTACTTTTCACAACGCTGGTTGAGAGGTGCCGCCTCATTTCGTCAGCCGCATCAATTATTTTTTGTCTTAGGACATCCACGTTTTCGATAGGAGTCATCTGGTCGTATACGAGACTTTTCATGTGACCCCACACATAAAAATCCATCGGTGTTAGGTTTGGGCTTCTCGCCGGCCAAGGTATGGGTCCGCCTCTTCCAATCCATTTGTTGGGATAATTGTCATTGAGCCATGCACGAATACTTCCTCTGTAGTGAGCTGGCCAGCCATCGTGTTGAAAGTACAAGTTTTGTCTCAAACCAATAGGTAGGTCTTCCATCAAATTAGGTAAATCGTTCCGCAAAAAATTGTCGTATTCCTCGCCATTCAAATTATCTGGCAGGAAGAATGGCCCAACCAAATAATTTGAAATTATACCCATCCACACATTTAAGCTGAATTTTGTTTGTGATCCTTTCGTTCTTTTTTTGTTTGGGTTGCCTTCCTCTTTCGAAGCCCAATAGTGGGCATTGTGGTAGTTTGTAAGACCGTCTTTCTCGAATTTCGACTCGTCAGTCCCTAGTATTCTCTTAAAAAAAGATGCATCTTCGACATCGGTATTGAGCATAAATCTGCAGAATTCTAATCGTCGCAACGGATCCCCTTCTTCAATGACTTGCACGGGCGTATATAGTGGTAAGGGTGTTGCCCAACAGTATGCATTACAAACCATACCTTCCATTGCGAAATACCAAGCTGTTGTGCGACAACATTTGTAGATGTGGTTGGGTCCACCTCAAAGAGACGTCGTATTTCGTTTTCTTCGTCTTCGTCTTCGTCAAAGATACGTGGTCGTCTCATGTCAGTCCGCCGTCTTTGTACGGAACCAGTTTCTCGTAGTCTTCGATAAGTTCCATCAAATACGCTAACATCAGGTACACGACGAGTAGGATATCGCAGTATGTATTCATCACGTGCACGCGACGACACTCCTTCGCAAAATCCGTAACACATTAGGATGTCGGCATATTCCTCGTTGGTATACGTTGCCATATTCACAAGCAGAGATCAAAATCCAGTTACGAGCCAATTCACACAGTCAGAAGATGAAACACAGATTTTTTGAAAAGCACGGTATAGCACATCTACCACGGACGAATCGCATGAGCAGAATAAAAATCATTCAGTAATGTTTAGTGAACAGAAAATGTCACTCGCACAGAGAGTACCCCGACCGGAAAAAATGCTTACCCAACCCTTTTTATTATTTGAAGGTGCAGGTAGTAAACCGGTAATTGGTAGTATCTAAATTCTATTATTATGTTACTCTACATTTGGGCCTATTGAAATCTCATTTTCTTAGAATTTTCAATAGATCCAGTAGATATTATACCGTTTTAGATAGCTAAAAAGACGTAAAAAGTTTTTAAAATAATTTGCAGAATAACTTCCATACATTTTTTTTTCTCTTTATTGATTTAAAGTAGGAAACACTTGGTAAAAATTCGTACTTTAGAAACATTAACAAGCCGCCATTTGAAACTGTTAGTAACTAGTTCAAATTTTTTTTTATGATTTTTGATACCTGACATACAGACTAACTAAAAATAACCAAAAAATCGCACTCGAGAACCTCTAATAAAAAAAAATCGATAGAAAAGCAAAAAAAACATGTTTTTTTGTAGAAAATCTTTAAACTTCAATATCTCGAAAACGGTTAAGTTTAGGACATCATGTCATAGAGTCAAATCGGTCAGAAACGACCTAAACTATAACGTCCTTAATTATCTAGGAGGACTTTCCCTGTAATTCTGTATATATAAAATCGACTCAAACTATTTTACTTCATTTAACACGGATCCTTTAGCGTTCATATATTTTTACGGATTTTAGTATCATTTGAAAGCCCATTCTATTCTCTTTCTAATGATACCAAATCCCATAGCACATCTCATGCTTTTTACTGATTAAAATGATTGAAAGGGGAAACAAGGATTGAAAATATGGGTAAGAGAAATGAAAAAGTAAACAAATTTTAAGGTTAGCAATTAAATTTATTGATAAAAACGAAAATCAATATTTTGTATTACCCCCCTAGCCCTTATTACTGCTTTCAGCCAGTTTCTCACAAAGCGGGTGAGCTTTTTTACCACTCTCCATGGGATTCTTCTCCACTCTTTCGCCATCGCAACCCTTAAGACCCTCAGGGGCTGGATTTCTGGTTCGAACCCTTCTTTTGAGCTCAGCCCACATGTGCTCATTGGAATGAGGTCAGGAGTCCGCACAGGCTAGTCTAATGTGGATATTCCTACTTCCGTCAGGTATTGCCACACCGATGCAGCAGCATGTGGCCTCGCATTGCCGAGCATTAGCACGAAGCTATCGCTAACAAACCCTCAGTAAGGGCCGCCGTGTTCCTGCAGGATCTTCTCGATGCCCCGGTGATCCACCACTACGAGTCTCATTGGTCACGAAAACCAAATTGGTTTTCGCATCCAGTGAGATACCTCCCCACACATGACAGAACCTCCTCGGTAGGCGACCGTTTTAGTAATGCAGCATTGCGCATAGCTCTCCCAAGGCCTCCTATAAATTCGTCTTCTTCCATCATTGCCATGACTCGTCGGAGAATAAAACACATATATATATATATATATATATATATATATATATATATATATATATATATATATATATATATATATATATATATATATATATATATATATATATATATATATATATATATATATATATATATATATATATATATATATATATATGTATATATATATATATATATATATATATATATATATATATATATATATATATATATATAATGCAACGTCTCTCTGTCTGTCTGTCTGTCTGTCTGTCCGTTAGTGCGCTTATCACTGGAGAACCACTTATCCGATTTACGTACTTTTTTTTTAAAACATACATATGTTCTCTGGCCAGGTTATAGGCTATATTTTATTACGATAGGTAGCATAAGGAATGAGCAGTGACGATAATAGTGAATGAAGTCGGAAAAATGTTTGCCGCTAGCGCGTTCTCTTGCAATACACAGTGTAAACCATTAAATATGGAACAATAGTATGTAGCAAAGGATATCTATAATATATATAAAATGCAACTGTCTGTCTGTTTTGTGCGCTTATCACTGGAGAACCACTTATCCGATTTACGTGCTTTTTTTTTAACATGCTATACCATTAAATATGGAACAATATCATGGAGCAAAGCATATCTATAATATATATAAAATGCAACGTCTCTCTGTCTGTCTGTCCGTCCGTTAGTGCGCTTGTCACTGGAGAACCACTTATCCGATTTAAGTGCTTTTTTTTTAAACATACGTATGTTCTCTGGCCAGGTTAAAATAAAAAAATAAAATCTTAGTTGGGGAACTCGGCAAAAAGGGCGTGATAAGAGATCACACAATTTTCATTAAGCCAATATTTCGGTCCTAGACTGGGACCTTCTTCAGGGCAAGAACTGAAAAGAAGAACAAAACATATTCACTGATCGTGTTTGGGACAAATTTAAATTAATGATGTTATCATTAAGTTGTTATAATAAATAAAATTAGTGTAGAACAAGAATAAGATATTAGTCATAATAAAGTCAAAAAACTCACATGAGAAGTGCAAAGTTTCGTTAGCCTGAATGGCCGTAGGTAGCTTATACATAAAAAAGTTGGTTAATCCATAAAATATATAAAATACACACTATAACACTGTAGACAAAATTATAAAAAACCAAATTTAAAATATGGATGTAATTGAGAACCTTGGATGTTGAAAACATTGTTAATTATTTCACCTGTGACCACCACACATGGCCACCGCCATATAGGAAGGATGGCAAGGACGACAGGAGACAGCTGACCGACAGAGATAAGGGGTTTAGTTAAGAAAACTATATATATATATATATATATATATATATATATATATATATATATATATATATATATATATATATATATATTATTCTCATTCTTAAAGTAATGTCCCTAAATTTTTAAAAATAGAGCTAATACGTATAAAATATTAAAACTCAGTAGCAAAAGTAATTGAAGAAAAATATTGATAAATAGCACCCTTCTATAAAAATGTGTAGAACTAACTTAAAAAGGTTTCAAATCTTTGATCCGAAAATATTGCCTTTCCTGTTTGTCTAAGGGTGAATTGTAAACTACTTACCCATACCTATTCCATTATATTGAAATCAGTTGACTATTTCATTGTTTGCATTCTTCAAAATAAGTCGCAAATAACTTGCTTCTTTTAACAATTATAAATTTCGTGACAAAATATGCAATAAATACATTAAAAATAGGCTAGAAGTTTAAATATAACAGTTATATAAAAATATCACTGCATTTGTTTAATTCAGCAAACTGTAACAAAATCTAATTTCCACTAATCTTCGGCAATATTAATGAAACACTTCAAGCATTTTTTGCATTACCGATTTGCAATATTTTACGAAAAACAATTATTTTTGCAGCACGCTTCAAAACGTGAACATAAGGTATTGTTTTTCATATTTCTCCGATAAGTGTATCGTACAAGTATATCGTCTCTCTTTACCCCGCTTTTAAATTTCCTTATTTCCCCCATTGAGGCATTCTGCTATTTATCTCAGCTGTGCTAATGCGGAGGTATTACTTTTTAAAATTACGTAGACTAGTGAATCATAAATCGTATACACCTCACATGATCGAGAGTTTGGCAATACGCCTTTTTACAAATTACAAAACTCTCTTTTATAATGACATTTTAGTTTTTCAATTTGACTTGATAGACAAGGTTGGTTTTTATAAGCCTGACGTCCCCTGCTAGCATGGAATTGTCATTTTAATAATTGGTAAAAATGTATTCAGTCGAAATGCTTCATGGCTACTAAATTTCTAAAGATCAGAGTTACACGTATTCCTACTTTGGTATCCAGTGCATTGTTTGTCTTTGTTGTCAGTTTTTGTATTCTGTATTCTAAAGACTGGCTCTTTCTATTTCTTGCCTAGAGTAACCGTTGTTCTGTAAGGCTGTTCTTAGATGTTCTAATCTATTGGGTAGGTGTTTTGGTTGGCACATTCGGATTGCTCGGCCTGTCAAAGTTTTTATTATCCCTCTTTTTTGTTTAGGGTGATGATTTGAGTCCTTGTTTAAATATCTCCCAGTGTGTGTTGGATTACGATACATCTGTGACCCAATTTTCCGTTGCCTTCTCTTTCAATTAGCATATCTAGAAAGGCGACTTGTTTGTCCTTTTCTTTCTCCATGATGAATTGGATTCTATTGTTAATTGAATTCATGCGTCTCAAGAATTCGTCCAGATCTTGTTCCCCATGGCTCCATATAACAAATCTATCATCAATATATCAACCAGTGAGATGGCCGCTTGCTAGCTATTTCCAGTGCATGTTACTCGTATTTTTTCATAAAGAAATTGGCTACAACTGGATTTAGTCGACTTCGAATTGCCACTCCATCGGTCCGCTCGAAGAGGTTCTGGTTCCACTGGAAATAAGTATTGCTTAAGCAGTGCTTGAACAATGCCTTAATATCCTCTGGAAAGTGTTGGCGACGTGATGTAGAGTCTCGCCAACAGGTACCATCGTGAAAAATGAAACCACTTCAAAGTTTACACTACAAAACCTGAATTAATTATGAGACAATCTGTACTTGTAAGTAAAGTAAACAACACCGACAATCAGTGAACGCGGTTTTTTCAAATGCCTTAACGGAATGTTTTATTTTCGATAAGTCACTTGGTGTAACAAAGAATCAGTTAATGTATATAAAAAATTAATCCCAAACAAGGACACGAAATAATATATTTTTATCTGTGTTGGTTGCACAGGTCGCCATTTTGGTTGATTACCTTCACATTTCTTGAACCTGTTCAATTTTTTTTATTTTTGTCTACATACAGGTATAAGTTGTCTTTGGAAATGGTGGATCTTTTTTTGTAATTCTTCACTAAACCCGATTTTTAAGACATAAAAAACAAAATTGATTATACTTTCGAACATTTAAAGTTATTTATAGGTTTTTTTAAAAACGTGTTTTTCCACGGGGCAGGAACATTCATTTGATGATGTCCTTTACCTTTAAGACTAGTATTATTAATCATACAATATATGTATTACTATCCGGTTTTCTGACGTGAAAATTCCGAAGTATCGTCTCAGAAATCTTGAAAATACAGTGGCGACCAAAAATGGCGGTTTTGGGATCGCTTACTACATATGTCTCAAGATTTTGTATATAGCTAGTTGGTGGGTTAGTTGGTTGGGTATAGCCTGTCCCAAAATATAAGATCCTGATTTTTGCCGTTTTAAGTGGGCAATATAAAAATTCTGACCTTTTGTTTATGATAGGTTGCAGAGATGGACTTAAGAATTTTATTCATTAATGCAAATAAATAAAATTTTAAATGGTTTTGGAGATGTTTATTTATAGATGCATGTAAAAACAAATGGATAAGAAGTAAATGTGTATAGTTTGAATGAATGGGGTTTACCAGAGGGGACATATTGTATAAATAAAAATATATTTTAATTTAAGCCTAATTCGGTTTCACTATCACTGTCATCAGCTGACGTAATTATCAGTGGTTTTTATTATTTACATAAATATATGAATCTTCAACTTTAACAACGTGCTGAATGGAATTCTTCCAGCTTTTATAAGGTATACATTTATAATTTTTTTTACTAATTTAACCACTGACACGCTTAAAGTAGGAGAAACATTTTGTGCCCTTATTTTTGATTTAACTTGATGCCAAATATGTTTAATTGGATTAAACACACAATAATATGGAGGAAGCAGAAGAGTGTGTCGCATTTTCTTAGCCATACTATCACAAACATATTTCTTTTTAAATTTATAGCCTTTCAAAACTTCCAAAAGGTCACTTTTTTATAAATAAATGTCATTTTCTAACATATATTCCTGTATTTCCGATTCGGTGTGGGCTGCATTAGGAACCTTATTTAGTAGGCGACTATGGTAACTTGCATTGTCTATAACTATAACACTCTGTTCGGGACTATTTGGCAAAAGGGAATTTTGAAACCAATTTTCAAAAAGTTCTGCGGTCGTGTCTTCGTAATAGTCCAAACTAGAATCTTTTATGTTTTTTGCAGATAATAGTAGACAATTTGAAACCCAGCCCTTTTCAGATCCAGCAGCAAAATGGTTATTCGTTTATCTTTATTTGAAGGTGCGTTAGTCTGACATGTTGTACTGCTGTCAACCCACCCTTTTTGCAGTGTCATGGGTATCGAACCATGTTTCGTCAAGCTAAATTTTTGGCCAATTCTCTGATCGATACTTATTAATTTCTTGTAAATAAGTATGTCGCAAGATTCGTAATCTTTGTGACTCCATGACTACTTGCCTCTTGTTGATTTTTCAGAACGTGAATCCCATTCTTAAGAGAATTCTGTGAAGGGTTGATCGGCCACAATGTATATTGATCCCGTCCTGCACCAGTCTTAATTTTATTTTGTCTAGTGTCGGCACCAACTGCTCTTCATACATAGAATATATTTTTCTCCTGATGACATCTTTTTCACAATCGCGTATATGATGCATTTGAAAATCTTTCCGTTTTTTTGTGTTCCTGAGTGATGGTTTTCCTACAATACCCTTAATCGTAGAAATTGGGATTTTTGTTAGTTCACTGGTTTCTTGCAAAGCACTTTGTTTATTCAAATTTCTTTTCACCAAACTGTAACAGTTTTCACTATTTGTTTAGCGTCAAGTGATAAATTTGCTCTTGCGATAGCCACCATTGCAATTTTCCCACGGACGCAACATAATTAAAATAGAACAGTTACGTTGTAAGTTGTAAGAAAAACTAAAAATAAAAACAATAAAAAGTATCTTTCGAATCCTAATGGGGACCTGTGGTCATTAGGCCTTTATCAAATACTTAAAGGGCTCCAAACCAGTTTGCCAGGCAGTAAATATATAGGTAAAAATAGATCCAATATGATTACAGGTGCAAGTGAGAGCGGTATACAAAGGAGGTAAAATAAAAATACGTTTATTGTAATACCTGAGAACTACGCACAAAACCATAATAGGGTCGTTTATTGCCCGATTGAAAAAGCAAAAAGGCAGGATCTTATATCTTGGGATTTACTTTACCTTGTATCCCCGAATGCTCCGGAACCCAGAGTAGTTCAATTCTGTTGTTCCTGGACGAAAATTCTAACAGGTCAATTTTACACTACAGGGTCAAAATAAGTTTTTTTTTATGGGTCTAGCACACGTGCTGCAGGGAAGTCCCTAAAGCGCTCCAGGAGCTTCATGTGTGCGGAAAAAGCGATTCACGTTGTTCTTGAACCGCTGTAAATTGTACTCGGGGGGAAACACAACGCTGGGCAAATTATTCCAAAGGGATGACGTTGTCCATAAAAAAGACTGCTTGAAAAGCGTTGTACGCGGAGTAACAAGCTGAACCTCATACGCATGTGAAGCACCAGCGCGACGTGCATTTCTAACATGCACCGCTTTGGGAGGAATTAAGCGAGCTACATCCTTCGAACACATTCCATGAAAATACTTGTAGAACAGACTCAAGTTGCTAACCGTTCTTCGGTGTTCTAGCGAATCAAGGCCGCCGGTCAATTCCGGGTCCCCAATCAGACTGAGCGCTCTTCTCTGAACAGAATCCAACAAATGCAGTGTATGTTGTATGTTTGGGAGCGGAGCCCCAAACTTGGGAGCAGTATTCCATAGTTGGTCGAATTTGGGCTTTGTAAACAATTAACAGTTGTTGTGAGGTATAAAGCTTTCTGGTTCTTAATAATATTCCCAACTGTTGAGAAGCTCTCAGGACATATTTGCTCCCAAACTAACGCCCAACAAATTGAGCGACGATGCTAAGGGAATAGAGTGCCCCGACATAACTATGTCGGGTTCAGCAACGTTAACTTTTTTAGGAAAAACTGCCGCCTGGGTTCTTGTAACGTTAAATTCCACTTGGTTACTGTCACTCCAAGATAGAATTTCTTCTAGGTCTTTGTTAAGTTGAATGACCTCTTGCTGTCTGCGGATATTCGCCGGAGCAGCCGATGTCCGAGCGTTCAAGGTGAATGAAGAGACAAGCGTACTGTCATCTGCAAAGCTGTAGATTAGATTCGCGGTCTTTTTCAGCAGATCGTTAATGTAAAATGAGAAAGAGAGTAGGAGGCAGTATGGAGCCCTGGGGGCACACCGGCGTTGATAGTGAGGGTGTTAGAAAGAAATCCGTCGACAGTCGCTCGTAAAGAACGTTCTCTGAGGAAATATGAGAGCCACAAACAGAACCTTTCAGACATACCATAAGAGCGTAACTTAGCCAACAGTCCATCGTGCCAAACACGGTCGAATGCCTTGGATATGTCAAGAGCAACCGCTCGAGATTCTCCAAAGTGTTTAATTGCGTTGTTCCAAACATGTGTTACATAAGTCAGAAGATCTCCTGTTGATCTATGTTTACGAAAACCATATTGGTGATCGCTTATAATATTGAATCGTTCAAGATATTTTAGAAGATGCTCATTGATAACCTTTTCCATGACTTTCGATATTATGCAGTGCGACTGGTCGGTAGTTATTTGGCAAGGTCTTCTTGCCTTTTTTAGGTATCGGCTGAACCGTGGCACATTTCCAGCAGGACGGAAATATTCCCTTTCTGTAGGATAGGTTAAAAAGTCTACAGAAAACTGGTGTTAGTTCCTTTGCACAGTTTTTGAGAACTATAGCAGGTATTCCGTCAGCTCCAGAAGCCTTCTTGGTGTCTAGCTTCCTTAAAATATGCTTTATGATGCGCTGTCTGAAGACAACATCGGGCATCCTTGACTGCAATATGGGAATAGTAGGTGGTGTTTTTCCTTGAAAATTGACAGTAGAATGTGAAGCAAAGAGTTCAGCCAACAAGTTCGCTCTCTCAACAGGTGTGGTTGCAATGGAATTATTTGGCCGTGTGAGTGGTGGTATGGTGGATTTGGTAAAATTTTGACTAACTGCCTTAGCGACTGCCCAAAAGGACCTGGAATTATTGGGACAAGCGAGAAGTTTGTTTCTAATTCGTTGATTGTGTGTCTACTTGGTTTCGTCGATAATTCCCTTGTATCTGTTCAGGGCCGGTTTAAAACGGGCCACCTGGAAAATTTTTTTCTCGGATTTCAAAGATAACTATGTCTTTTGATAAAGGTACAAATACCTTTTACCCCCTAAATTTTTTTTTGCAATACTTCAAATATTTTGCAAGTAATCGCTATTTGAATATTTAGAGATTTTCATTTATTCATATTTCCGAAATAAATAGGGAAAATAGAGTTAATTTTTTTCTTAAAATGAATTTAAATGTTTATACTTTTCAGATGAATTCATGTGGTTGTTGTAAAAGTTTAATTTGTTAAAGTTATAAACAATTTTTCTAACAATTGCAAATTAAACCATATTCTTGGTTTCACTCGAAAATGAGATCGCGCTCTTTTAACACGTTGACTGCCACGGCAATTTTCAGAAATCTGGCCTAAAATGACAATTTGATTTAATCACATTATATTATTAAAAACTCTAATTCTAGTGCATAGTTATCATCAAAAAGCATAAAAAATGTGTTTTTTTTTTTTAAAAAAGGTCTTACGAATTATCTCGTAGTTGGCTTCTGTAACCGAAATCTCTTCGCGGAAGCCAACTACGAGTTAATTCGCACGCAGACACGCACAGACACGCTTCGACCTGTCGCTTCTCTAAAGCTGAATCATAGATACGCGTCCATATTCGCCAGTAGTATCTCAGAAATTGTCGAGTGCATCACATTTACGTCTTTCTTGAGTGTTTTGTTTTATAATTATTATTATAATTAAATTATCAAGAACGCAATATGGATAAGAAAAGACCACTGACTCAAAATGAAATTGAGTACTACGCAAATCTAAGTGATTCAGAATTTGACGGGATTTTTGGCGAGGATGGTAACGACAGTAGCGATTATGAACCTTCTGAGAATTCAAGTGATAGTGAAGACGAAGTCGTCTCCGAACCTGAAGTTGATCCCGAATGTGAAGATAATGACGATGATTCCCAAGCAACAACATCAAATGCGAATGAGGATTTGTGGACAGAAATTCAACAAAATCCTGAATTATTTATTTTCCAAGAAAATGTTGGTGTGAAATTGGATACAACAAATTTTACAGTACAAACGCTGGTGGACTTATTTTTTTCGGATGAATTTCTTGCATTACTGGTGGAACAAACTAATTTATATGCTGCGCAAGAAATTGAAAAATGCAAAGAAATAAAAAAATCTAATAGGTTATCAAAGTGGGAAGACATCAGTGCTGCAGAGATGAAAGTTTTTATTGGACTTTTGTTGCAAATGGGACCTTGTTCTTTTCCATCAATTGAACATTACTGGTGCACAAACAAGCTATATAATGTAAACTTTCGGCGCTCACATATGAGTCGAAATCGATTCCAGTTGTTACTTCGTTATTTTCATTTGGTTGATAACTCAATACCATCTGCCGACAGATTATACAAGGTGAGACCAATACTAAATCATTTCAATAATATTATGCATGAAAACTATGTACCAGATAAAAATATTTGTATTGACGAATCCATGATGCTATGGCTGGGAAGATTACTTTTCCGCCAATACATTAAAAATAAAAAACACAAATATGATATCAAACTGTATGAACTATGTGAGTCCGACGGTCTTGTAATGAAAATAAAGATTTACAGCGGAAAATCTGAGGAAACTGACAATAATGTAGGTCACACTACTGACGTTGTTTTACATTTACTTGAGGACTATCTCGATAAAGGATACACGGTTTACATGAATAATTTTTATAATTCTGTTACTCTTACAAAACTGCTAAATACACGAAAAACTTATGTGTGTGTAACCTTACGAAATAACAGAAAAGGAAACCCCAGAGATGTGGTAAATCGTAAACTGAAAAAAGGGGAGTGTATTTGGCAGCAAAATGGTCCTGTTACTGTATGCAAATGGAAAGACAAACGAGATGTCCTTAGCATTTCAAACATGCATGCTGTTGAAATGGTAGAGGTGCCCAATCGCAATGGAAAAATTTGTATGAAACCGAATATAATTCGAGATTAGAATAATGGAATGTCTGGCATTGACCGATCAGATCAAATGCTTTCGTACTACTCATCTCTAAGAAAGACTATTAGATGGCCCAAAAAGGTTTCATTACATATTATAGAGATATATATATACACAATGCTCACAAAATTTTTCAAAAAGTAACATCTTCTAAAATAAAACTGATAAAGTTCAGAGAAGAATTCGTCGTCGCGTTGATTGGAGAAGAGATTCAACCAGTTTCGAAAAAAAATTAAATTGCAAGAGCTCCATTATTTAAAGAGTCTACCACCTACAAAAAAAAAACAGCGTCCGACAAAGCCATGTCGTATATATACCCAAGCAAAAAAAACGCCGAGAAACGCGTTATTTCTGTCCATCCTGTAAAGAGAAGCCAGCCCTTTGTGTGGAAGATTGTTTTAAGAAGTTCCACAAACAATAAAATATTATTTTATTTCTTGAATTTGAACTAATTTTTATAATTATATTTTTTGTTCATTTTTTAATAAATTTTCTGTTCATGCAAGCCAGCATTGATTTTTTGTTCTTTTCCCAGAAGCCATCTATCGAGATTAGCACTGATATATTTCGAGTTTAATCGTAGCTGCACAAAAATGGCAAGTAAAAACAGGACGAGATAACTCGTAGTTGGCGTCCGAGAAAAGAACGCAATCTACGAGGTATCTCGTAGTTGGCAGTCAACGTGTTAATGCATCAAACGCCACTGAATAAATTTTAAAAAAGTCAGTAACCTCTTATATTAAAGAAGTTATTAATATTTTTCTGATGACGCGCGGCCTCCAACGCGCTTGTGGAGTCTAACGCGCGACCGCTAACGCTGACGCCCTCGAAAAACTCATTAATTTTTAACGAAAGAATCATAATAGTAATATCATGACCTTTTGAATTTATTATTTAATAAAGAATTAGGTAAAAATTATACAATACATATTAAATTATTTCAAACATTAACTGCTTCCTCAGAAATAGAAAATATTTTGCACATCAATTGGTTATGGTATTTTCTTTCGGTATAAACGCATGGAATTGGCGAGTCTTAGATATACCTTTACAAGTTCGATTGATAAACGTTTTAGTGAGACTGACATTCTTCATTTGTACCAAAAATCGAAGCACACATTTTTAAAATAACTAACTGCCCAATCAAATAAGCGTTTGGGAGATGTTATTTGATTTTCACTATTTCTCTGAAGACTAGCAGTTCTCACCGCACTTTTAGAGCATCCACCAATCCTATCACAAGCCTCTTTTCCATGGGAAGTGGCGAAAAAATGCTACTCTGCACTAACACCACATTCGGATTCATGCGAGAGTAGAGAAGAAAAATTGAAATTGTTTTTATATTGAGAGCCAGCTTGGTCCAAAAAATAATAAATTTTTCGGCAGAGTCGCCAAATGTAGCCTTCAAATGTTGAATTAATATCTTATTATATCGAATTAGCTGAAGCCACCGAACGTTCTCTGATTAGAGAGCTTGATTGTCTGAGAGAATATATATTTCTTGGTTGCGGTAGTCTCTTTTAATATTCTGGTGAACATACTCGTATGATTGTATTGCGTGAACTTCTACCTGGAATATTGTTGCACTTGTCTCTAATGGAATGTTAAAGCTCCATTTGGGCTTTTTTGCATACATGCCGGCGCCTACTCCGCTACAAGATTTTGATCCACCTTTGTAATAGACCTTACCGGAATCTCCACCTCCATCTATTGGACAACACCCAATTCTATTTGGTTTTTTTTTTAAATTATACGATGTTTTAATACAGTTAGATTGCATATCCAAGAGTTTGTCGTTGATTAGATCCGTAACTCTGGTATGTTCAAATTGTACAGGTTGTTGTTTCATATTCCCATTTGCCTTTATTTAAAAGGCGCTGCTGATATCCTCACTTTTTATGTATGTAAGGCAACTTTTGCAGCAGATTTAGCTCCGTGGTTGTCTTTTTCTGCCCTGTTTTCGCCAATCAAACTGCAGCTCCGTATGTATAGCTACTAAATAGGGTAAAGCAAAAGTTGCGAATATTGTTTTTATTTCAGAACCGATTGTTTCAAATATCCAGTAGCTTATAATCACTTACGAAACTGAAGTTTCTATATTCAATTGTCCCATGCCAATCAAATAATTGCATCTAAAATAAATATATATATATATATATATATATATATATATATATATATATATATATATATATATATATATATATATATATATATATATAAACAATCAAACAAAATGTCAACGTCATTTTCCTTTCAAATATAAATTAACCACAACCTAACTAAGAGATAGAACCGCACTGCCCTTATGACAAGAAAACATAACAAAAAAATCCTTTATAAATTAAAATCACTTTACAACCACACAATTCTTCGTACCATACTAACAAAATGAAGTAAAAGTTTAATTATATTTCCCAGAGATGAGTATGTCGAGTTTTTCTCGTGTTTTTTCTGATGAATAAGTGTAATAAAGTGCCCCCACAAAGAACAATTTTTGAACACACCACTTAGCAGTAAGTACTCTAATGTTACATATAAAATAGGGTTTTTCTTTACTTTTAATCTCAAAAAATACTGATAATCTACTATAATTGTAGTCCTGATGAAGAAAATGAAATATTTTCGAAAGCTTGGCGTAGCTAAAAAGGTGTCAAAAACTGTTTAGTTCTTTTCCAAAGACCGTTTACCCCAAGAACATAATACTGCTATATATATATATATATATATATATATATATATATATATATATATATATATATATATATATACACATATAATTTGGTAATCTGTTATCAACCGTAGGTCAATAAGATGTCTGTCTGATTATCGAGAATCGGTCTGGACCGTAAATAAAACTTTTTTTTTCTTTAATACGCAATATTTCGTTATCGTTTAATAACTTCTTCAGGAGTAACTACAATATTAATACAGGGATTAGATATATTAAAAACAATGTTTTTTTTTTCATGTAGGTATTAAAAAATTGAAATATAAAACAAACATATGAGACGAATAAATAAATAAAATAACGTACGAAAATGCGAGTTAGTCCTCGAAATTAAAATTTAACATCTCGATTTTTCTACACAAACTGTAAACCGAGGCTGTTTACTCTCAGTTTGTGTAGAAAAATCTAGATGTTGAGTTTTGATTTCGAGGGCTAACTTGCATTTTCGTACGTTGTTTTATTTATTTATTTGTTTGTTTATATTTATTTGTTTTTATATTTCACCTCCTGAAGAAGTTATCAATCGATAACGAAATATTGAGTATTAAAGAAGAAAAGGGTTTTATTTACAGTCCAGACCGATTCCCGATAATAAACACGCATCTTTATATATATATATATATATATATATATATATATATATATATATATATATACATATATATATATATATATATATATATATATATATATATATATATATATATATATATATATATATATATATGTAGTAGTGGTTTTTTGGGTATCCCGTGTTAGCTTGAAGTCCCTTGACGGACGGTTTCGCTGACCTTTCGAGGGAATCTTATCCATCTCTTTCAAAGCATTGATCACTGGTCGGTGTCTTGGCGCCACATTCAACGCCAAGACACCGACCAGTGACCGACGCTTTGAAAAAGATGGATGAGATTTCGTCGAAACGTCAGCGAAACCGTCCTTCAAGGGACTTCAAGCTAACACGGGATACCCGAAAAACCACTACTACTACATTTCACACGTGAGAACATTCGTCAAAACATATATATACATATATATATATATATATATATATATATATATATATATATATATATATATATATATATATATATATATATATATATATATATATATACGAGGCTGGTTTGAAAAGTCCGTGCAAAAATAAAAACTACTTATGTGTTTGGGGTAAACCTTTTTTATTTTTCGACATAGTCTCCTTTTAGGCTTATACACTTCGTCCAACGATGTTCTAGTTTGTTGATCCCTTCCGAATAATAGGATTTGTCCAAGTCTGCAAAATATCCATTAGTGTCTGCAATCACCTCCTCGTTTGAATAAAATCTTTGTCCCGCTAGCCATTTCTTCAAATTGGGGAATAAATAGTAGTCCGAGGGAGCCAAGTCTGGAGAATAGGGGGGATGTGAAACGAGTTGGAATCCTATTTCCATTAATTTTGCGACCACAACTGTTGAGGTGTGTGCTGGTGCATTGTCGTGATGGAAAAGGACTTTCTTGTGGGCCAATCGCGGGCGTTTTTCTTGCAGCTCGGTTTTCAACGGTCCAATAACGATGAATAATATTCACCTGTAATAGTTTTACCCTTTTCCAGATAGTCGATGAGGATTATCCCTTGCGAATTCCAAAAGACAGTCGCCATAGCCTTTCCGGCCGAAGGAACGGTCTTCGCCTTTTTTGGTGCAGATTCCCCCTTGGTCACCCATTGTTTAGATTGTTGTTTGGTCTCAGGAGTATAGTAATGTATCCATGTTTCATCCACAGTGACGAAACGACGCTTAAAGTCCTCCAGATTCTTCTGGAAACAGCTGCAAACCATCCTTGCAACACTTCTCACGATTCCGTTTTTGGTCAAGCGTGAGCAATCGCGGCACCCATCTTGCGGATAGCTTTCTCATGTCCAAATGTTTATGCAAAATATTATGTACCCGTTCAGTCGAGATGCCCACAGCACTAGCAATCTCACGCACCTTAACTCTTCTGTCATCCATCACCATATCATGGATTTGATCAATGATTTCTGGAGTCGTAACCTCCACAGGCCGTCCAGAACGTTCAGCGTCACTTGTGCCCATATGGCCAGTCCGAAAATTTTGAAACCACTTATAAACTGTTCTAATCGAAGGTGCAGCGTCACCATACTGTTTATCAAGCTTCTCTTTAGTCTCCTGAGGCGTTTTGCCTTTCATAAAGTAATGTTTAACCACCACACGAAATTCTTTTTCGTCCATTTCTTGAAAATCACACGACTTCCTTAATTCACACGAATGCCAAACACAAAGAAATAGACCAATATGGCTGAAACTTGGTGTGCGTTCATTCAAGAGATGCTACTAACTAAACATGACCTCGATACGCGCCGGTGGTGCCATCTCGGACTTTCGCACGGACTTTTAAAACCAGCCTCGTATATATATATATATATATATATATATATATATATATATATATATAATAGAACGAGAGGTAATAATAACATATACAAAGACTAAGTAGAAGAAGCAAATATCAGTATCAGTATATTGATCCTTAAATTGCTCACAGAAGATATATTACATATTTTCATTTAGAAAAAAATAAAAAGAAATATTACAGAAGCATGCAAGGTCTGAGATTACGTAGTATAAACGAACAAAACCACAGACATAACAAACCACCATGACTCCACAAGGAAATCAAAGTGCAATGCAACATGAAAGAGAAATTTTGCGTAATTTATCTGGAAGCACAAACGGCCAAATCAAATGAGAATTACTAACGAATCCGTGACGCTACTTTGCCATTAGACAACTTAAGAACAAGTACTGGGAGACTTTCACCAAAAGAATGGGAAACGATTTTCACGGACTTCCAAAACAGATACGGCATTCAGTCAAAGAATACGAGCTAATAAACGATAACATAAAATGTAATGAAATTAAACATTAATTACATACATAACTTTTTAAGCAAGAAGATAAAGAGACAGAAACCAGAGTACTAGAAATATCTGTTGTTATGGTACACTACATGCTTCAAAAAAGAATTTTACGGCTGAATTTTAATCTGTTTGCGTGTAAATTATGTAAAAGTGTTTTCGTCAATTTTAAAATTTTAACTGTACCCTCTTTTTAGTGTTTCATACGGAACATTTACAAGATCACTTCAGTGTCCATCCGGTCTGTCTGTCCGTCTATCTGTCTATCCGTCTGTCACACCTGATTTTCTCCGAAACGATTTGACACAGAAACTTGAAATTTGGCACTAATATAGGAATTGATGGTCCCATCAGAGCTCTGTAGTTTTGAAAGTTAAGTTTTGACTTAAAAGCGTTAGTTCTGAGGGGTAAAACCGGAAGCGAAAAAATTTTTTTTTACCAGGTTATCGAGTGGGGTGTCACATAAAAGTGTGTGAAAAGACGAGTTCAAAAATATATATAACACAGGGCAACAAAAAAAATATTTTTGTTTTGGTGCCTGGGATTTTAGAACTGATTTTAACTATAGTTGGGACGCTAAATCTATACATGCAATCCGTTTTTCTCTATCAGCTCTACTTTTTTAGGTACATCAACTTATCTACCAATGTGGTTTTTATTCAGTATATTCATTTATGAGAGTTCTAAAATTATTATATATTCATTAATATAGGTACAATGGTTTTATTGTCAGTCTGTAATTGAGTAAATTCCAGGTAAATCTATAAATACTGGAACCATTGCCTATCAGGTACCTGAACTGACCCTTTTAATCACCTAACTCGGGTAAGTCTCGTCAGTTTGTGCGTTCTTACTAATGAGAGTAGATCGAATTCGGCGTGTTATTTTATGTTAAGAAAAGAGTGTTTTTGTGTTATTGAACAGAATTAAAATGAGTTCAGGTTCCAGTTCAAGAAGAAGTTGTGTAAATCAACCTGATGTGTTTTGCTATATATGCGAAGAATACATGTTTCAACAAAACAGACAAACTATTACTGACTTTGTAAAGCGAGCGTATCTTGGATACTTTGGAGTTAAGCTTGGTGATCAGGACAAAACGTGGGCCCCGCATCTCGTATGTAAAACTTGTAAGAGCATTTACGGCAGTGGACTACCGGGAAAAGAAAATGTCTAAAATTCGGCGTACCAATGGTTTGGAGAGAACCAAAAAACCACTTCAATGATTGTTATTTCTGTTTAGTAAATACTAATGGAATCAATCGAAATAACCGCAGTAAGTGGACTTTTCCCAATTTAGACTCGGCAATACGCCCTATCCCGCACTCAGATGAAATACCGATTCCAACATTCCATCAGCTACCATATATCTCTGATGACGAATATTTTCCCTCTGATCGCTCTTCTGATGCTAATAAAAGTTCTGAGGCTAATGAAACTAACAGTGACTATGAGGGGACGTCATCAGTTCCTCAACGCTTCAATCAAAATTAATTAAATGATCTCACCAGGGATCTCAATTTATCGAAAAAAGCTTCTGAAGTACTGGCTTCTAGGTTGAACGACAAAAATTTACTGGAACAAGGAACCAAAATTACCTTTTACCGTACAAGAGAAAAAGATCTGCTACCATTCTTTTCTCAAGAAGACAATCTTGTATTTTGTCACGAAATTAGGGGACTCATGAAAGAAATGGGACTTTCTGAATATATTCCAGATGATTGGCGCCTATTTATTGACAGTTCAAAGCGAAGTTTAAAATGTGTCCTTCTACATAATGGGAATAAATATGGTTCAATACCACTAGCTCACTCAACGAAACTGAAAGAAGAATATAATACCATAGCTTTGGTCTTGCAGAAGATAAAGTATTACGAACATCAATGGATGATTTGTGTAGACTTAAAAATGGTAAACTTTCTTCTTGGGCAGCAAAGTGGTTACACGAAATATCCGTGTTTCTTGTGCCTCTCGAATAGTAGGGACAAAACACACCACTGGTTAGAAAAGATTGGCCTCAGAGAGAAAACATGGACGTTGGGAAAAGAATGTCATTAACGACGCTTTGGTTGAAAGAGAAAAAATCATACTTCTTCCGTTACATATAAAGTTGGGCTTAATGAAGCAATTTGTAAAGGCTCTTGATAAGAATGGGTCTTGTTTTGCATATATAGGGGTAAAAATGCATCAGTTGAGCACAGAAAAACTCAAAGCAGGGATATTTGACGGCACACAAATAAGACAATTAATTAAGGATCCTGCCTTCATAAATTCAATGAATCAAGTTGAACGAGAAGCTTGGACATCATTTGTTGCAGTTGTAGAAAATTTTCTAGGCAAACATAAAGCTCAAAACTATGTTGAAATGGTTAAAAAGATGCTTAATAGTTTCAAATCCTTAGGGTGCAATATGAGTATAAAATACACTATTTACACAGCCACTTAGACCGTTTTCCAGAAAATTTAGGAGACATGAGTGAGGAACAAGGTGAAAGATTTCACCAAGATATTAAAGTTATGTAGGACCGCTACCAAGGAAGATGGGACATGCACATGATGGCAGATTACTACTGGAGTTTAAAAAGGGACTGTTTAAAAAAACATTCAAGAATGTCGCGGAAAAGAAGCTTTCCAAGTGTTGAGTGACTATTTCATTTCTTCAATGTTTTTTTTTTTGTTTGTAAGTACGACATAATATTGTATTTTGTATAACTAAAATAAAAATTTCGTATCTACTTTTGTTTACTACACTTACGGATTTGAGTTACAATAATGTAACTTATATTTCTCTAAAATTGTATATCTTAAAAATTTGAGCTCCTAGGTACAAATGAATACGTTATTTGAATTCAGGACATCAAATTGATATAGAATCAGCTCAAAAAACCTCGACACCAAAACAGCTGTTCCCCTGTGTAATGTAATACTTGCGCATACTTTTCTTTGTATTATTTTTTAAAAAATTGCGAAAACTCGCTGTCGCCCACCTTATTTTGAATAGTACTGATCAAAAAATTTTGAAAAAATTCTGGAATATTTCCCGCAGATTGAACGAGTGCATTATCTTTAATAATTTATCCAATCATCAGTTTTCAAGAAAGATCGGAAACAAACTTTGTTGAAAACTCATTTGGGGTGTGTTTTGTGAAGTCGCTGATCATTTTGTACCTCCGTAACAATTTTTTTTATTTTAAAAGGAATCAACGTACGAAATACTAATTGCGCAAGTCCGACTGACACTTTGTCGGTTATTTGTTAACGGTGTTGCTTCTATTGAATGTGAAGATGAAGGAATCTCTTATTGTCTAAAACGTCAAATGGTGTACATGGTATAACGGTAAATAGCATATATAACAAAGTATGTTTGTTCAAGGATGAGATATATTTGTACTAAAATCCACCTATATTTTTATGGTCAAGGAAAAACCCATACAAAATACAACAAAAATGTATTACATTACCATATTGGCCACCACAGGAAATTTCTAAACTAGAACAATTAATTTTAAAAAATAAAGAACATTGATTGAAATTTACAATTTCCGTCGATTCATTTTTTGTACAGACGAAAATTACAGACGGTAGATAGAAATCTTTTTAGGTTAATTGATTCCATGATATTTGGTACTGATTCCAGGGTCGGTTTAAGGTAGAATTGTTTCAATCGTTATTATTTATTAGAAAGCTTTAAGGGTCTAATAGCGTAAAAGAGATGTAACATTGGAACTTTGCTAAATCTCGTAGCTTTTATTTTTTACAATTCTTCTTTCTTTTACATTACGCTACGGGATTTTTACCATCTACCATTAGATTTTCAGGGAAATGTGCCTACCTGAAAGGACTCATATTTTTATCTTCAGCATTTTTCATAATTTCCTTATATTAATAGTAATATGTAATAGTGTGTAATAATTTCTTTATCTAGTCCACTATAAAGTCAGTATATCTGTTTGGTTATAAATATTTTACCAAGTTTTCTATGTCTATTTGGTTTTTAGTCGTACTATAGGATATCTTGTAACCTCATACGGATGTGAAGCACCAGCGCAACGTGTATGTTGGAACCAGCGCTACGAATATTCAGTAGGCAGGTCGGTTGCAGTGCAGGATCAGTTTTTTCTAAAGAGATGTTTTATCTGAATTCTGTGCGCCTATTTTTAATGCGCTGCCTCCCAAAATCGCAATTTTTCCGTCATTTTGAGACAGCTCTTATTTTCTTCTTTTGAGTATTTCTTCTTTTTTGACAGAAAGCTCGCCGACAACAATTTGAAGTACCCCATTCCTTGCAAATATCTCCAGCCAAATGCTGTAGAGTCGATAAGGCAAAAATCATTTGAAGAGCGTGAGATCTTTTATAGGTGGTAGAATGTTTTCTTTTCTGTTCAAAATTTAATTACTGCTACTTTAAATACTACTTTTACTTCTACTTTTGTTCTCCATAATTTTGCCACCGGCTAGAGTATTTTTATTAAGAGGTTTTCAATATTTGTTTTACTGCCAGCTTCTTGGTGTTTCGGATATTCTCCTGCTTTTCTCTGCTAGCACTTTTGTGAGTTCTGTTATCAAGATCTCAGTCCACTTGCTCAAGCAGAAGAGCTCTTTCATCAAAAGTGAAGAGAAAATTTTTTAGGGCCAGTAATAAAGTAATAATTTATGAAACTGAAAACGGTTTTTTGTAAAACATAAATATTAATATATATAAAATATATATATATATATATATATATATATATATATATATATATATATATATATATATATATAAATATATATATATATATATATATATATATATATATATATATATATATATATATATATATATATATATATAAATATATAAAACAAATTATATTGCCTTTTCACTATATATCTATATCAAATATATATATATATATATATATATATATATATATATATATATATATATATATATATATATATATATATATATAGAGAATTCACAATATTGTGAGGGTAGCGGTCAAAAGATTTTGACCAAATAAAACTCTTAGTTAATAGTCTAGCTTTCGGAATATATTTCTTCCTTCATCAGGACACTCTACAAGTAAAATGGACAGTAAATTTGTGCTAATTAATGAAGCAGATGGTAAAAAACTAATTGGTATCACTGAACAGAGGAATTATAGTATTAAACTTACTTAACATGAGTTATCTTCCAGGATAAGCATTGTTCAATCAAAAACAACTTATAAAAACAATTTAATACTAAAAACTAAAAGACTACATATTTAAAACTTAAATTTTTTTTTTTACATTTTCTCATCATTACTAGTGAAACATGTGGTTTCAGGAACCGAAAAGGTGAGAGAGGTTAGCAAAATCCCGGCATTTTTTGACATTTGACAGACAGTTTGCGTCTGCGTATTGTACCACAAGGGGCTCAACTATGAACTTTACGAGGGAGTAATCATAACTATAAAAATCTTTTATTTTATTTGGTTTTTATTTTATTAAAAAATTTAAAAAATTTAAAACATTCTTTCAAAAAGGAACCTGTTTAATAATTGTTTATTTGGAAGGACTAGTGGTCAACAGGGGGGGAATCTGGAGAGGTAGATAGCTGTAGTAAGTAAGAGTACACGACGCTAAGGTCGTCCACATCAGTTTTGATGTTCATATTAGGTGTGTTATGAATG
The DNA here is from genome assembly GCA_019049505.1 of Pachyrhynchus sulphureomaculatus. NCBI lineage: Eukaryota > Metazoa > Arthropoda > Insecta > Coleoptera > Curculionidae > Pachyrhynchus > Pachyrhynchus sulphureomaculatus. The sequence goes on along the minus strand of CM032453.1, from coordinate 145,532,490 downwards.
GCCACCATCTCCAAAAACCTCCTCCTGTAGAGGTTGGTCTCTGAGTAAAGTATTTCAGCCTCTCCGAAATTAATCCTGTGGTCGTGCTGTGTAAAGTGATGTGCCAGGGCACAAGATTGAGTGCTCCTTCTACAGTCGGTCTTATGGGATGTTATTCTCCCTTGGAGTGATCTAGAAGTCTGGCCAATGTATGAAAGTTGGCAATCCAGACAAGGGATTTTGTATACAATTCCTGTCCTTTTTAGTTTGGGAACTGGTTGTTTCAAATTAGTGAATAGGCATTTGAGGGTATTATCAATCCTCGTGGCAAATTTAATATTTTCGTTCTTGAATACTTTTATTAGTTTAGGGGTTAAGCCCTTAATATAGGGTAAGCTTCTGTGTATTGTTGTGTTAGAAGAGATCTATTCAGGTCGTTATTGTGAAAAAAGCAAACGTTGAACTATAGAGTTGGGGTAAGAATTCTCAAGCAGAAGTGACTTAAGCTCATTTAGGGACTCCCGTCTGAGGGAAAAGTGTGTGTTAGTCTGGATACTCTGGTGGCCAAGGCCCCCACCAGCCCCAATTTCATTTTGGTGGGATGATCTGAGAGAAAATGCAGGTATCGACTACTAAAAGCTAACAGACCACCATTTGATCATTTTAACATCAATAACCATCAAATAAAGGAAGTACCTCAGACAAAGTATCTAGGTATAGTAATAGATCAGTTCCTAAAATGGACACCTCATGTTGAATACCTTACTAATCGAATAAGCAATCTAATTAGAAAATTTTATCTTCTTAGGCAGATTATGAGCACCGATACTCTTATCATCATTTATAAGGCTCTCATAGAATCTTTGATTAGATATGGAATTTTAGTTTGGGGAGGATTACACAATAATGCCCTTTACAAATTAAATATTATTCAAAAATACATATTAAAAATCATATACAAAAAGAATAGGTTATACCCAACTGAATTGCTTTTTTCGGAAGACATTTGTAGTGTGAGGGCATTATATACTGTTGCCATCGCTTTGTTTCTCTTAAAAGAGAAATTTCCTAGAAATGTTGTAAAACATAACTACCACACCAGAGGAAAAATTAACAATGAGATGGCTATCCCCGTAAGTTATAAGACCATTAATCTTAGAAGTACACATTACCTTGGACCAAAGATATATAATATGCTACCAGTTACACTTAAAAGAACCCAACAGTTTCACAAGATCAAAATATAGTGTAGAAAGTATATATATAGGAATTTTAAAATGTTTGAACTCCTTTTTAAGTGACTTTAAGTAATCTTGCTTGGAATAAATTTAAACCTAGGATAGATACATCGAGCAAGTAAATTTTAAACTGTAAAAAAGAAAAAAAAAAGTTTTTTGTAATTACCTACTAATAGTTGAGCATTTTGTAGAGAAATTGCTAATATAAATGTAATATATAATATATATATATAAATATATATATATATATATATATATATATATATATATATATATAGTATATATATATACTATATATATATATATATATATATATATATATTATATATATATATATATATATAGACTGGCCTAAAAAAAAATATCGTTTTTTATCATCATATCAAGAATAAGCCCTTCCAATTTTATTAAAAAATATTAAAATTTAAAGGTCGCTCAAGCCCGTTTTTTTACATCTTTTTAAGCATCAGAGGTTCAATTCGATAAAAAAGGTATTTTACGGTTTCATTATGCTGTTGAAGGTATATACATGTTTTTGAGGCGTCTAAACATGATTCCTTTAAGTACTTGGCCCTTCCTATAGTATAACTCGAGTAATCAACAAAAATATCTAACGAAATTAAAAAAAAAACATTATTGACGTATTTTATCGATTAGGGCGGGCTCTATAAGGAGTCGGGACTGATTTTCTTTATAAGATAATATACTTTCGAGGTCCCTGAAGATGATGCCATCAGTGGTTTGGCCGTTACTGTAGGATAATAATAATAAAAATAAGCAACCTTATTCGTAAAAAAAATGCACTTTTTACATAATTTATTGGTCAGATCGGGGTAGAATGGGATCTATAAGAATACGGTACAAAAAGAAAAATTGTATTATTATAATTTTTATTAAACATACGTGCAACTTTCGATTCGAGGAAAAAAAAAATATTTTTCTGGAATACCCAATGATAAAATTATTGGATATTGAAAAATAGCTAATATTCTCATATGATCTGAGGTCTGAGAATGACATTTTTATATCAAAATAATATTTAACAAAAAAAATTGATTTTTTCTATAATTGTATCATCTACCTAAAAATACTATTTTAGGTACTGTTTGTTAAACAAATTACTTTTTTTCTGTAACTGTATCATCTACCTAAAAATATTATTTTAGTTTTATAATTTATTATTTTTTAGTACTATACTTACAAGTCTAATACATACGTATACGTAGAAATAAATGTATGTTTTACTATTATTTATCTTAATTTCTTTCTTTTATTGTCCAGTATAGTGACACCTAAATTCTGTTTATTTTAACACTTATAGGACTTAGCATTTCCTGTTCCTATGCTAGGCAAACACAGTTGAATAAAAATAGGTAGTGTCCAAAATAAATAAAAAAAAAGACATATTTAGTAGCTCTTTACAATTAGAACCCATTCTCTGGGACCCAGGAGCAGCCGTTTAGCACAGGTAAATCTCTGTAAAAGGATGCTACCACAATCTGAAAGTTTCCATTGCCACACTTAATATCCTAAAACCTACTGTATGGAATATTTAAGGATTACTATTATACCTCTAGTAGAAGAAACTGCCTCCAATGTTGAATAAGTTACTCGTGAAAATTCAAATGTTACTTTAATGAATCTCGAATTACTTTGAAATTTAGTTTCCTAAACAAAAATATCCTTCTGTTTATAAAATTATTTGTTTAAACCATTTAATAATACTAGGATAATTTTTAAAGTTATCAGTATGAAAATAACGTTACACAAAAAAATTGTTTGGTTGTTAAATAGCTGCCGCTTTTTGTCGTATTTTGACGAAATTTTGTACTAGTTTGTTGCGTTCTCCAGTTTTCACAATTTTTTTCTTCCGAAAAATGGGCAACGCACAATGATACCGTTTCTCAATAACGAAGAAAATAGACAAAATCCATGAGAAAGATGCCTAGGTGTACGGCAATGTAAGGGTAATGCATGTAAAGTTTTGGTGGTACCGAGAATCAATTAAGAATGATCCCATATCCGGAATACCAGTTGAGACTAGAACTGATGAAACCATCAGGATTTGCTGCAGCCAGATCAATCAGTAAGGATCTCAGTGCTCGCTAAAGAAGCCGAAGTATCCGAAATCAAAGTTTTTAAGATTGTACATGAAGATTAGAGATGTAAAACGCTTCTATACAATGAATCTGAAAATTTGGGGGCTTTAGAGAACGATCAGAGTAATTTTTCGCGAATTATCACAAGTGAGAAAATTTAGGTGCTCCAGGGTCGATGCAATGGGATCATAAGGGTTCTTCACCTCCAAAGAAAGTTGGAAAGTTGATGGTGATTATTTCTTGTGATTGCGAAATTAAAAAAAAGAATCCACAATTAATGGAGAGGTTCATGGAACGATGATAAAAAACTTAAACATGCTATTAGAGAGAAACGTCTGAATTCATAGGAAACAAAAACTTCACTGTTGTACGACAATTTTAGGATACATAAGGCACAAATAAAGTCATTACCGAATGTTGGGGATTCACCAAGTTATAATATCTATCCCATAGCTCTGATTTAGCGCCCTGATACTTATTTGTGTACAATATGTAAAGAAAGGTCTCGGGAGCCGAAAATTTTCCTCAAATGACTTGAAAACTGCAGTGACATCGTTTTTTGAAGCTCAAACAACTTTTTTTTTGATGGAATGAAACAACTTGATAGAAGCAGGATTATAAACTGCAATAATATGATCTTAATGATAAATTTTAAGTAGATTTATAGGATTGCGATTAAAGAAAGTTTCAATGTGGCTTGCGATTATGGTCTCCAAGTCTCAAATTCATCCATTCCTGGTTTAAAGTAAGAACAACTGAAAAGGGACGAAAGTCCATATCTCAGCAGTCTACCCACTGTTCTCTTATTTGCCGAATCCATCCCGAGACGCGTTACGCCGTATCACGGCTCATCAGTCGGGCTAAGATCGACAAAGAAGAGAATAGATTTTCAGTACTTAAGCCAGTACTGACGACCAATAATTGTAAGATATAACGCCTGCCTCGTAGATGACACTTCATCGAAGGGTTGACTGTCAACACTTCACAGGTGGCGAGAACGTTCGAGGGATCCCCCTAAGGCATATGTGGTTTAAAGTAAGAACAATTGAAAACGGACGAACGCCTGTATCTCAGCACTTTACCCACTGTTCTCTTATTTGTCTAATCCATCTCGAGACGCGTTTCGCAGTATCACGGTTCAGGGGGGATTGCTCGAACGTTCGCCCCACCTGTGGTGAAGTGTTAGCAGTCTGCTAACCGCTCTGTCAGCGAATGGCTGCAGCGAGTCAGCCTTCCGATGAAGGCGAGGCAGGCGTTAAATCTTACCATTATTGGCCGTCAGTACTGGCTTAAGTACCGAAAATTCTGTTCAATTGTGTGTCGATGATAGCCCGACTGATGAGTCAAGATATGACGAAACGCGTCGCGTCGGGATGGTTTCGATAAATAAGAGAAGAGTGGGTAGACTTTCGTCCGTTTTCAGTTATTCTTACTTTAAACCACATATGCCTTAAGGGGGATCCCACGAACGTTCGCGCCACCTGTGGTGCAGTGTTGGCTAACCACTCTGTCAGCGAATGGCTGCAGCGAGTCAGCCCTTCGATGAAGTGCCACTTACCAGGCAGGCGTTATATCTTATCACCCATTTATGTTTATAAATTGATTTCCTTCAATTGCAATTCCTAGATTTGCCTAGAATATAATTTTGTCTGTTTTTTTTTCAAGTTAATTCAAAGTTTCAGTTGTAGGCGGTATTCACCACACATGACCTATTTGTATTTAATAAAATAACGATGAAAATATTCTTTAATTCATACAATTTAACTTAACTACATGGGCGTCAATAATTAATCTGTATGTGTTGAATACATACATACATACAAATTATTTTAATGTAGTCAATTATGTTTTTTAATATTAGTTACGTAATGTAATCAGAGGCGGACTGGTAGACTGGGCGATAGGTGTAACCCACATATATGAAACTAATATATCGCCAATGTGAATGAGACGTAGATCTGATAATCACCTTTGTATATGATGTAACATGTATGCTAAAAAGTGTTTGGTCTAGCTACTTTATTTTTCAAATTCGACTTTATTCATCAATATAGTCTCCTTCTAGAGCGATACAATTAGTCAAATGCTTTTCTAACATTTCTATACCTTTCTTGTAGAAGGACTTGACTTTGTCTTCATAATAGGTCTCAGTTTCGGCGATAACTTCTTCATTCTCTTCCTGCGAGCATTTTTTGGGGTCTGCGGACAGATAATAGTTGTCGGAGGCCAAATCTGGAGAATACAGTGGATGAGGAAGCAATTCGAAGTTGAATTCAGTGCAATCTTGCCATTGTAACCATTGACTTGTGACACTGTGCGTTGTCTTGATGAAAGAGCACTTTTTTCTTGTTCATTTGGGGCCGTTTCTTCTCGATTCCTGCCTTCAAACGCACCAAAAACTTTATGTTATATTCGCTATTGATGGTTTTCCCCTTCTCAGCATAGTCAATGAAAATTATTCCATGCAGTGGCCAAAACCTTCCCAGCCGCTTGTTGTTCTTTGGTCGCTTGGGGTGGCTTTCACCGCTTGCTGTCCACTCAGCTGGCTGCCGATTTGATTTTAGTGTGAAGTGATGATCCATGTTTCATCTATTGTCACATATTGTATGAAAAAATCCTTTTTATTGCGCTTAAACAGGTCCAAACAGCGCTCAGAATCATTACCACGTTGTTGTTTTTGAATCATTTCGAACAGAGCTTTCTCATGCCCAAATGTTAAAATATGACCAACAAGTTCTTTTAATACCTTTAGGATATCAGCTATCTCACACAATTTCACTTTACGGTCATCCAAAACAATTTTGTGGATTTCTTTGATGTTTTTTGGTGTAACCATCTCATTTGGGCGTCCAGAGCGTTCACCATCATCTGTATCTATCTGTACGACCGCGTTTATATTCAGTATACCAATAAATGATGAGTGATTTTCCAGGGGCAGAGTCCCCGTAACACTTATCAAGCCATTACTTTGCTTGAACGGTATATTCTCCCATCAAAAAACAGTGTTTAATCAACACACGAAATTCGATTTTTCCTATTGTTTTGAAATGATCAAAACTTGCGTTACTAAAACCACTGTAACTTGTAAACTAATCATCGAAATATCACGAAATTTTGACACGTATTGTTTGAAGGTTGGTACTTCCTAAAAATCATATGGATTTTTTTGAAAAGGGCGATATCTATGTGTCAGACCAAACACTTTTCAGCCTACGTGTTATATATGTACGTAATACAGTTTTAATAAAATTGTGTGGATTATTCGAGGTTTTTGGCTGCGATAATGAACAAATTAGGGAGGGGGGAAGTAATTTAGAGGATGATTTGGTATTTGCTGTGTTATCGGTCTTTTTCAGGATCTTTTAATATACGGATTGAAAAATTACATTATTTTTTCGTTATTTTTAATGTTAACAGGGGAAGAGGGTGGAAGGGGTGGGGATCATTAAATATTTCAATGTTATTATGAACATTTTTTCTGGTTGGTTGGGATATTTTATAAAATTTTAGCTAACTATTTACAGCAAAGATATCTGAGGTGAAAAGAATGAGGTGGGGATTTAGAAGGGTGATTGCGTATACCTAGTACACCCGGAAATACTGTTACAATGAAAACATTGCCTAAACATTTAATTTCTATGAAAATTAAAACAAATTATTATGGAATTAATTCATATATTTATAGAGACAAAATTTTTAACGTTTACTCAAAATGTCCCGCTCTTGCTTTTACACAACCCCTCAAAAAATTCGGCCACTCGTCTATGGCAGCATGCACTTGATCCAACGGAAAATTGTCCACAATTTCTGTTAAAACTTATGTTAAAGAGTCAAGTCTTTTAGAGCAAACCATACCCTCTAAGAGGGACCATGGTTTATAATCTAAAGGATTTAGTTCAGAACTTACAGAAGACCAATCTTCTGTAGTAATAAATGAAGGCACATTTTGTTAAAGCCATGCTTGTATTGTTTTAGCGTTGTGCAGAATCTTGCTGGAAGATCCAATGCTTATTTTTGAAAAGAGTATGATTTAGGGGTTTCAGAACGTTCTCTAAAATAGTATCTTGATATATGTTAGCCGAAGTTTTCACACCTTTTTCACAAAAATTAATACTGACAAACCCATTAAAGCTGAGCCCTCACCAAACAATAACTGATGCTGGATGATGACCCCTCTGAACTTTTGGAACAAGTTCATACCCTCCTTTAGAAGATCTGACATAAATCCTAACATTTTTAGTGTTCCATACGGAACACTTATAAGATGACTTCTTTGTCTGTCCGTCTGTGTGTCACACCCGATTTTCTCCGAAACTATTTGTCATAGAAAGTTGAAATTTGGCAATAATATAGGAATTGATGGCCTCATCAGAACCGCGTAGTTTTTTTGAAAGTTAAATTTTGAGGGGTGAAATCGGAAGTAAAAAAAAAAAAAAATTTATTAGGTCATCGAGTATGGTATCAAATGAAAACTTGTGAAAACACGAGTAATATATATATATATATATATATATATATATATATATATATATATATATATATATATACGAGGCTGGATTGAAAAGTCCGTGTAAAAATAAAAACTACTTATGTGTTTGGGGTAAACCTTTTTTATTTTTTCGACATAGTCTCCTTTTAGGCTTATACACTTCGTCCAACGATGTTCTAGTTTATTGATCCCTTCCCAATAATAGGATTTGTCCAAGTCTGCAAAATATCCATTAGTGTCTGCAATCACCTCCTCGTTTGAATAAAATCTTTGTCCCGCCAGCCATTTCTTCAAATTGGGGAACAAATAGTAGTCCGAGGGAGCCAAGTCTGGAGAATAGGGGGGATGTGAAACGAGTTGGAATCCTATTTCCATTAATTTTGCGACCACAACTGCTGAGGTGTGTGCTGGGTGCGTTGTCGTAATGGAAAAGGACTTTCTTGTGGGCCAATCGCGGGCTTTTTTCTTGCAACTCTGTTTTCAAACGGTCCAATAACGATGAATAATATTCACCTGTAATAGTTTTACCCTTTTCCAGATAGTCGATGAGGATTATCCCTTGCGAATCCGAAAAGACAGTCGCCATAACCTTTCCGGCCGAAGGAACGGTCTTCGCCTTTTTTGATGCAGATTCCCCCTTGGTAACCCATTGCTCAGATTGTTGTTTGGTCTCAGGAGTATAGTAATGTATCCATGTTTCATCCACAGTGACGAAACGACGCTTAATGTCCTCCGGATTCTTCTGGAACAGCTGCAAACCATCCTTGCAACACTTCACACGATTCCGTTTTTGGTCAAGCGTGAGCAATCGCGGCACCCATCTTGCGGATAGCTTTCTCATGTCCAAATGTTCATGCAAAATATTATGTACCCGTTCAGTCGAGATGCCCACAGCACTATCAATCTCACGCACCTTAACTCTTCTATCATCCATCACCATATCATGGATTTGATCAATGATTTCTGGAGTCGTAACCTTCACAGGCCGTCCAGAACGTTCAGCGTCACTTGTGCCCATATGGCCAGTCCGAAAATTTTGAAACCACTTATAAACTGTTCTAATCGAAGGTGCAGAGTCACCATAATGTTTATCAAGCTTCTCTTTAGTCCCCTGAGGCGTTTTGCCTTTCATAAAGTAATGTTTAATCACCACAGGAAATTCTTTTTCGTCCATTTCTTGAAAATCACTCGACTTCCTTGATTCACACGAATGCCAAACACAAAGAAATAGACCAATATGGCTGAAACTTGGTGTGCGTTCATTCAAGAGATGCTACTAACTAAACATGACCTCGATACGCGCCGGTGGTGCCATCTCTCGGACTTTGCACGGACTTTTCAAACCAGCCTCGTATATATATATATATATATATATATATATATATATATATATATATATATATATATATATATATACATATATATAATGTAATACTTGCGCACACTTTTCTTTGTATTATTTTTAAAAAATCGCTGTCCTCCCACCTTATTTCGAAAAGTACCGATCAAAAAATTTTGAAAAAATCCTGGAATGTTCTCCACGGAGTGTAGATTGAACGAAAATTATCACGAGTGCATTACCTTTAATAATCTATCTGGTATATAAAAAAACAAAATTTTTTGTCGATAAACAAAATTTTTCTGTGTTAGTCATTAGCGGATTTCTTCTACAAACTTTTAGATTTTTGCCACCGTTTTCGCTCAAAATCTTCCGTTATAAAATGACCAGTGTGTCTCTTATAGGCGCAATGTCTTAGGTGTTCTAAAATAAAATTTTTGTTTGCGGAGAGGATTTCGGTCAATTCGCGCCTTTACAGCTTTAACAGCTTGTGGCGTTCGAACTGTTCTTGGTCTTCCTGAACGTTGCCTGTCTTTTATGTCTCCCATCTCAGTAAATAATTAATAGCCCGCTAAACAAACATACGACTTATTTTAAGCAGTTTTAAGGCCTTGAAAATGTCGCTTTTTTCCATACCTCACTTAAATAAAGCTCTAACAGCAATCCTATTTTCTCGATCACCTCATGCATTATTTAAAAAATTCAAATTTTAAATATATTTACACACTACTTTCTGTCGACAGGTCGGAGTACGAGGTCGCGTTTTCCCGGTTGGGGCTTTTAAAGGCGAAGTACGAGCTTTTCGGGGCTCCGAGGTGTGGGTCGGTGGTCAATAACGCTTGTTAGGGGTTCGAATCGCATAGAGTTACTAAGCGCTGTGACGAGTGATTCTTAAAACGTCGGTTTAGGTTATGTGATTGGAGCAGTTGGTGAACACGTGAGGCCGTGTTTTTGTGTCAATTACATAATCGGACGGGCGGACAGACAGAAAAGGTTATATCCAAAACCAGTAGCAGTTTCCCGAAGAGTTCTTTACCCTTAATATATATATATATATATATATATATATATATATATATATATATATATATATATATATATATATTATATATATATATATGTTAAATTTAGTCGTAACGACAGAAATATATTCATTCAGGAGGGCAACTATCGCCTAGAGCGAGACTACGTTGCTCTCCACGTACAAAGGATCCAAACTCGAGATTGTGTAATGCATCACCGAAGGGTCGCCGGTGCTCTGCCTAAGCACGAGAAGGATCGGAGCTGGTGGAGCAGAACCAATAATTTGATGTAAAATACAATATTTACACACAATAACTGTATAACAACTGAGTAACATAACTAATAAATAATTTCACCAAAAAAGTGTTGATGTTTATAAAGAGAGCGCGTGAAAGTTTGTAACAGTATTTATGGGAGTACTAGGTATGTATATATCATAATATACTTTCATTTCAGTGTGCTTTTTCGTTATTCCTATTTTTAACAAAAATAGTATGTAAAAGGGATTGAGGTCTGTTTAGGTTCTAGAAATACAAACATGTTAACATGGCCGAAACTTACTTACCTTTGACACAGTAAGTAAATTATTGTATTTACTTCCCTTGCTAAAGGAAACTATTGTATTCGAGCAAAAATACCCTCTACGATCTTTGCTTTTCTTTATGTTTTAGGATGTTTAGATCACGAAACACATATTTTCGCATTTCCGCCTGTATGTCTATCTGACTGTAGGTTTGTCGATCTGTTAACACCACAATTCTCAAACAAAATGGTATTAGCCCACTCGCCAGGGGTTTTGAGCGCTCGTTAAGTGTTAACAGGCTACATTTTGGCACACAGGTAGTTTGTTAGACGTAGAATACGATAAAAAAAAGTTTGCTAAAGTTTGATGTACGCTAAGCCCACAAAATTCAAAATAAAATCAAAACTTCGGTTTTTCGATAATATCTCGAAAAATGAAAAATATATCAAAAACCTAATAGCACCACGTGAGAGTTGACAAAAAAATAGTATATAGATTTTTTCCGGATTTTTTTTTATTAGCGTGAGAATTCATTAGAAATTCCGATAGGTAATTCAAGTAGTACTTAATCTGAAAGTCTACACGCACCGCTCGAAGGGTAATCGATATTACTTGTTTTTAGAGGGTAAAAACAAAATAAAAAGCTTTTTGAAGAGGAGACTTTCAGCTTTCCGATGATATTAATAGTTTTTATTTTTGTTGCTTTATAATTTGTAAAACGAAATTTTTGTTTGCTTGATTTTAACGGGCATACAGTAAATTACAAATATTTAATAAAATGTAATATTGAAAAAAAATCTTTGTACATATATCATTATTGTATCTTAAGTTTTAATATAAGAATAATTAAAAATATACATTATCTGTGTTATTTAAAAATTTAGTTTTAAAATATGAAAATTTCCCTGCTGTAGTGCGCCGTCTGCATTTTTACGTTGAAAGCAGTACGAAATGGTAAAAAAAAAGTCGGACAATTTTCTTTTTAGTTATATTTAAAAGTATACCTGATATTAAAAAATCAATAAAAACTTTAATATGTTGTTCTTTAAAAAGTGTTCACGATAAACGTTTTTTTGTGTTTGCTCAAAACTTAAACGTCAAAAAATATTTAAAGTTGGGAAATGAAAGATAAAAGTCTAAGTTTTATTTAAACATCCAGGTACAAAGAAAACGGTTACTGAAAACACAAAAATGTAAATTACTGGACGAAATTAAATGAATTACGTGCTCTCTGGCCGTTATATTGGATCCGCCATTTTAAATTTTTCACATCTGTCATCGGATACTTAATTAGCACCCCGAGAAACCTCTTAACAGAGAATTTTAAAACATTTAACGGTATACCGAAACGTTAATTTATTCATAAACTAGCCGTGCCCAAGGCTCCGCTCGCGTGGACTTGATCCACTACTATCGTCACTGCTTATTCCTCATGTTACCTAACGTAATAAAATATCTGCCATTATTTCCCCTCATCTCCCATTATTTTTCCTTATCTCCCATTATCTCTTCATAATTTCCATTATTTAGACTTATCTCTTCTTATCTCCCATTATTTCTCCTTATCTCCAATTATTTATACTTATCTCCCATTACCTCATCTTATCTCCCATTATCTAGGCTTATATCGATTTATATAGAAAGTATGTATAAATTTATAAAAACACGTAAATCGAATAAGTGGTTCTCAAGTGATAAGCGCACTGACGGACAGACAGACAGACAGAGAGACGTTGCATTTTATATATATTATATTCTTTGCAACATGTATGTTTTTAAAAAAAAAGCACGTATATCGGATAAGTGGTTCTCTCTACTGTTAAGCGCACTAACGGACAGATAGACAGACAGGCAGAGAGGCAGACAGATAGACAGACAGAGAGACGTTGCATTTTATATATATTATAGATAGAAGATTATAGATAACCTGGTCAGAGAACATATGTATGTTTTAAAAAAAAAGTACGTAAATCGGATAAGTGATTCTTCAGTGACAAGCGCATTAAGGTACAGACAGATAGACAGACAGACAGAGATACGTTGCATTTTATATATATTATAGATGTAATAAAAATATATATCTATAAACTGGTCAGAGAACATATGTTTGAATTTAAAAAATCCCGTAAATCGGATAAGTGGTTCTCGAGGGATAAGCGCACTAACGGACAGACAGACAGAGAGAGAAACGTTGCATTTTTTATATATTATAGATATAGATATTATTATTATTATTATTACAAAAAGTTCTTCTTTCTCACATTTGATCAATGTGGTTGCATGTTTGGCTGACGGGCGCAAAACCAAGTCAGCACAAACGCTATTACCATTGTATTAAGGAATGACCTGACAATGTTACATGTTTTCAAAATCACTGACTTCTGAATGTTTTTGTGTATGTTTGTGTTGAGTCCCAATTGTACTAAGTGTGGTGTGAATGTTATTGGTGTAAGGCCTGTGGCTGATATAATGAGGGGGACAATGATAACTTTTTCTTGTTTCCATAGCCTTTTTATTTCCGTTGCAAGGTCTGTGTATTTGGAAATTTTTTCTGTGTATTTCGTTTGGATGTTTGTGTCGTTGGGGACAGCTATGTCAATTAGATAGGTGACTTTTTCTTTTTTGCACTGAAAAGTAATATCGGGTCTATTGGCGGAGATTGTTTTATCTGTATGGATACTGATGTCCCAGTAGAGTTTGTAATCTTTATTTTCAAGTACGGATGTTGGTGTGTATTTGTAGTAGGGATCTGTGTTTTCTATGAGCTCTGTATGTGGTGGCTAGTGCTTGGTGAACTACTTTTGCCGCTGAGTCATGTCTGGCTGTGTATTCCGTACCGGCTAATATTTTACATCCGCTTGTTATGTGTTCGATCGTTTCTTTCTGCTGGTGGCATTTTCTGCATCTGTCTTCTGTAATAGTTGGGTCTTTGATGATATGCTTTTGGTAGTTTCTGGTTAATATGACTTTATCCTGGATGGCAAGTAAGAAGCCTTCTGTTTCCGGGAATAGCTGCCCATCCCGTAACCAGGTGTATGATTGTTTTTTATTTACGTGGTCTTGTTCTATGTGGTATCTGTGTTTTCCGTGGAGTGTTTTTTCTGACCACGTTTTCATCTTTTCCTGTTGTAATTGGATGTGACTGTGTGTGTCTGCTGGGTGGTCTACCCGGGATAAGTCGAGTGGGGTGTGTAGTTTTTTTGTCTGCTTTGACTGTTGCTGTGTGGAAGGCTGGTTTGCTTGGTGTGAAAGAATTTCCTAAGTGCTTGTATTTGTTTTGTGTGTAATGATCTGATGTCTATAATTCCTCTTCCTCCTGCCTTCCTCTCGATGGTAAGTCTTTCTTTGCATGCGTTGGGGTGTAATTTCCTGTATTTGGTGAATTGAGACCGTATAAGGATGTGAATATTTTCTAAGTCTGTTTGTGACCATTTGATGATACCAAATGAATATGTGAGTATAGGTATAGCGAACGTGTTGATGGCTTTAGTGAGATTTTAGAGTTGAGTTTTGTTTGTAAAAGTTTCGTCAGTCTGTTTTTGAATTCGGTTCTGAGCTCTGTTTTGATGTGAGTGTGGTTGAGTTTGGTGCTTTGTTGAAGCCTAGATATTTGTATGTTTCTTTATCGAACATGTTATCGAGCGTTTCATTGTTGATGATTTCTGTCTCATGGTGGTACTTCCATTGGCCTTTGTTGATGTGGAGCACTTTGCATTTACTTATACCAAATTCCATATTGACATCTAAGGTGAATATTTCTGTGATTTTGAGGAGTTCTTTCAGCTGTGTTTTTGTGGCAGCGTAGAGTTTTATGTCATCCATATATAAGAGGTGGTTTATTTTATGTTGATTCACTTTTTGGTGTCTGATATTGAAGCCATGCTCTGTTCTGTTTAGTATATTTGAGAGTGGATTGAGACAGAGGCAAAACCATAGAGCGCTGAGCGAGTCTCCCTGAAATATACCCCGTCTGATGTACAGCTCTTCTGTTTGGATCCGTTCGGTTTGTGTTTCTAGGCGTATTTTGGTTTTCCATGTTTTCATAATTTGCGCTAGAAATTGCCTGAGGTGTTGGTTGATTTTATAGATTTCTAGGGCTCTGATTAACCAGCTGTGGGGTATGGAGTCGAAGGCTTTTTTATAGTCTATGTAACCGATGTGAAGGTTTCTGTGTTCTTTTCTGGTTTGTCCCATAATCACGCTATCTATAATCAGCTGCTCTTTGCATCCTCGACTATTTTTCCTGCATCCCTTCTGCTCTTCTGTGAGGATATTGTTGTCTGTTAGGTGTTGTTCTATTTTCTTCGATATTGCAGCTGTGACGATCTTGTATAGGGTTGGAAGACAGGTGATGGGTCGGTAGTTTGACGGGTTTGTGGTGTCTGAGCTTTTGGGTTTAACGTATGTTATTCCTTGTGTAAGGAAAGTGGGAAATGTGTGTGGTTGTAGAATGGCTTTGTTGATTTGGTGTGTGAGTGCTTCGTGTGTGGTGGTAAACTGTTTGTACCAGAAGTTTTGTATATTGTCTATTCCAGGACATTTCCAGTTGTGTGTGTGTTTGATAGTTTCTGTAATTTCTTCTGTAGTTAAATGTGGAATTTTCTTGTTCTGTCACACGTTTATGTTTATCTTCTTCGGCTTTGATCCAGGGGGTGTTATTATTGTGTAGTTTGGGTTCTGACCAGATACTTTTCCAATAATCTGTGAGTTCTTGTTTGTTTGGTGGTTCAGTCACTGCTATCTGTTTGTTGTACATAGTTTTCCGATAGAACTGTTTTTCGCTTCTTCGGAAGAGGTTGTTGGTGTCTTTCCTCTCATTTGATTCTTTGTATCTACGGAGTCTTGCGGCATATACAGATAGTTTTTGTTTCAAGGTATCGAGGATTTCTTTTGGCAGTGTTCTGTTGGGAGACTTAGATTTGATCTTGTTTGCCCCCTGTGTGACACGTTTGGACGCGTTCCCGCTTATAAACTGGGTAAGATGTCCTAGATCTCTCCTGATGTTGTTGATTTTGTTTTCTATTCTTATTTGCCATTTGAATTTTGGTTTTGTCCTGTTGAGGTTTCCTTGTCGTTGAGGGAGTTTTTGATTATTTTGTGTTAGAGTGGTGATTGCTGCTGCGTATATTATTGTGTGAATGTCTTCGATTGTGCTTAAGTCTGTTATATACTGAGGTATTATATGCTTGTTTAGTGTGTTGAGGATTGGTTGCGTGTTCTGTCTGAAGATTAAACGAGGGATGGGATTTCTTGTTGTGGGGTCGGTGCCTGACCATCGAGCTAGATGTGACTCCATTTTTGCTTTAAGTGTTTATATGAGAGGTGATTCGGGGTGATGTTGTGTGTGGATGTTGTTGAGGGTGGCGAGTGATTCATGTTGTTTTCTGTGATATGGTGTTGCGCGGTATTATTATTTTGCGTTATACTCCTCCTGGGTGGTGGGTCTTGTTGTGTTCGACTGGGTGGTTGTGTGTGTGAAGCTGGTTCGGAATCCGCTTTATTGTTTCTATTGTTTGGTTGGTCTGTGTTCAGTTCAACAGCCACTGTGTCCCTGATGGTTTGCAATTCGAGAGGTGTGAGACCATTGTTCTTGGTAATAACTCTTTTTTTTGTCTATTACTCTCTGTTCTAAAACAAGTAATTGCAGATGTGGATATTCAGTCAAGAAAAGTCTGTGCAGTTCCGGTCTGTAGCCCGATGTTATTGTTTCGAGTATATTATTATTATTATTATTATATAACCTGGCCAAAGAATATATGTATGAATTTAAAAAAAGACACGTAACTCGGATAAGTGGTTCTCGCGTGATAAACGCACTAATGGACAGACAGACAAACAGAGAGACATTGCATTTTATATATATTATAGATTATAGATTATAGATATTCTCTGCTACATAATATTGTTCCATATTTAATGGTTTAGGCTGTATATTGCAAGGGAACGCGCTAGCGGCAAACTTGTTTCCGACTTCATTCACTATTATCGTTACTGCTCATTCCTTATGCTACTTATCGTAATAAAATATAGCCTATAACCTGGCTAGGGAACATACGTATGTTTTTAAAAAAAAAGTACGTAAATCGGATAAGTGGTTCTCCAGTGATAAGTGCACTAACGGACAGACAGACAGACAGACACAGAGACGTTGCATTTTATATATATTATAGATTAGGTTGGAAGCAACTGAGCGGAATAAACAAGCCATTTTATTTTAAATAATTTTTTTGAATTACGGTAAAACTATATAAAGGGTGTCCGAAAATTCACGCAAGATTTGAATTTGACGCTATTTGTATGGTAAAGTGTTGCCAACAAAATAAAAAACACGCGTGATAACTGACAGTTCAGGGTTATTAAAAATGGAGCGCTACACGAAAGAACAACGTGTTTTCTTTGTTGAGCAATATTTTAAAAATAACGAAAGTTTGGCAGCTACAGTTCGGAATTTTCGTACAAAATATGGTCGGAATAGTGATTTAACCTCATCAACTGTGAAGAGATTAATTGAAAAATTCAGCTGGCCGTCTTTCAACAAGTCGTTCGACACAAAACATTGAAGCATTTCGTGAGAGTGTTGCTGAGACTCCAGGAACATCAATTCGGCACCGTGGTCAAGAATTGGACATTTCGAGAAGCTTTCTACAGCGTATTCTCACGAAAGATTTGCATCTTCATGCTTACAAAGTTCAATTGACTCAAGAACTGAAGCCTATTGACCACGCACAACGAGGAGAGTTCCTTAAATGGATTATGAAACAACAATAAGTGGATACCGATTTTTCGAAGAAAATCATCTTCAGCAATGAGGCTCATTTCCATCTTGATGGCTTCGTTAATCGACAAAATTGTCACATTTGGGGTTCAAACAATCCACACAACATTGTTGCGAAACAAATGCATCCACAATGGGCACTATTTGGTGCGGATTTTGGTTTGGATGCATCATCGGACCATTTTTCTTCGAAAATGTGGTTGGCCAGGCAGTAACAGTTAATGGTGATCGTTATCGCGATATGATAATCCAGTTTTTTGTGCCTAAATTGCAAGATATGTATGTGGACGACATGTGGTTTCAACAAGACGGTGCCACATGCTATACAGCCCGAGAAACAATTCAATTACTGCATGAGTCATTTCCTGGTCGCGTAATATCCCGTTTTGGTGATCGGAATTGGCCGCCCAGATCATGCGATTTAACGCCGTTGGACTTTTTTCTTTGGGGTTTTTTAAAGTCTAAGGTTTACGCCAATAAGCCCCACGACCACCCACGACTTGAAGGAGGAAATTAAGCGCTGTATCAACAAACATCAGCCACATTTATGCAAAACGGTCATGGAAAATTTCGACAACAGAGTGCGTATATGCCAGCAAAGCCGTGGAGGCCATTTACCCGATATGTTATTCCATACATAACCCTATACTGTATACTTTATGAATCAATAAAAAAATTACAGTTTTTAATTAAAAACCTTTTCCTATCAAAATTACTTCTAGCGTGAATTTTGAGACCCTCTTTACTACCCCATTGTAAGATTTCCCGTTCTTTCATCTGGTGTTATTGGTTTTTCGATATCTTTTTTATTTTTCGAGATATTTGAAAAAAAAAACCGACTATTTCATTTTATTTTTGATTTTGTAGGCTTAGCGTACCCTTTGGAGCAGCAAACTTTCTTTTATCGTTTTCTACGTCTAAACAACTACCTGTATGCCAAAATGCAGCCTGTTAACATTTAATGAGAGCTTCTTGTCAAAATTTGCCTCTAAGCACTGGGTTATATTGTAATACTTGTATTAGAAAGTCAAATTCGCTACTTATGTTAGAGCCACATGTTTACAAGGAAAGTATTTTGCCGATTTTTTTTTCAATTAATTTAATAGACATTTCCAGCAGTTCCTGAACTGTTATTTTACCTCATAATAATAATATTAACATAAAAAAGTTTACCGTTCGGAATTTGTTTATATTTCTAGTGCACCTTATAATAAAATTACAAATTTATGAATGTTTGTTACATTTTTTACATATTCATTACGTGTTTAGTCATAATAATACAGTTGTGAATGATTAATATAACATAAATTAAATTAATTCGTTTTATTTTTTCGTTAATGTCAATTGTTTTTCCGTTTCACGTTTCGAACCTGATGCATTTGGAATAGCAGCGGTATTAAATAACTGTAAAATTTGTAATTGTGTAAATATTTGTATTTCAGTTTAAATTGCGTGTTATATGGAAATTATATACCACCAACACGTGCCAGCGGTTTCGAGAGTGTCGACTGCACGATTTGCACTGTTGAAGTAATAAAGGTCATACAAAAAGCGGCAAAAGTCTCATTACCTACCACTAACCCAAATTAACCCACCTGCGCTTCACTATTTACCTATTTATAATAAGAGTGTCGTCACAGTAAACACACTATACAGTAGCGAAACTCATGGATAACCGCATAGGAAAATCAGGTTCGTTTTCAGAAGGTCACGTGGCAATCCGCCATGTTAAAAGTGGACCAGCGCGAGATTTGAAATACAAATAAAGTTGTGCAAAGTTTTATCATTCAAAATCATAGATACAGAAATGTTTGAAAATTTTTGATTTGTTATTTAATACAGCATGAGTAATATAAAAGTTAATGCAGCATGAGTAATATAAAAAAAAACAAAAAGAATGGAGCACTTTGTTAGAAAAGAAATGAATACAGGTGAAAAACTTGATAGGAAGGTATTTGATGGAATTCTTCATATTCAACTTCAGTTTTTAATAACCTTATCCAAAAATTCAAAAGACTATCAAAGTTAAACGTCACTGTTTGAGGTTAAAGTTTTATTTACATCATTTTTCAAGTAAATTTGTGATTAAAGATATTTTTTAAGGACTAAATTAATTTGATTTTAACATACGTAATACCTGATGCTATTTTTCTTGTACCGTGAAATAAAGACATATTGTCATTACTAAGATGTCAACATCTTCTAAAATAAGAGCATTTTTTTCTAAGCAGTGTTGTGTTATTTGGTGTGATAGATCTCTTGTTAATTAAAAAACACTATCTACTTTTTTGGTACTTATTTTTTCTTCAACAACAAAACTATATTGTGTAACTTCGAGAAAGGTTAATATAAATTATTTATGAATTATGAACGTATATGTATAGACCTCTATTTTCTATGTGAATGATTCTTAGAGGTTCTATACCTTTTTGTGTTCTGTTATCCGTATTGCTTTTTGATAACGTAATTAACGCTTGCTTTTATTTACAATGAATTAATATTTAGATCAAAGAGTCAATACAGTAATTTCCTAATTATATTTACATACAATACTTAGTTATGACCAAGCTGATTTGTCAATTACAACTATGTTGGGAATGTGGAATCTTTGGCACAATGACACTACTCAGTATATATCACCATTACACTAAACACTTTATTTTTGCACTCGACGCGCGTTTCGCTAACCATATTAGCTTCATTAGGAGAAATAATTGACTCACATATACTGAGTATTGTCAATTACAGTTTAAAAGGAAAATAACTATATTTAATTTATAGTATAGGTATACAACAATAGAAATAAGTTCTTTATAGGAGGAATATTAATAACAGGTAATAAATCTTCAAAATTTTAATAGTAACCATAATTACCATCCAAATGGACTTTGATTAAGTGTACTGTCCATTTAACGAACTTATTTTGAGAATATTTTACCCTTTGGCACACATCGTCTGACAAAATCATGTTACAAAAATTTCTTTGGAATCACATTAAATTTTTTCTTATTTTAATAGCATATTTAATTCAATAATCAATTTATATCAGTTATTTCAATAATCCCAATTCCCAGTGGTTTTGTGATCTCAACACGAGACTTAATATTTAAACTTTCAAACCCAGCTTATAAGAAAATAAAATATACCGACTAAAATTTGAAAATAATAAATATGTTGTTATAGGTTCTGTATTCCTTATAATATTCACAGAAACTTTTGAAAGATTGGCATGAAAAAGGAGCAATGTAATTTATAGAGAAAAATAGAAAAAAAACTCACTTTCAGAGTATTAACTCTACTTGCAATTAAACAGTGTTAAATTTACTAGGTTTATTATTAGAAAAGGTGTGTCAAACAACTAATACAGATGAAGTTATTGAAAACTAGAAAGCCTTTTGAGAATACACCTTTTAGAAAAAATTTGTTTTATTTATAATTTACACAAATATAAATAGTTTTAAATAACTGAATACTATTTACACAAAAAATAAATCTTTCTAAAAAAGAATTTGGAGGATTTTTATTAATCATAAAAAAATTACACAAGCACACAAAAAAAAGTTTTTCACTACCGAACATATGTATTTTTGGGCGCTGAAACCGAATCCGAGGTCAGAATTGAGCAATCACGTCGGATTTTTAAATAACCAGCCGAACTAAGTTTAGAAATAAATTTCAAGCTTTAATGACCAAATCACTGTACCAATACGAACGTTTTATTAAATCAGTCAAGGTTCCCTGGAAGGCCATCTCTTGAGCAAATACGCCTAAAAAAATGTACATTAGTAATGATAATATTGTGTCATGCACATATATTTTTTCAAAAATGCATTTAAGATAGTGAAGAATTGTCTTGTGAAAGCAAGCAATACGAGTAGAGGTTTATTAAAATAACCAACAACTCCAACAACTTTCATTTCATACCATGATTTCTATGAAATCATTGTTTCAACTAAAAACAGAGGAACTGCAAAAAAAAAAATCATTAATGCAGCAACTTAAACTTTGACGGATAATACTGTTGATGATTATATGTCATGCAAATAATTAATGACGCGTTTAGTTGCTGCAAGTCAAATCTTTGCCCTATAACCAAAATAAATCAATTTATCCGCGTACGATTTCTTACGCAATTGATATTCTTTAATTAAATCACTTACCTCTCAACATCTTTGGGCAAGAAGAAGAAACTAACGCCCCGCGTACCGTTTGAATTATTTTTGCAATTCTCAACGGCACAACAATAACCTCCTCTTCCCCATGATTATATAAATTGTTTCTTAACCTTTTCGATTCTCTTCACTTACAAACGTTTTTATTCTCGTTTTCTACAAACTCTCTCTTCCTTCTGTCTTTATATTCATATAAACTGCAGTCACATCAAGAAACGATGGACAATACATTTCCCAAAGACACATTCCGAGATCGGATGTAAACACTGAGCGGGCATTTTGAAAAAGGACCCGTCGACGCACGCGCCGTCAAAATCTCGTCACCAAATTGGAGCTCAGTTTCGCTACTGTAGTATGTTTACTGTGGTTTCGTAGTATGATCATGTTGAAACTGTTAAATATAATGTAAGTTGATGCATTTGACGTTCCGCCATGTATATCATACTTAGATAACTGGATGTGACATTTTTGTATTGGCAATGTTCAGTCGCGGTCTTAAACATTTCATCACTTATAAATATAAAAACGATATTTTTCCAAACAGAACAATGACACTCATTTCTGGCGGTTTTAACAAATGATGTGAAAAGGAGAACTATAAATAATAGCTACTGGCAGTAAGCGTGGAAAATAATAAATCTCTAATATATTGGTGATTAAGAAAATGCTTCAATACTTCGATTTTTCATGAAAGTAAAAAAGAACTTAGGAGAAAACACAATATCAAAAATATGTGTTAACACTTTTTTCCTCGTGCAGTATTTTGTTGTGCCACCTTTGGCCATTGTTACTGATGCAATTCTGGTTGGCATCGAGTCAACTAAATCTTTTTATGAATTCATCACTGATCTCTTGATTTCATCACTGATCTATTGATTCCACACGTTCTCAATTGTTTGCTTTAGCTCATCTTTACTATTAGGCTTAGCTGCATTACTTTTTTTCATCATAATCATCCATAATTTCTCCATGGGACTTAAATCGGGGCGGTTTCCTAGCCATGACAATGCTATATCCCATTTTCCGTTAAAAATTGCCTTACCTTTCCAAAAATACAATCATACAGAAAATAAAAAATGCAATACTTTATGGTGCTAAGATTTTTCAGTTAATAAATATGAGTACTTATAGATTAGGCTTTGTGATATGGAGCAAGATCATCTTGAAAAACGAAATCTTTACAGTGTGCACAATTTCAAAATTATTCCAAGATCTTCCGAAGATATAATCGTATCATCAATCAGTCTAATCGCTCATCTATATTTCCTGTCCTTCCAGTATCTGTCTTCCGCTTTGTGCTGCCCCAAGAAAAAATGTTCTTTAAAACTCTTATCACAGTGAATAGGTGATACTTTATCCTTTCCGTTATTTCTCATGAAAAAAACTCTACTTCAGCAATGTTGGGAATGTGGAATCTTTGGCACAATGACACCACTCAGTGTTTATCACCACTATGCCAAACACACCAGGAGCGATGATTGACTGTCATCATCGCTCCTGATGAAGCTAACATGATTAGCGAAACGCGCGTCGAGTGCAAAAATAAAGTGTTTGGTGTAGTGGTGATATATACTGAGTAGTCTACTTCAGCAATGTTATAATTTTAAACAGTTGTTTAAAATTCGACATGATAAGGAATAATAAATTGTGTTAAAATATTTACTTATTATGATAAAATTTTGAAATATAAAACCTATGTAATTAATTTGTGGGAGTCACGAAGTAATTATTTTCAAAGATAACAATTTTTTTAGCATTTTTTTTAGTAAATTTGTTTGGAAAAGCCTATTCAAATGTGAACAACACTGCAGACCTTACGTTCTGCTTAACGACTGGCGATATTGTGGAGTTATATCGTTCACCAGTGGCGGCGTGAAAAAAATATTCATGTCATCATTTCTTTATAGGCGTTTTCTTCCTTAATTATTGAGATCCACTATTAAAGGTGAATTTCCTGCAATCAATCTTGCTACAAGTAGGTGCCAATTCCAATATATGCAGTGAATTCTACGATATATAAATATATATATATATATATATATATATATATATATATATATATATATATATATATATATATATATATATATATATATATATATATATATATATATATATATATATATATATATATATATATATATATATATATACATGTACATATACAGTAGAACCCCGATTAACCGAGTCACGATTATCTGAGCTTCGGATTAACCGAGCCAATCTAAGAACCTGATTATCCGAGGTACGCGCATCTATGCTGCGTATTAACCGAGCTTCTAAAATATGTATGTTCATATTTCCATTTAAAATCGTCGGAGCCTTCGGGGAATCCCCCTGGCCCGTGTGAGGGGTTCCCCTATTTATGTTTTTGGACTCTTTCAGCATGTAAATTTGCGTGAATGCAGTGCGTTAGAGCGTTTACTACGGAGAAGTACGAGTATACTCACATAATTTATTTGGTTGGAGTTCTGGTAGTTAAGTGTAATTAATACGAACTGCTTTGTTTGAATTTTTGTTTGTCGTATTATAATGGAACAAAACGTTCCTATTGAAGAAAAATTAAAAGCCATCAGAAGAATTGAAGGAGGAGAGACAATTAAAGTTGTTGCACGAGATTATGGAGTAGGTGATGTAACAGTTGGAGATTGGAAAAGAAACCGCACAAAAATAGAAGAGTGGTGTATAAATCAAGCCTCCTCGTCCTCAGGAAGAAAATCAATGAAAACCGACGACTATGAAAAGGTTAACGAAGCTTTATTCATTTGGTTTAACTAAAGAGATCAAAAGGTGTGTCCTCTGTCAGGTCCAATTTTAAAACAGAAAGCAATAATGATTAGTAGGCAATTCCCCGAGATAGATCTGTTTACCGCCAGTTCTGGTTGGCTTGACCGCTGGAAAAAAGGGTGTACGATAACTGACTGTATGTGGTGAAAAAATTTCTGCTGATGTGTCATCAATTGAGAAGTTTAAGCGGAACTTTAAAAAGCAAATCGGAGATTGTGGATACACATGTGATCAAATTTACAACTGTAACGAAACTGGTCTGAATTATAAAATGCTTCCATCAAAAACATTGGCATCTCGACGGGAAAAATCAGCTCCTGGGCCCAAACTAAGTAAGGAAAGATTCACTATAATGGTATGTTCCAATGCATTTGGCAAGCACAAAATCCCACTGATGGTGATTGGCAAGTCTGTACGTCCAAGAGCTTTAAAAGACATCTCACCCAAAGCCCTACCAGTCTATTACAAAAGTCAGAAGAGCGCATGGATGGATGCGACCTTATTTGGTTTGAAGAAGAGTTTGTGCCATCTGTGACTAAATTTTTGAACAGAAACCGTCTTCCTATTAAAGCAATTTTGTTAATGGATAATACCCTCTCTCACCCTGGAGAAGGACTTCATGTGGGCGAAATTGTTGTAAAATTTTTTCCTCCAAATGTAA
>CM032453.1:145486496-145507305 GCA_019049505.1 Pachyrhynchus sulphureomaculatus | reverse complement strand
AAATTGAAAGAATTAGATTTTAAGGCCTGTCGCCCCGCCAGGAAGCCCAAGTTAACAGCTGCAATGAAAGCAAAGCGCCTGAAGTGGGCCAAACAATGGCAAGACAAAGATGTGGACTTCTGGAGATCGGTAAGATACAGCAATTTAATCAATAATTGATACATTATTATCATTTTCAGTTAAATAAAGCAAATAAACATGGAAGTTTATATATTTTTCCTATTTTTGACAGGTCTGCTTCAGTGACGAAAGCACATTCGAAATTTTGCAGAATAAAGCTCAGTATGTGCGTCGTCGTCATGGAGAAAAGTTTCATCTGATTGTGTCGTCCCGACGGTTAAACATCCCACCAAAGTGATGACTTGGTCAGTCATCAGCGGCAAGGGCACTGGACGTCTGTACGTCGTCAAAGGAATAATGAGGCAAGATCAGTACAAAGAAGTATTACAAAATCGGTTGATTCCGCAGCTCAGAGAATGGTTTCCAAATGGGGAACCATTCACTTTCATGCAAGATGGAGCTCCCTGCCACACTGCTCGGTCTGTTAAAGCTTTTTTGGCAGAAAAAAATATCCTTCTGTTGGATTGGCCGGGTAATAGCCCATTGAAAATGTGTGGGAGCTGATGAAAAGAGAAGTGGCTAAAGATGTGATTACCAACAAAACCCAGCTCCTAGAAAAGATTATTCATGTGTGGAATCATCATCCTCAAATGCAGGAGACAGTACAATCTTGCATTGATAGCATGCCGCGCAGAATTAAAGCTTTGATAGCGGCTAAAGGGGGCTCAACTAAATATTGACTTTTACTAACATTAATTTCACTTTTCTTTTAAAACTTAATAAACTTATGCTTTTCTAAATTAATGCTGTTTTATTTATGTCAAACAAATAGGTAATTGATTGGATAATATAAAAATAAAAAACAAATCAATTTAAAATAATAAAACGGTACAATATCACTCGGTAATTAATATTTTACATGAAATCTTGCAGTGCGTCTAATAATTTGGCCAGGGACTGTATATATAAATATATATATATATATATATATATATATATATAATATATATATATATATATATATATATATATATATATATATATATAATATATATATATATATAGATAATCTAGGTATATGAGCCACGGGGAAATTATAGTGAACTTCCTACAGATCAGTGCGATAAGGATAAAAAGGGCTTGAAGTTGTAGAAGCTAATACATTTGATTTCCACCGGCACCGCTTTAAAGAAATAATTTACTAACGAGAATAACATTTTTCAAGCCGAAACTGCATTTTGACTAACATTTATATATCTGTTAAAAAAACTTTCATTACCGATTGACACAATGACAGTGTAGATAGATTGAGAACATAATTTTTATATACTGCTAAATAGGAGGTTGTATAATTATCAAAAAAAAATACTCAGTAGAACACATAAACGGACTTAAAACTGTAGGAAACAGAAAAAAATAGATTTTCATAGGAAATACGAGGCTGGTTTGAAAAGTCCGTGCAAAGTCCGAGAGATGGCACCACCGGCGCGTATCGAGGTCATGTTTAGTTGGTAGCATCTCTTGAATGAACGCACACCAAGTTTCAGCCATATTGGTCTATTTCTTTGTATTTGGCATTCGTGTGAATCAAGGAAGTCGAGTGATTTTCAAGAAATGGACGAAAGAAAGTGATTAAATATTACTTTATGAAAGGCAAAACGCCTCAGGAGAGTAAAGAGAAGCTTGATAAACATTATGGTGACTCTGCACCTTCGATTAGAACAGTTTATAAGTGGTTTCAAAATTTTCGGACTGGCCATATGGGCACAAGTGACGCTGAACGTTCTGGACGGCCTGTGGAGGTTACGACTCCAGAAATTATTGATCAAATCCATGATATGGTGATGGATGACAGAAGAGTTAAGGTGCGTGAGATTGCTAGTGCGTGGGCATCTCGACTGAACGGGTACATAATATTTTGCATAAACATTTGGACATGAGAAAGCTATCCGCAAGATGGGTGCCGCGATTGCTCACGCTTGACCAAAAACGGAATCGTGTGAAGTGTTGCAAGGATGGTTTGCAGCTGTTCCAGAAGAATCCGGAGGACTTTAAGCGTCGTTTCGTCACTGTGGATGAAACATGGATACATTACTATACTCCTGAGACCAAACAACAATCTAAACAATGAGTTACCAAGGGGGAATCTGCACCAAAAAAGGCGAAGACCGTTCCTTCGGCCGGAAAGTTTATGGCGACTGTCTTTTGGGATTCGCAAGGGATAATCCTCATCGACTATCTGGAAAAGGGTAAAACTATTACAGGTGAATATTATTCATCGTTTTTGGACCGTTTGAAAACCGAGCTGCAAGAAAAACGCCCGTCGATTGGCCCACAAGAAAGTCCTTTTCCATCACGACAACGCACCGGCACACACCTCAGCAGTTGTGGTCGCAAAATTAATGGAAATAGGATTTCAACTCGTTTCACATCCCCCTATTCTCCAGACTTAGCTCCCTCGGACTATATTTGCTCCCCAATTTGAAGAAATGGCTGGCGGGACAAAAGATTTTATATCAAACGAGGAGGTGATTGCAGACACTAATGGATATTTTGCAGACTTGGACAAATCCTATTATTCGGAAGGGATCAACAAACTAGAACATCGTTGTACGAAGTGTATAAGCCTAAAAGGAGACTATGTCGAAAAATAAAAAAGGTTTACCCCAAACACATAAGTAGTTTTTATTTTTGCACTGACTTTTCAAACCAGCCTCGTAAGTATTACAAAGTTCACTATCTATTTTTAAGCTACAAAATACTTGTTTGTTATTTAAGCCGGAAAAGTTTAAATTTCTAAGAAAAAATTAACGCTTGGCCTCGAAATTTACAGGATTGTTATACTTATACTTCATGTATGTATAGAGGTCTTCGGATATTACTTTTGAAACTTGACAAAAATTTTAACATTTTAATATTTAGCTGGAGTAATAATATAATATATTTTAAGAGTAACATTAACTAATACTCTTTTAGATTAAAGTATTTCTTACGAGTAACCGTTAGAAGTAGTTTTGCTTAAAATATTGAGAAATAATACTCGTAGATTTTAGCAGCATGCATTCACTGCTTTAAAATAAAGATGATTTACCACACCGTATTGCCACAATTAATTGTAAAAGTTTCAGATATTTAACACGTAAAGCATAGGAATCCATACTTTTTCTTCGATCAAAAGCATGCATTTTTACAATTTTTTTTGTCGTATGTACATTAAAAAGTAAAAAGTCACAAAAAAAAATTTGCTTGCTTTCGTTTGTTAAAATATGAAAGCAGTTTACCTCCTAGTTGTTGCAAAAATATTAGACCAACATTACTTTTTCATGTCAATTTTCGCTGTGGCAACGTAGCTTGAAGAAGATAGCGCGCGAGGACGCGGGCGTTCTTTCAAATTTTGAATCATACGAGGCTGGTTTGAAAAGTCCGTGCAAAGTCCGAGAGATGGCACCACCGGCGCGTATCGAGGTCATGTTTAATTAGTAGGCATCTCTTGAATGAACGCACACTAAGTTTCAGCCATATTGGTCTATTTCTTTGTGTTTGGCATTCGTGTGAATCAAGAAAGTCGAGTGATTTTCAAGAAATGGACGAAAAAGAATTTCGTGTGCTGATTAAACATTACTTTATGAAAGGCAAAACGCCTCAGGAGACTAAAGAGAAGCTTGATAAACATTATGGTGACTCTGCACCTTCGATTAGAACAGTTTATAAGTGGTTTCAAAATTTTCGGACTGACCATATGGACCCAAGTGACGCTGAACGTTCTGGACGGCCTGTGGAGGTTACGACTCCAGAAATCATTGATCAAATCCATGAGATGGTGATGGATGACAGAAGAGTTAAGGTGCGTGAGATTGCTAGTGCTGTGGGCATCTCGACTGAACAGGTACATAATATTTTGCATAAACATTTGGACATGAGAAAGCTATCCGAAAGAAGGGTGCCGCGATTGCTCACGCTTGACCAAAAACGGAATCTTGTGAAGTGTTGCAAGGATGGTTTGCAGCTGTTCCAGAAGAATCGGAGGACTTTAAGCGTCGTTTCGTCACTGTGGATGAAACATGGATACATCTACTATCTCTCTATACTCCTGAGACCAAACAACAATCTAAACAATGGGTTACCAAGGGGGAATCTGCACCAAAAAAGGCGAAGACCGTTCCTTCGACCGGAAAGGTTATGGCGACTGTCTTTTGGGATTCGCAAGGGATAATCCTCATCGATTATCTGGAAAAGGGTAAAACTATTACAGGTGAATATTATTCATCGTTATTGGACCGTTTGAAAACCGAGCTGCAAGAAAATCGCCCGCGATTGGCCCACAAGAAAGTCCTTTTCCATCACGACAACGCACCAGCACACACCTCAGCAGTTGTGGTCGCAAAATTAATGGAAATAGGATTCCAACTCGTTTCACATCCCCCCTGTTCTCCAGACTTGGCTCCCTCGGACTACTATTTGTTCCCCAATTTGAAGAAATGGCTGGCGGGACAAAGATTTTATTCAAACGAGGAGGTGATTGCAGACACTAATGGATATTTTGCAGACTTGGACAAATCCTATTATTCGGAAGGGATCAACAAACTAGAACATCGTTGGACGAAGTGTATAAGCCTAAAAGGAGACTATGTCGAAAAATAAAAAAGGTTTACCCCAAACACATAAGTAGTTTTTATTTTTGCACGGACTTTTCAAACCAGCCTCGTATATATACATTGCACTGATCGGACTTGCTTTCAAGGTTATTATAAATAACACGTGATTGCATGCGGCGGGAAGCAAGCGAGAAGCTATGTTGACACATTCATTATACCCAGAAAATCCAAATGATTTCGCGTCTTTCTCTAAAATAATGCTGTTACTGTCTTTTTTTAAGAAATACCTTAACAGCAGTATATATTATCGATTCGAAAGTCGAAAAATTTGTGGGAAAACATATTGCGAATTTAATTTACAAAGAACCAAACGTTTTGTCTAAACGACAGTAATCATAAAGGCCCTTATTTATTAAAAACAATAAACGTTTAAGATCATTACAGAAATCACCGAAGACATTTTTTTTGTAAGCTATGAAGGAAAAAAAGCTACCAAGAAAACTCAGAGAGCTACGTAACTACCATCTATATTAATACAGCGTTTCTCAAGTTCAAAAAAATATTTGATTTGCGCCTTGAAAAACGATGCTATAGTGGTTTATAACTAATCATTTTTGACACCTGAGATCTTTCTTCAGATGTTTAAACAAAAAAAAGTCGCAAGGCCCTAAATCAGGGTCATAGAGTATATATTGTAACTCGATGAATCCAAAGCTTTTAGTAATAGCTTGAATTGAGTTCCTGTGCCTTGTGAACTCTGCGGTTACCATGCAACAGCAAATATTTCGTTCTCTATGAATTTTGACGTCAACAACTGGTTTTGAATCGTTTTTCTGTAAACCTCTCCATTAATTATGGACCCTTTTCCGTATATTCATTAAGCAAAACTCTTTTGCAGTCCCAAAAAATAGTTTTCGCCTTCTTCGGACATCGAGTACACTTATGAATTCAATGTATCAACTTTTGATTCATAAGAAGGTCTAGTAGAATACCCAAAGCTCTTCGTCATTCTTTAATGCGGTAAAATGTTCTTGAGGAATTTCTATGCTCGCAAGTTTCTACTCTCGTGTAAGGAGTTTCTTCTTCTTCTTCTTCTTGTGCCCACCCGTTACCGGATATTCGCGATCATCCTGGCTATTAGGACTTTGTTTACAACTGCCCGGAATAGTCCTGTTGTTGTTGTTGAGACACATGTTTGCAGGTTTTTCAGCCACGAAACACGTCTCCTGCATGGTCCTCTTCTTTTGTCCACCTTGCCCTGCAGTATCAGTTGGAGTAGACCATATCTTTCCTCTTTTCTCATGATGTGGCCTATATATTCAATTTTGCTTCTTTTAATTTATTAACAATTTCCAGATCTTTATTCAAGAGTTTTAGCACTCTCTTGTTGGTAGTGTGCTCTATCCAAGAGATTCTAAGCATGCGCCTCTAGAACCACATCTCGAATGCTTCCAACCTTTAACATGATACCGTAGTTACAGTCCAAGACTCCGCCCCGTATCGAACCATCGGAAAGACGTAGCATTTGAGAAGTCATATTTTGATTTTTAAATTGAGATTACGACTTCTTAACGCTTCGGCCATTTTTGTATAGGCTGCTATCGCTTTTTCTATTCTGCATCGAATCTCCAGTGAGTGGTCACATTCTTCATTTACTGTGATACCCAAGTAGCAAAAGGTATTGACTCCATCAATCTTGATTGCTAATATAAAGTTGTCTTTGTAATGCAGAGTTTTGCTTATGAACATGTGTTTAGTCTTCTTTATATTTATATCTATTCCGTATTCTCGGCTGACATGTGTTACTCTGTCCATCAGTAAGGAGTTTAGAGATCCACTAACAGAACTTTTTTAAATCTTCATGAGCAATCTCAAAAACTATAGGTTCAGATATTCCAGGTTCTTCAGAAAGCATTGGGATCTTAATTCGTCGATCTGACACTAGCAAATTCTCAACATGCTTTATGGTACTTCCAGTTCTTCTTTTCTTCCTGAGGTCATTTTAATTTGGATCTCTGCCCCATCGAAACTGTTTGGACCACAATTTTACTTAAAAATTAAATGAATAGTACACCATCTTCTTTTCTTATGTTACTGTGCGGATTCCTGCATAGGCATCTGTACTAAACTTCTCTCATCAGATGAGTCTCTTTAAAGCAGCATTTTGGAGTGCTTCAAAATTGTTTATTCCTGTTCACTTGCGGATATTTCGTAGCCACGACAGACTTTTTCGTCCTATTCCTCTTTTGTCTTGAACTTTACCCTGTAGAATCAAGTGTTGAAACATATAACCTTCCCCACGAACAATGTGACCCAAGTAAGAAATCTTTTTCCTTTTTATCTTTTCAAATAATTCAAGTTCTTCTAGATTACCTCTTTTGATTACCTCTTCATTACTTACTCTATTCACCCAAGGTATTCTCAACATTCATCTCAGCATCAACATTTCTAATGCATTTACTTTGTGAACAGGCGATATTGTCAAGGCGAATGAATGTTTCAACATCATGGAAAGGACCAAATATAGCACTTGTAGACTGAGGTCTTTGTTATAAAGAAATTTGTGCTACTTATTGAAAACTGATCGTTCCTGCTCAACTCGGGCGTTAATTTCCATGTCCACTAATCATTTATAAAACATTCCAGGTATCTAAACTTTATAACCTGTTCTATATTCTCTCCATTTATACGAATGCGGATGTCTTAAATTGGGTTTCTACTAATAATCATGAATTTTGTTTTGTTTATATTGATGTTCAAAGCAACATTTTCTGAGCATCTACGTTATCTGCTAAAATAGCAGTGTCATTCGCATATCTGATGTTGTTTATTGGAACGCCGCTCACCTTGATGCCCAGATCACTCTCCGACACTGCCTCGACGAAGGCTCTAGACCAGGGGTGCTCAAACTTGAACTGCTGGCGATCTACCTCAATATTGTTAGACTACGATCGATCGACTCTGAGAGGCTGCAAGTAAGTGTGATGCAGGATTGTCGTCTAGGTAGGGTGTCTCGTGGCATAGATATTAGTTTTCCGCACAATATGCATTTTTTTAGTCAAGGTAAGTGTAGGTCTGCTCTAAAATGTCAATGAAAAACTTCATAATTATTCAAAATTGCAAGTTTATTGGTTCTTACAAAACAAACGAGTTCTAGTGTCTAAACTAAACTAAAGAGTGACTTTGGATGTTGAAGCGTGGCACTGCATGTCCTCAGCATACTTTTCATAAGATGGTACGTAATTACCGAGTGCTAATCGCAAGCATGATGACATATGTTCGTCAGTTAGTCGATTGCGATATTTTGACTTAATTATCGTCATTTCCGAAAATGCAGACTCGCACAAGTAAGTTGACCCAAACATTGCCGTCAGTTGAAGGGCGGTTTGCCTTTGATTCGGATATTTATCTTCAGATATAAAACACCAGAATTTTGTATCAGATGCTGTGGCTTTGAGATGTATATCTGATATAATCTGCACTAACTCATTTTCAACAGAACATGAGTCCATGTTAAACTGACTTGCTATTTCAGTAGCTAAGTCCTCAATGTTTTTACACGAAAAAGGATAACTCATAAATGATGCGATATTTGCCAATTTACTGAAATCATAAAAACGTATTTCGAATTGGCTCAAAATATTTGATAATTCTGCCTCATAAATATCATAATTCAACTGAGGAATCCTTGCTTTCAAAGACGGAAAATTTTTCAGATCCTTTCTTTTTCAGCTGATCTATCATAAGTTGCAATTTACTTTTGAATGCGTTTATTGCGCTTAATCATCTCAATAATAGTTTTTCCTTTACCTTAAAGCTCCAAATTAATTGGTGTTTAAATGCATTGTGATGTCTGTCAAAAATGCCAAATCAGTCAGCCATTTTCCGTTTTTCAGCATCTGAGTGTCATCACCTCTTTCGTCCAGAAAAGCTGTTATTTCGGGCAATAATTCTTGAAACCTTTCTAGGAATTTTCCGCGACTCAACCACCTGACGTCCGTGTGAAGAACTAAATCAGTGTTCAGCTGACTCACTATCTTCCAACTGCAATTTAAAGAGCCGTCGTTGCAAGCTACGTGCACGGATAGAATTCACAATTTTTATTGCAATGCCCATAATCTCCTCCATGTTTAGAACTTTTGAACACAAAACTTGTTGATGTATAATGCAATGGAAGGAGAAAAATGAAGGGAAATCATCATTAGCTCGACACAATGCCACAAAACCGTTTTCGTTTCCAGTCATTGCTGGTGCTCCATCGGTTGTAATGCACATTAGTTTATATATTGGTAGCTTGTAGTTTGTTACAAAATTGAAGAAAACGTCATTCTTTCCTTTCAGAGGAATCATTGTCAAAAACTCTTCCTTAGCCGACATGTCATTGAATACATTCAGCTAGGCAGTGTCTGTCATATCGGTGGATTCGTCGAACTGTAAAGAAAAGTATGTACATTCCATGATATCATGTTTTTAGTTTATCTGCCATGTCCTGACTCATGACTTCAACACGCCTTGTGACAGTCGGACGAGATAACTGAAGTTCTCTAATAGCAGACATAATCTCTGTTTTATTTTTAAAATCTCCAAATGAAGTCTCACCTGCTTCAATAAATGCTTCCTTCACAACCAATCCATCATCAAATGGTTTCTTGTTTTTCGCCAATATATGAGATATTTTAAATGACGCGATCGTTGCAGCTTTTGATCGTTTGGCTGGTCTTGTGAACATGGTTTGTTTCAAACAAGTTATCAAATCACGTACTTTTCGTTTTCTTAATTCACTCTGTGACGGAAAATCCTTTTCATAGTTTTTATAAACCGTTTTATGATGCCTCTCTAAGTTCCCACGCTTAGGTATTGCAACTGACGCACGGCAATTGAGACAAATGCACTTATCCTTTACCATACAAAAAAAAAATTCTTCCTCTCAATTTATTAAAATGATAAGTTTTTCTTCGCCGCACTCATTTTGGATATTTATTAATAAACTTTGTATCGATGTATCGGCTTCAAGTTACAACTCAGACTGACTCCTATTCCTGCAGGCGCAACATTTATATCGGCGCGAACGAAGTCTCGAATGTTCCCGTCAAACACGCCGCCCGAAGTTTCTAGAAAAATCGGCGGGAATCAAAAACGCGGCTTTTCTTTGACAAGTACCGCGCGTTCCTTTGATAAAGCCGCCTTTTGCCGCTAGCAGGGGTTATTACGATAAAAGAAAGTGATGAGGGGGTTATTCTGGCCTAATTGTGGATCGAATAAATTTTAGTAGTTTATTCATTACATTTTGTTTTAGTTACCTAAAACAAAATCTGTGAATAGTTCTATATCGGAATTTTTTTCTCGAGATCGACTCAAAAAGCACTCGCGATCGACTTGTCGATCGCGATCGACCATTTGAGCACCCCTGCTCTAGACCTAAAACATTCTTGTAGGAATCACTTTTGTCTTATTTCCCTACTTAGTAAAAAATGTTGTCAAAATATTTTCACTCATTTTTTGAAAGATAAAAAAAATTTGTCACGCCATTTTTTATCCAGATAGATAGACAACTTAAAAAAAACCTTCGTACTTATGCGGTTCTAGTTTAATAGCTTTTACAGGCCTTCAGTGGGAGTTACCGTTCCTTTTAATTTCCTTAATTAGGCATTTCTTTAATAAGTACGTACGTACATCCATCAATACGAAATATTAATTTCTATTTACTGTAAAGGTGTAAACAAATTACAAGAAATTTCAAACAATAGTAGTATATACAATGGTAAAATCGAAATCATTCAAATGATTGATGTCAGTAATGATGCTTCCTATAATTGTGCAAGGAATAATTTATATAATTTAAACTTGCCGTAGGGAGGTATTTTTCTAATAAGCTCTTAACATATTCTGTATAATTGGTAGAAGTTTTAAAATTTTTCTAGAATTTTTTTGCTTTTGTTAATTCAGGCCATCATTGCGTAGTATAATCACCGGAGGGAAGTCCCTGAACTAATACAAAAATGGCGCCTGAGTGGCACCAGTGATTCAAGTTGATCGTGAGTCACAACTGGTTGCATTTTATGGGCAACATAGTCCTAAAAAGTTAATTTCAAAGAGATGAGGTTTCTCATATAGGAGAATTACGTAGAGTGATAACCTGAAATGGAAAATTTAAGGAAACCAAAACTCATTACTGGCAGACAAGAGATCTGTTTACGGTCAGTCAATAAGTTTTGAAAGCGGAAATGAAGCAAGATGAATTAATGAGTCGATATATATTCTGCAGTATATCTTCCATAAGTTGAATACATTTTTTCTAGCGATTTTTCAGTTCATTTACCCCATCTCTAAAGTGTTTTTCCGGAAAACCCTTCAAGATACCCATCTATGGATACTATCACCTCATCATTTATTGAAACACGCTTTCCACGTAGAAATCTTTTGAGGTTGGGAACAGATGAAAGTCAGACGGAGCCAGATCTATCGAATAGGGTAGATGTTCCAACAATTCGTACTTTTGCACGATATTTAAAAAAAAAATACTCAAACACGTCTACTTTAACCAGCTGATAAACAATGAATGACTTAATAAATCGACTTGAAATTTAGGGTGTGTTCATATGACAGGTGAAGCTTCAAACTGGTGTTCAATATTTGGTTTAAGTGATACTCCATAGGTGTTGCTTCCAAAACTGATTGACTGATCTGTATTCATGATACTGGGAAGGAAAAAAAATATCCTTATCTTTAAAAGAATATAGGTTAGAGATACTGAGGATATAGAAATGTGATTGTGATTAGGAAATCGATGTCATCAAGTTAACCATGCTTTAAAAATGGGACACTGTTCTCATTCAACCTATGGACATAGATGTGAATAGAATGCGACAAAGTTAAAAAATGTGTATGCATTCCGCTCATTTTACTTATAATATATATAAATACAAACAAGTAAAGACAAAGCTGCCACGTGGTGAAAGCCTAAAAGCATGACAATTGCATGCTACAAGGCGTTCTACAATGTTATTCGCCAGTTGAATATCACAAAGAAATCTTTATTAATTTTAGTTGGGTTATTAAATGTTTATATAATGATTTTCAAAGAGTATTATGGCTAACCGAATGCACTGGACAGTTAAGTTATTTGAAAAAAATATAGTTGCAGTGGCTGGCCATGGCTCGGTGACGTAGTACTTTGCTACTGTGCAGACGGTCGAGGGTTCAATTTAGCAGGTAGGTATACTTATTTATTCATTTATTTAAGTATATTAGGCCTGGCCACGTACTACTACAGAGAGTAGTAGTTATTTGCAGATGAGCAAAATAACGTCCGTGGTAGCACGCGTTGTTTAAAGAAATAACCGGTCAAGTGCAAGTTGAACTTGCGCAATTAGTGTTCCGTACGTTGATTGCTTTTAAAGTAAAAATTTTTGTTACGGAGGTATAAAATGATCAGTGACTTCACAAAACACACCCCAAATAAGTTTTCAACAAAGTTTATTTCCAATCTTTACTGAAAATTGATGACCTTAAAATTTCTGTTTTTTTTATATACCAGATAAATTATTACAGGTTATGCACTCGTGATAATTTTCGTTCAATCTACACCCCGTGGAGAATATACCAGAATTTTTTCAAAATTTTTTGGTAAGTACTTTTCGAGATAAGGTGGGTGGACAGCGATTTTTCGCGATTTTTTAAAAATAATACAAAGAAAAGTGCGCGCAAGTATTACATTAATTATTTCTTACCCGTGTTTTCACAAGCTTTCATTTGACACCACACTCGATGACCTAGTAAAAAAATTTTTTTTTTTCACTTCCGATTTCACCCCCCAAAACTAACCCCTTAAGTCAAAATTTAACTCTCAAAACTACATAGCTCTAATGAGGCCATCAATTCCTATATTATTACCAAATTTCAACTTTCTATGTCACTTAGTTTCGGAGAAAATCGGATTTGACAGACAAACAGACACCGAAGTGATCTTATAAGTGTTCCGTACGGAACACTAACAAGGGTAAAAATTGAAAAATCCAAAATAACCTGAAAATTATTAGAAATAGGCATAGGACATACTTAATAAAAGTTGGAGGGTTTTGTAAAATCTATCAGAAAAAATAATAATATTTTATGTGTGCCATTTAAAAAATTTGAGATTTTTCAATATAAAATAGTCGAAATGTATAAATTTATTTTGAACACCTTGTAGCATCTAACTCAAATTTCTTTATATATATATATATATATATATATATATATATATATATATATATATATATATATATATATATATATATATATTATATATATCTTTTTTTCATCTCTATAGAACGCTCGTACCAATTATGAGTATTCCACCTTCAGAAACAACGGCGCTACTGGCAATTTTTTACATAACTGAAAACTAATATTTTTTTAAAAAAAATTGAAATATTAGAAAAACTACTAGGTTTAGGTATATAAGATTACACATCCCCACAAAAAAAAAGTGGGGTATACTTTTGATGCGATATATCAGATCCGTAGTATTTTTGCCCGTTGATCACGAATCTGACGTCAGAATATCGCCATCACATCTCAATTTTTTTCTAACCTCAAAAAATAGGTAAAAATGAGTAAAAATTAAGAAAAATATACTCCTAAAAAAGTTCAAAAGATTCAAGCTTTTTCATGAATCCAAAGATGTATTAATATGTATTCGGACAAGCTAAGCAAATATTCATCGGTTGGATTGAGCCATACAGTTCTGTTTTCTTTCTAACCTCAATAAATTAGATAGATATAGTGCTTCTCGAAGGCGAAAACGAATTCAAATTAAAATTCAACCGATCCTTACCAAATTTGGTATACGGAGATTTTTTGGGTCGCTGATCACGAATCTGAGGTTGGATTTGCAAAATTCAAGATGGCAGATGTTTTCGCGCCATTTTGAACGCCGAGAAAATTCATCGATTTTTATTCTTCTACCTGCATCCAGGGCACCTCCACGTGGTGACGGTGGGCAACGGTGTTACTCCACTAGCCGGCAGAGTCCCTGGATAACGGCTTAGATGCTGTCATGGCAGGTAGAAGAAAGAGAATTACGATGCAGGGACTCGGAAACCCAGTATCGGCGGTTGGTCAGGGTGGGAAAGCGGGCCCGCAGCCGTCGTCATCCAGCGACCGTAGCTCTTCATGTGTGGGTGACTTGGCTCATGTAGAGTATAATGCTACAAGAAAACGGTCTCACGGTACAAGGATTTTTCATAAGTGCGATAAAAACAGTGATTCATTTTGTTATATTTTGCTGTCAACACGTATTGAGTAAAATGGGGTCACCGATAACGGATAAGATTAAAATCTTATATAAGGATTGTTTTAACATTGAAATACAGCACCAGGATACAGATTGGGTTTCCCCACATCATTTGCAGATCTTGCAAAATAATGTTGTACATCAATAAGAAGGCGATTAAATATTCCAGACCAGCAATATGGAATAGACCATACAGTGAAAATGATTGCTACTTTTGTATGAATGTTGTATCTAGGCATAACCGAAAAAATAAAAGCGCTATTACTTATAACGATGTTTCGACAGTAACAAGACCAACTAAACTAATTCCGCCTCCTGAACCACTTGATGCTGATGTTATAGAAACAAATGATTTCACCTTATCAGTTCATGCCGAAAACATTGAGACTGTCGAAAAAGATTCAAACACTGTTACTAATGAATGTTCTAGTGACAACCTATCATATACTAGTGACACAGATAAAGAATTTCTACCATACAACCGTAAACCAGAACCAATACTCGTATCACAGTCAGAACTTAGTGATCTAGTCAGAGATTTAGGCTTATCCAAAGATGGTTCAGAGCATCTTGCTTCCTTTTTAAAGAAAAGACATTTACTTAAGCCAGAAGCTACGATTTCTTATTATAGAAACAGAGATGAAGAATTTCGAAAATATTTCACAATGGACTAGGAATTGTCACTTTCATATTGTACCGATGTAAAAGGTCTAATGGATGAATTTCAAAATAACTCATACGATCCTGAAGAATGGAGACTGTTCATTGATTGTTCTAAACGGAGCATTAAGGCAGTTTTGCTGCATAATACCACGTTTACGCTCCCATTCCGATTGCTCATTCCACAGTTATGGAAGAGCAATATGAAAAAATGAAGCAGCTTTTGATAAAAATAAAATATGCTGATCATAACTGGAAAATTTGTGGAGATCTGAAAATTGTAACAATATTGCTTGGCCAACAGTCAGGGTTTACACTTTATCCCTGTTATAAATATCTGTAGAATAGCAGAGACAGGGAACGTCATTATAAGAAAAAAATTTGGCCAACAAGAGAATCGTTCACTCCTGGTGAAAATAATGTATTGTTTCCACCATTGGTAGATCCAGGAAAAGTTCTTATTCCCCCGCTTCACATTAAGCTTGGACTTATGAAGCAATTCACGAGAGCATTAGATACAAACGGCCCATGTTTCAAATATTTGCATAAAAAATTTCCGAAATTTTCTGAAGCTAAAATTAAGGCAGGCGTATTTGATGGGCCACAAATAAGAAAATTGTTTCAAGATTCATTATTTGTTACTAAAATGAATAAAGTTGAAAAAGCTGCTTGGCTTAGTTTTAAAGAAGTCGCAACAAACTTTTTGGGAAATAATAAAAGTCCTAAGTACAAAGAAATAGTCGAGAAAATGGTAAAAAATTTTCAAACATTAGGTTGCTTAATGAATCTAAAATTACATTTCCTGGACTCCCACATCGATGATTTCCCAGATAATCTTGGTGACTACAGTGAGGAGCAAGGGGAACGTTTTCACCAAGATCTGAAAATCATAGAAAATCGGTATCAAGGACGATGGGATGATCATATGCTAGCGGACTATTGCTGGTCGCTAAAAAGAGAAACAAGTCCTCAAAAGCGTTTGGGCAGAAAGCCTTTGAATAGGTCATTCGCGGAAAAAAGAACAAGATACAGCCAAAAAAAGGAAAGTTAGGCGCGGGTCTAATCTTCGCAATTTGTCTACTGTCGCAAAGGGTCTACTATTTGAGAGTATATGGTTTAAAAGTCCTGGTTTTGAGTTTATTGGGTCTCATTTTTAAAGTTACAGGGTTATTGAGGTCTATTTTTTGAGGTTACAGGGTGTGGGAGTCTAAGGTTTCAGGGTATAGGGTTTAAGAGTATCAGGTTTGAGGATTCCCCAACCAACTGTATACTAAATTTGGTAGGAATCGGTTGGTTTTCAAAATTTTGTCCGCCATCTTGGATCCGCCATTTTGAATTTTGCAAATCCGACCTCAGATTCATGATCAGCAACCCAAAAAACCCCCGTGTACCAAATTTGGTAAGAATCGGTTGAATTTTAATTTGAATTCGTTTTTTGCATTCGAGAAGCACTATATCTGTCTGATTTATTGAGGTTAGAAAGAAAACAGAACTGTATGGCTCAATCCAACCAATGAATATTAGCTTAGCGTGTCCGAATACATATTAATACATCTTTGGATTCATGAAAAAGCTTGAATTAATTTTTTAGGAGTATATTTTTCTTAATTTTTTTACTAATTTTTTACCTATTTTTTGAGGTTAGAAAAAAATTGAGATGTGATGGCGATATTCTGACGTCAGATTCGTAATCAGCGGGCAAAAATACTACGGATCTGATATATCGCATCAAAAGTATACCCCACTTTTTTTTTTTGTGGGGCTGTGTTATTAATAAAAAAATAAAATTTTATGCAGAATTTAAAAATGAATTAGAAAATGGGATGTTCCATATAAAAAAAAACATATGTTATATCAGCCACACTTTTTTGAAGTACCCTATATACTCAAAAATAATTTTAAACTGTGCACCTTAATATTCCCTAAAACCATTGTATTTAACATTTTTTCGTTATTCCCGAAACAAATGAGAGACCTTTACTCTATCGTTGGCTCGTCCTATAAAATAAAAGAAAAAAAACAACTTTTTTGCGTGGTTTTTCAATTTTGTAGGTTATGTACGCACTCGAGCGACTTAAAACCAACGAGGATTTATTGGAAATTTCATTATGAAGAGTTTGATTTTTTTTTGCCTCGATCTGACTTATAAAGGGTGTTTTTTATAGAGGTATAGAACTTTGAAATGGAATAAAACAAAAATGAATTTTTTAAATTGACATGAAATTTGCTTTATTCGAAAGATAATCTTCTGGCATTATAATTTAAATATGACTTCTGGCATATGACCGCCACGGCTGGCTCGGACGTAGTCTAATCTGGAGGTCCAATTTTCGATGACTTTTTCCAACATTTGTGGCCGTATATCGGCAATAACGCGGCGAATGTTGTCCTCCAAGTGGTCAATCGTTTCGGGCTTATCGGCGTAGACTAGCGATTTCACATATCCCCACAGAAAATAGTCTAGCGGCGTTAAATCGCACGATCTTGGAGGCCAATTCACGGGTCCGAAACGTGAAACTATGCGGTTACTAAACGTTTCCTTCAAGAAATCAATTGTGGCACGAGCTGTGTGACATGTTGCGCCGTCTTGTTGAAACCCCAGCTCCTGCACATCATGGTTGTTCAATTGATGAACGAAAAAGTCAGTAATCATGGCTCTATAGCGGTCACCATTGACTGTAACGTTCTGACCAGCATCGTTTTTAAAGAAGTACGGACCAATGATTCCACCAGCCCATAAAGCACACCAAACAGTCAGTTTTTCTGGATGAAACGGTGTCTCAACATACACTTGAGGATTATCATCACTCCAAATACGGCAGTTTTTGTTTATTGACGTATCCATTCAAACAAAAGTGAGCTTCATCGCTAAACAAAATTCGCTTATGAAAATCGGAATCAACGGCAATCTTGTTTTGGGCCCATTCGCCGAATCTACGCCTTGCTAGGTGATCGTGTGGCTTCAATTGTTGCACGAGTTGGATTTTGTAAGCACGCAAACCAAGATCTTTCCGCAAAATCTTCCATAAAGTGGATGGACACATATCCAATTCCTGTGCACGATGGCGGATAGACTGATTCGGGTCTTCCTCTACGCTACGCTCTACAGCAGCAATGACTTCTTCTGTACGCACTGTACGACGTCTCTGTGGATGCGTATTATCATTTAGAATAAACGTGGTGCGAAAACGTTCCATAGTTAATCGAATTAATTGCTCTGATGGACGATTATGCTGACCGTAAAATGGACGTAGTGCGCGATACGTATTTCGAACAGAACTATAATTTTCAAAATAAATTTGCACAATTTGGAAGCGTTGTTCAGGCGTCAGTCTATTCATGTTGAAATGCCAAACCAAACTAAACATAAATCACTTGACAGCTAACAAAATGGCCGCCAGTTAAAAAAGTGTTGCCAACTTAAAGTGTTGCCAACCTTAAAGTTTTATATACCTCTATATAAAAACAAACCTTTATACTCGACCGGAGTTATTCACATTTTAAGCTCAAAAGACGCATTTTGAAAACTTACATTGTTTATAAACAAAAAAGCGCAAGTTTTTCGAGATTTAAAACTTAGGACAATACTCCTGGTGATACCCTAGAGAGAATAAAACCAAAATATTGCTGTTTCTAAACTATGCCTACCTCATCATTATTTTGACCTTTTTTTACTGCACTGTTTGATTTATAGAAAACTATGGAATAAAAAGAACTTTGTATGTTGATTAAACATTGTTTTTTGATGGAAAAAAATACAGCTAGAAACCAATAATGGCTTGAGAAGCACTTTGGCACATCTGATCCGTCGAGAGCGACTATTTATCGATGATTTATGAACTTAAATGCGGTCGTACCGATGATGCACCACGTTTCGGACGTCCAAATAAGCAAGTCACTCCAAAGAACACAAAAAAATCCATCATATTGTTCTGAATGACCGCAAAGTGAAAGTGTGACAGATAGCTGATGTCGTAAAGATATGAACAGAATGCGTGACATATTTTGCATGAATAATTGCATATGAAAAAGAATGAATCCACCACTACACGCCTGAGTCCAACAGGCAGTCCTCGGAGTGGCTGGAATCACAGGAGAGCCGACCGAAGCGTCCAAAAACATGAATATCAGCTGGAAAGCTTTTGACATGTGTTTTTTGGGATATACATGGAATAATTCTTGATCGACTATCTTGAGATAGGACGGACAATAAGAACTGAAGACTATAAACGTTGGTTTATTGGAAAGTTTGAATGAAAAAAAGGCAGCATTTGGCGAAGAAAAAAGTTTTGTTTCACCAAGATAATGCACCAGCACACAAAATCGATGATGAAATTGGACTAATTGGGCTATAAATTACTTCCACATCCACCGTATTTACCAGATCTGGCACCGGCGATTATTTTGATATATAATGTTATAAATGCATTAATTATTTTGATATGATAACATCAGCTTCTTTGAGT
This sequence comes from Pachyrhynchus sulphureomaculatus, assembly GCA_019049505.1. Lineage (NCBI taxonomy): Eukaryota > Metazoa > Arthropoda > Insecta > Coleoptera > Curculionidae > Pachyrhynchus > Pachyrhynchus sulphureomaculatus. Next base: position 145,488,247 of record CM032453.1, on the reverse strand, counting down.
TCTTCTATAATGGAAATAATTTCATTATAGTGTTCCGTGTGACCTGCAAACATAGATGATACTAATAAATGCAATCTATCAACCAATTCATTATCATCATTCCAATATACGTAGTCTGTATTAGGTTTATTAATTTTTAAACTTAAACTACCACCATGTGTGGTTGGTTTATTAGATCTGGTTTGTCTACGATTAGTTGCAAGCACCCCTTGAAACACATTCTGAAGGGGATTAATAGTTCTAGTTTTTGTGATGTCTTTTCTTGGTGTGTGAAGCGTTTCCTTGAACCTGCTCATCAGGATTGCAATTTGTACGATATGCGTTAGTTCTTTTTAAAATATCCATATAATTATCAAGAACTTTTTGAATGTAGCCTCTAGGTTCTTTTTTAAATAACAATTCATATAATCCGGTTGTTCCAGGAAATTTTAAAAAGTGGCTCCAGGAAAAGACATTTGGCTCTAATGAAGAAGTCGAATGGAAAACTGAGGCTTATTTTAAAAAACTCGACAAATCCCACTATATGAAAGGTATCCAAATGTTGGAAGATCCCTGGAATAAAGTGTATCGCTCTTGAAGGAAACTATGTTGAAGAATAAAGTCGATTTTTGGCCAAAACATGCTGTTTTCTTTTAAAAGTATCAGGACTTTTCACTGTCAGTATGTCTGAAGAAAGACACATAATAGCGTAAATCTGGAGCAGAAGATATTTAGTTTATATTTAAACTTTCTTTTCTAGTTAGAAGATTTCTTTAAACCCGTGAAATTTGTTTATATAAAAGAAGTATTTGACCACAGATGCTGGTGACCTACTTCAAAGATATACAAGACATTGGTAAATCTTTAATATGAAACAAAGTAAAAAATGAGAAAGATGTCTCTGATAGTTGTCTCCGACCAGGAAAGTAATGTAATAGCTAACCGGGAAAATTAATGGCTTGATTTATTCTTTTTAGTTAATCAGGCAAGATACTCGTACTATTTGATGTTTGCAATAATCATTTCTTTAAGTTGGTAAATATTGCTTCTTTTTCGATTGGCGTTTACTTATTAAATTAAGAATGGGCAGCAAATTGATGTATTTATGGTAGTTGCGACATTGTAAACAATAAAAGACGGTTTTCATGCGCTACAAATAAAATTAAGATTGGTCTTGATTTTGATTAGGGTCAATATCATTTATTAGAAGACAGTCGAGGTTACAAGGTGTCCTGTGGGTGTTTCTAATATTATATTAGGCAAGAACATCCTGTTTTCGTTTTAATTTTTATTTTATTCTAATTTTTATTTAAGCAACGAGCAATGTAAATTATAAATATTTCGTCCTAGAAAGGTATAATACTATATTATATTAACTCTAAATATAACCACGTGAATATTACGGGAAGTCACGGACATGATCGACCGATGGGTAAAATTTGCTCTTAAAAATTGGATTTATGGTTCTTAAGTCTCGTCAGAAATGGTTATTTGTAAGCTACTGTTGATGGGTTTCGTTGTGACCTCTTTATAGTCAACACCAGTATACTTCAAGATTTCATAGGGTATTCGGCTCTCTTTCCACTATATATTAACGATCTGCTAGAAAATGTTAAAGTATCCTATAAATAGTCAATGACAGGAAAAAGTTACACAAATGCTTGGAAGAAATTCTGTCTAAGCATGACAGACTTCAAGTTCCCCTTATCAGTTTTGGCCTGCTGCCACGTAATCTACCAACCATCCCATCAAGCAACTCTCGACAGAACCCA
>CM032453.1:145447620-145486396 GCA_019049505.1 Pachyrhynchus sulphureomaculatus | reverse complement strand
AGTTTTTCGTTAAATCAGTTTACCCAGATATGTGTTCTGTTTCTGTGGTGTATTTTGTGCAGTGAAAATTGGACGATTTTATCCCACTCGAACCGTTGTTGCTATTTCAGCGTATTCTAGTTCCAAAAAAATCCGATGGAGAGCTTCAAATTTACATGAAGTAAGAATTAGCGCCTTATTTTCTCGCGCTCTTTGAAGATGGTCAAATTCGAAAGACAAAAAAAACAACTCTTTCCCGAGTCTCTATAACTATTCATGATTCTTTATTACGTAATTGATGGATGTATGTTATGTATTATACCCATGTAAATGGCAATTAGAAGAAAAAATGAGAACAAGATGTAATCACTATGTACAGTCTGTCAAGTAAGAACGTGGCCACTCGTATTCTCGAAAAAATGTGTTTTGAGACACGTAGGCTGAAAAGTTTTCGGTGTAGGCACTTAAAACACATTTTTTTTTTTGCAAAATTCGACTCTGTTCATCAATATAGTTTCCTTCAAGAGTGATACAATCAGTCCAACGCTTTTCTAACATTTCTGTACTTTTCTTGTAGAAGGATTTGTCTTTGCCTTCAAAATAGGCCTCAGTTTCGGCGATAACTTCTTCATTGGAGCCAAATCTTTTTCCTGCGAGCATTTTTTTGAGGTCTGCTAATAGAAAATAGTCGCTGGGGGGGACCAAATCTGGAGAATACGGTGGATGAGGAAGCAATTCGAACTTCAATTCATGCAATTTTGCCATCGTAACTATTGACTTGTGACACAGTGCATTGTTGTGATGATTTTTCGCTTCTCAGCATAGTCGATGACAATTATTCCATGCGCATCCCAAAATACAGAGGCCAAAACCTTCCCGGCCGACTGTTGTGTCTTTGATCGCTTCGGGCGGCTTTCACCGGCTGCTGTCCACTCAGCTGAACGCCGATTTGATTCCGGTGTATAGTAGAGGATCCATCCAAAAAATCCTTTTTATTGCGTTTAAACAGGTTCAAACGGCGCTCAGAATCATCAACACGTTGTTATTTTTTGTCCACATTTCGAACAGAGCTTCTTCATTCCAAATGCTTACACCAAATATGACCAACACCTTCTTTTGATATCTTTAGGATGTCAGCTATCTCACGCCATTTCACTTTACGGTCATCCAAAACAATTTTGTGGGTTTTTTTGATGTTTTCCGGTGTAACCACCTCATTTGGGGGTCCAGAGCGTTCAGCATCATTTGCATCTGCACGACTGCGGTTAAATTAAGCATACCAGTAAATGATGAGTGATTTTTCGGGGGCGGAGTCCCCGTAACACTTATCAAGTCATTGCTTTGCTTGAACGGCATTTTTTCCGATCAAAAAACGGTGTTTAATCAACACACGAAATTCTATTTTTTTCATTGTTTTGAAAATATCAAAAGTAGCGTCACTAAAACCACTGTAACTTGTAAACTAATCGTCGAAATGTAATGAAATTTTGACACGTATCGTTTGAAGGTTGGTACTTTCTAAAAATCATAGGGATTTTTTGAAAAGGGCGACATCTATGTGACCAAAAACTTTTCAGCCTACGTGTGAGAATATTTTTTGCCATCTATTCCATGCCATGTATTCTTTGATGTACTAACAACGGCGCAATTACCTTAGTAAGTTGGCCAATCGCCTCCTGCATCAATAACACAATCACACAAAAAAAAAAGATCATTACCACGAACCAAAGTACATGGATCTAGAGTATTTTCCGATGCTGAATTCGAATTCGTAATTAAAAAAAAAGATTTATCGTGTCATTTTTTTTTTGGCCAAAAACATCCCTTGAAATGGGGTAAAACTAAAGTAATAATGTAACAACTCTTAATGAAGTGTGAAAAATGGTAGATAGTCTAGAGAAGAGAATATGCTTTCAAACCACAACAAGCTATTAATTAAACCAAAATCCACCCTTATAGGGAGTGTAAAGTACTCCGGAAACTCAAATAATGCAAGTGAGTTTAAATAACATGTACAAAGAACAAATTCTTGTAGCCCTTAGGAAAACATATTTTAATCTGGTGTGGTGAGACTCACCCCTATAGGGTATAAAGACCATCCCCACCGAAGGTTCAGGCTTTTGTAGTTTCAGACACGGTAGGCAAATATGAGGTAGGTTTGCTTGAACCATCGATACACGACTATAAACTACGCTTAAAGGGTGGTAGAAACTACCCCTACGCTCTAATGATACACTTGAATGTTATTGAAATATTTGTAACTCATTGTACTAAACAATTGGCATTTGTAGTCTCAGATAAGGTGGACAAAATTCAAATAGCACAATCATTTGAGCGAAAGGGTAGATCCTCTATTGGTAGACTTTAGCCTTTTGTCGGCTACTGGAATGAATTAGCTCTATATTTTTCCATTCTGCCTAAGATTACGAAAGCCTGCGTTCTTTTCTCAGATGCTAGAACTTCTAAGATCCATCAATCCCAGGGGGTAGTTTCCTCCTCCTAGGAATGATTTTCAACCTTATTAGGAAGATGATCTAGTTGTCTTGAATATTTGGCACAATGAGATAAACGTACTTCATTATCACTTCATCATTAGAACGTAGAGGTAGTTTTTACCACCTTCTAAGGATAGTTTATAGTCGTGTATGGGTGGTTTAAGTAAATATACTCCATATTGGTTCATCCTGCATAAAATTTCAAAGGGCTGAATTTTTTTCGTCGAAACTTATGAGATACTTCCATCGGTGGGGGTGGTTTTTACACCCTATAGGGTAAGAGTAATGTTTGCTTGTCACACCAAATTCAGATATTTTGTCCTAAGAGCTACAAGAATTTGCTCGTTGTACATGTTTTTTAAACTCACGTGCCTTATTTGAGTTTTAGGGATACTTTTCACCCCCTATAAGGGTCAATTTTGGTTTAATCAATAGAAATAGCTTGCTGCTATATTATAAAATATCTACCATTCTTCACACTTCATTAAAAGTCATTACATTATTACTATAGTTTTATCCCATTTCAAGGGATGTGTTTGACCAAAAAAAATGACACGACAGCTTCGAATTCAGCGTTAAAAAATATACTAGACCCATGGATTTTGGTTCGTGGTAATGAACTTTTTTTTGTGTGGCTGTGTAATCGCCTGGCATTTGGAAGGCATGCTGTCGATGGATTTTCTGTATATTACGGCAATGATCTCCAAATTTTCGAATCTCGCGAGACAACTGACTCAAAATCCTTAAAGTCTTTCCTCTGAGCTTTCTCTTTACAAGGGACCAAACGTTTTCAATAGGGTAGACGTCCGCTGATTGTGAGATCCACTCTAGTATCTTATCATGGGCCCATGCGAGCCACTTCGCGAGGTGATTTTTGCCCAGCAAAGATTTTTTCAACGTGCTTTTCTTAATTTTCCGAATGCCGCTCATTGATGCAGCGTCAATTTCGGGTCCCGTGAAAACAAAGGCACGATTCGTTTTCGACTTTCGGAGTGACTTTGCCTACCAAATCATGTTTCGGCAAATCGTCGAGATTTTTCGTCTCGTTAAATTGATTTACCCAACTTTTTCACAAACGATACCGATTTCTTAATATATTTAGCAGCCGCGGAATGTGTCATTTTAGATCCCTTTGGATGAGAACAAGGAAAGACTGCCCCGAACCCACGCGCAAACAAGTGACTCATTTTGGATTTTACGTGTTTTTGATGAAGTTGGAATCGGCTGATATTTTTACTAAAATGCATCATCTACCGATTTTTTGTTGAATCACTAGAATCGCATCTACCAAAAATGAATTATCGCGGACACGTTCTTACTTGACAGACTGTAAGATAGTTAAAGAATAATTACGGCAGAAATGTATACGTAATAGTTGATGGTTATAAAAAAAACGTAATTTAAAATCATCCGCAGGAAATCCTCCTGGACTTAAAAATAAATCCGCAGATATCGAGTTTGATGAAAATATGCCCCATTAAAATTGGCCAAAACTTTCTTACAAATAATAAAAATAAAAGCCGACTCAGAAATGTCGAATTCTTTGACAACAATATTTTTACGCGCCAAGCAGAAAATGATGCACAACAAACAACAATTAATTTACAGTCGGCAAATGTTGCTATAGTTTCTGACGACATTGATATATTAGTTCTAATAACTGCACTAACTTCAAAAGACCGTAAAATTTATTTTCAAAAGCCATCTCGAGGAAAAGTCGTTCAGAAATTTTTTTCATCCCAAAGCTTGGAGAAATCACTACCGAAATGTAAAGGGTATTTTTTTTCACGCCTTCACTAGTTGTGACACGACGTCTGCTTTTCCCAATAAAGATAAAAATAAGTAATTAAAAATGATAATGTAGCTGGTGTAGACGCATTCTGGCTTTATACGGAGTCCCCCAAAAGATCAGAGACTTAAATACATTTAGATTCAATTTGTTTGTGAAAGGCACAGCCAAAAATACCAGTATTCAATTACCATCTTTACTGCCTAAATTTAATGCAGAATATCAACATTTAAAAAGAGTATACTTACAAGTACACCTACATACATAGTTAAGTAATGATATTTCTGTTGAGATTTGGGGATGGAAGTATGTTTCTTAAATGTTTGTGCCAATAACGATGAATCAATCCTCAACTCCAGATAATTTACTGAAAATGCTGTTTGCAACTGTAGAACAGGATGTGGATCTGCCTGCGGATATCGAAAATGTGGTTTATATTGCACGGTAGCGTGTTCACAGTGCCATGGTGATAGTTGTTTAAATACATCTCCTGTTATAAAAATAACCTGCCAAACGTAAGTCGGACTTGCGGAATTACGGAGGTATGAAATGATCAGTGACTTCATAAAAAACACTCCAAATGAGTTTTCAACAAAGTTTGTTCCCAATCTTTGTTGAAAACTGGTGATCTTGAAATTTGTATTTTTTTTTATATACCATATAAATCATTAAAGGTGATACTTTTCGTTCAATATACACTCTGTGAAGAATATTTCGGAATTTTTTCAAAATTTTTTGATTAGTACTTTTCGAAATAAGGAGGGACAGCGATTTTTTCGCAGTTTTTTAAAATGAAAAGTGTGCGCAAGTATTACATTACGAGGCTGGTTTGAAAAGTTCGTGCAAAAATAAAAACTACTTATGTGTTTGGGGTAAACCTTTTTTATTTTTCGACATAGTCTCTTTTTAGGCATATACACTTCGTCCAACGATGTTCTAGTTTGTTGATCCCTTCCGAATAATAGGATTTGTCCAAGTCTGCCAAATATCCATTAGTGTCTGCAATCACCTCCTCGTTTGAATAAAATCTTTGTCCCGCCAGCCATTTCTTCAAATTGGGGAACAAATAGTAGTCCGAGGGAGCCAAGTCTGGAGAATAGGGGGGATGTGAAACGAGTTGGAATCCTATTTCCATTAATTTTGCGACCACAACTGCTGAGGTGTGTGCTGGTGCGTTGTCGTGATGGAAAAGGACTTTCTTGTGGGCCAATCGCGGGCGTTTTTCTTGCAGCTCGGTTTTCAAACAGTCCAATAACGATGAATAATATTCACCTGTAATAGTTTTACTCTTTTCCAGATAGTCGATGAGGATTATCCCTTGCGAATCCCAAAAGACAGTCGCCATAACCTTTCCGGCCGAAGGAACGGTCTTCGCCTTTTTTGGTGCAGATTCCCCCTTGGTAACCCATTGCTTAGATTGTTGTTTGGTCTCAGGAGTATAGTAATGTATCCATGTTTCATCCACAGTGACGAAACGACGCTTAAAGTCCTCCGGATTCTTCTGGAACAGCTGCAAACCATCCTTGCAACACTTCACACGATTCCGTTTTTGGTCAAGGGTGAGCAATCGCGGCAGCCCATCTTGCGGATAGCTTTCTCATGTCCAAATGTTTATGCAAAATATTATATACTCGTTCAGTCGAGATGCCCACAGCACTAGTAATCTCACGCACCTTAACTCTTCTGTCATCCATCACCATATCATGGATTTGATCAATGATTTCTGGAGTCGTAACCTCCACAGGCCGTCCAGAACGTTCAGCGTCACTTGTGCCCATATGGCCAGTCCGAAAATTTTGAAACTACTTATAAACTGTTCTAATCGAAGGTGCAGAGTCACCATAATGTTTATCAAGCTTCTCTTTAGTCTCCTGAGGCGTTTTGCCTTTCATAAAGTAATGTTTAATCACCACACGAAATTCTTTTTCGTCCATTTCTTGAAAATCACTCGACTTCCTTGATTCACCCGAATGCCAAACATAAAGAAATAGACCAATATGGCTGAAACTTGGTGTGCGTTCATTCAAGAGATGCTACTAACTAAACATGACCTCGATACGCGCCGGTGGTGCCATCTCTCGGACTTTGCACGGACTTTTCAAACCAGCCTCGTATATATATTTTTGAATTCGTGTTTTCACAAACTTTCGTTTGACACCCCCTCGATGACCTGGTAAATTTTTTTTCGCTTCCGATTTCACCCCCAAAGTTAACTCTTTAAGTCGAAATTTAACTTTCAAAACTACATGGCTCTGATGAGGCCATCAATTCCTATATTAGTGCCATATTTCAACTTTCGATGTTTCGGAGAAATATGGTGTGACAGACGGACAGATACCACACGGAACACTAATAATTGAAGTAGAAGAAAGTGATGAAACTGAACAAACTCAATTCTAGTAATTTTTATTTTTGTATTAAAAACCAAAAAACTGAATATTTTTAAGTATTTTTTTTTTATTAAAATTACTGTTTTTTTTTACTTCTAATTATAGAACTGCTTTATTAATCCCACATTGTATTAGATTATATAAATTTTTGATGTTATTTATTTATTTTGTTATGAAATATGAAGGAACATATTTTAATGGGCAAATTTTTTTATATACCTTATGAACAATACAATCCGAAAGGTTTTATAAAAATTCATTCAACGTAAATGGATTCCGAGATTTTTGAATTTTAGCTGCGAGGCACTCTACTAGCAATGTAGGTTAAATGAACTTACAAATACCTGGGTATGAAACAAGCATCAAAACTGATCAGCGAGCACTGAAAACCGAATTGAATCATCCTTATATAATTAGAATACATCCTTATATAATTAGAATAAGACCTGTATTGTAAATAACAGCAATAACCTATTCAAGACACTCATTTAAAATTGTGATCTGACATAAGGTTAACGTTGAAAATTTGTAAAGAAAAATTCCTCAAAGGTGTACAGATTAACCCTTGGAGTGCCACTGAAAGGACAGCGCTACCTCGACATGAAGGAGGAGGGGATTAGTGGGGGCATTTAGCGTTTCCCTAGGCTTGCCAAATCGCGCGATGGGTGCCGTTTTTGTTGACTCCAGAGAAAAAAAAACGGACGAGGATCAAAATCGTGTTTGGGAAAGTTGCATCTTATCTTTGGGATTTCCTAAGATAAGATTCCTAATTGTGAGAAAAGTGGAATTTATGAAATTAGTTGTAACGATTGTGACAAAAAGTATGTTGGGCAAACTAAAAGGTCAATTAAAACAAGATTTAAAGAACACTTAGCACACTTAAAATACAATAGAACAGAAAAGTCTAGCATTGCCGAACATGCCCTTGAAGCTAATCATACTGTAACATTAGATAATCTAAGATTAATAAAGGATGTATCTGATAGGAGATTGTTAAACGCATACGAAAGTATGGAAATCATAAAATGTAAAAGTAGTTTAAATAAAGACAGAGGGCCTATTCCTTATAGTCCCCTCTACTGGTTACTTGACCGGAACTGATGGCCTTGCCTATGTCATTAGTTCCGCTTGAGTAATTCAAGGGTTAGGCTAAGTATAAATAGGTAGATTTCTAGTTTAGCTTCTAGTCAATCATCGCTCCTGATGAAGCTAACATGGTTAGCGAAACGCGCGTCGAGTGCAAAAATAAAGTGTTTGGTGTAGTGGTGATATATACTGAGTAGTATCATTGTGCCAAGATTCCACATTCCCAACTTATATATATGTATATAGGATAAAGAAAGAAAGCAAAAGATTGCCGTATCTACCAAAATTCTTAAAAATACAATCTTAGTTGGGGAACTCGACAAAAAAGGGGGCGTGATAAGAGATCACACAATTTTCATTAAACCAATATTTCGGTCCTGGATTGGGACCTTCTTCAGGGCAGAACTGAAAAGAAGATCAAAGCGTATTCACTGATCGTGTTTGGGACAAATTTAAATTAATGATGTTATCATTAGGTTGTTATAATAAATAAAATTAGTGTAGAACAAGAATAAGATTAGTCATAATAAATCAAAAAAAAAAAAAAAAAAAACTCACATGAGAAGTGCAAAGATTTCGTTAGCCTGAATGGCCGTAGGTACCTTATACATAAAAAAGTTGTTACATAAAAAAGTTGGTTAATCCATAAAATATATAAAATACACACTAAAACACTGTAGACAAAATTATAAAAACCAAATTTAAAACATGGATGTAATTGGGAACCTTGGATGTTGAGAACATTGTTAATTATTTCACCTGTGACCACCACACATGGCCACCGCCATATAGGAAAGATGGCGACAGGAGACAGCTGACCGACAGAGATAAGGGGTTTAGTCAAGAAAACTCAATTAACCAGAATACGGGGTCGACACCCGGAAGGAACCGATCAAAATTGGGAAGATGTATTGGACCTTTAAGTGAGAAAGAGATAGCCAATTGAGCGACCAAAAACCGGTATGGAGCCGAGGAAGGATAAATCATAACCTAATTATAGGTAAAGGGTGGGCGAGGGAGCGAGAGAGAGAGAGAAAATAATGGGAGCAACGAAGAGGAAGATTGTCTAATAAATTAATTATTAATTTATTAATTTCTTGTTGGAATATGATTGGAGGAAGAGATTGTTTGCAAAAACCAATGAAGATTGAAAGCAACAGGAGGTATATATATATATATATATATATATATATATATATATATATATATATATATATATATATATATATATATGTATATATATATATATATATATATATATATATATATATATATATGTATATATATATATATATATATATATATATATATATATATATATATATATATATATATATACAGTAATACCCCGCTTTACGCGAGGGATACGTTCCGAAAAAAATCGCGTTAACTGAAATTCGCGTATATCGAGGTTTATGATTAAACATAGTCAAAATTTAATACAAAAAAATACAAATCATTTTAATCAATCACTTTAATTCTAAGAACACTTTATGCAATACATACTCTTATTTTTTACGGAAAAATACATCTATTGTCTTTTGGGTAACGTTTTGTTTACGTTCTTGTAAAATACGTTCATAACACCCAACACTGTTTTTAATTGTTTGACACACGGTCAAGACACGGTCATCATTATTGTCTATACTCTGCAATATGTCCAAACCTGAATAAATTTTTGAAAGTGCATTTTGTATTTCCCCTGAAGATAAAACTTTCTCTTCTACTTGTTCTTCCTCATCGTAGATAGGATTATTCTGTAACTCGATCAGATCTTCATTGCTAATAGGATCGTCGTGCGTTGCTACAAGTTCTACGAGATCTTCTACCGTGACATCTTCAAGTTCAGACCCCTCAATCATTGCAGCAATGTCTTCAAGCACTTGTCTCTGCATCTGGACAATTCTTCTAGGTGCTTCCACTACATCTGGCCAAAGATTACGCCACACCCCATTCATACAACTCATTTTAACTTCCTTCCAAGCCTCTTCTATGTTGTGAATAGACTTCATAATGTTGTATGACTTCCACCACTCTCGCATAGACTGTCTTCCTTCCCCGTCAGTTTCATGAATTAGTTGGCTAAAAGTGCGGCGATGGTAATAAGCTTTGAAGTTTGCTATTGCTCCCTGGTCCATAGGTTGTAATATTGACGTAGTGTTTGGTGGAAGGAACTTTACGTACACTTTTAAGTCTCTGGGCGTATCAAGTGAGGTTGGATGTCCTGGGGCATTGTCTAAGAGTAATATAACTTTAGGTTCAAGCCCATTTCTGTCACAGTATGATTTGACTGATGGGCAAAAACTATTAGAATACCATTCTTGAAAAATTTCCCGTGTAACCCACGCCTTTCTGTTTGATCGCCACACAACTGGTAGACTTGTCTTGTCTGTGCCTCGCATTGCACGGGGTGTTTCTGAATGGTACACTAGTAAAGGTTTCAGTTTGAAATCACCAGTGGCATTACCACCCAGCAGAAGTGTTAGTCGATCTTTCGCAGCTTTGAAACCACTGGCTTGACGTTCTTCCTTAGAAATGAATGTTCGAGATGGCATTTTTTTCCAGTAAAGTGCGGTCTCATCAACATTGAAGATGAGACAAGCAGGAATTTTCTCTCGTCTAACGAAGTCTTGAAACTTGTCTGGAAACTCAGCTGCAGCTTGAATGTCCGCGCTGGCCGCCTCGCCTGTTATGTGGATATTGTGAAGATTAGAACGCTGCTTGAACCGATGGAACCAGCCTCTGCTGGCAGCAAAAGTCGGAGTGGCACTCCCTTCTCCTTCTTTTGTTTTCAGCATCTCATACAAAGATTTTGCTTTTGTGCATATGAGATCTTGACTTAGTGGTGTGTTCTTCTTATTCAAATCTTCGATCCAGACTGACAGTAATTTCTCCATTCTTTCTAAGATAGATGATCTCGAACGAGAAAGTTTTGTTGCACTTATAGGTGTTGAACCTTCGCTGGAGATTTTAATTTTTTCCCGATTTTTATAAATCGTTCTCACAGTCGATTCTGAGAGTCCAAAATCTCTCCCAACAATTGTTGCTTTGCCTCCATTTTCCATTCTTCTTAACACTTTCATCTTCAATTCCAAAGTGACGCTTTTACGCTCTTTTTTCTTTACAGGCGGCATTTTTAACGTAGGGTTAAATTATGTATGTATGTATCTCCAATAAATATTAAAACAAAACTGCCAGCCGACCGAACTAACATTACGGAACAAATGAACACACGAAACGAACGAGGAAATCCCCATAGAACAAAGTCGAAGGACAGGGAATTCCCAATTCTTCAAAGAGAATATTCAGAGAAAGCGGGGATCCCCCCGCGACCATAGAGAAGTTAATGACTACATGAGCGCGAAATTTGAAATTCGCGTTATAGTGAAACCGCGCGTAACGGGGTCGCGCTAAGCGGGGTATTACTGTATATATACATATATATATATATATATATATATATATATATATATATGTATATATATATATATATATATATATATATATATATATATATATATATATATATATATATATATATATACCACAAAAAAAGTTTTTATATTCGGCAGTGCTACCAGCTTAAAACCTTCTATTAGGTGTAAATAGAGATCTCTGAAATTTTGGTCCAAAAATATTAAGGCTTAGAGGGTGCTAAAGTCGATTTTACTGGTAACATCAGTGTATTGTATATTTTACAGGATAAAAACATAATTGTACGTTGTTTTGGAATTTGAATTGCATAGATATGTATAACTGACAATTACGTACAAACTTAGACCACGTGTTACCATGAGAGAACAAATAAACTCAAGTTAAGAGCAATTAAAAGCCGTTTAAAAAGCCCAATTTCGAACTTAATGGTTACTTTACGTTGCATGAATTATTTTTTCCAGGTATAAATTACATAGATATTCTGTTCTGATAATTAAGAACAAATTTATATCACGCGCAACCATGGATTACCAAGTAAAATCAAGTTATGAGCTATGAGTTAATTGAAAAATAGGCAAATTTTATATTTAATGGTTACTTTTTGCTGTGCACCTTATGTTTTGACGTATATATTGCATAGATATTCAGGACTAACAATTTTGAACAATCTTAGACCATATAAGTCCATGCTCCACCACGTAAACTTTCGTTATGAGCAGTTTAAAGACATATGAAATGCACAAATAGGCCAAATTTTATATTTAATGTTTACTTTATGTTGTGCACTTTATTTTTTTGAGATATAGATTGTATAGATATCCCGGACTGACAATTTCGAATATTCTTAGAACACGTGCAACCATGTGCGACTAAGTAAACTCAAGTTTTGAGCAACTAAAACGTATACAGTGTACAAATGGGTCAAATTTCGTATTTATTGTTACTTTATGTTGCGCACCTTATTTTTTATGTATAAATTACAAACATATTCAGGACTGACAGTTTTGATTAAACTTAGAATTAAAATTTAAACAAACTAAATTAAAATTAAGATCGGGTGCGACCATGGGTGACCAAATAAACTCAAGTTATGAGCAATTAAGAAACGTATAAAAATGCACAAATATGTCAAATTTAGTATTTAACGATTGCATGTTCCATAATTTTTCCAGTGGAATAACGAAATAATTTATCAAATTGTAATCAATAATCAATAGTTTAGAATATATAAATAATATATTATTTTCGTAAGTTGGTATTATGAATCAGTAGTTTAGTTATATACAACAATTTTTAAAATGTTTAAAATCATCTTATTACTAAACGTCTTTTAATTGCTCATAACTTGAGTTGACTTGAAAAAATACTGAAGAGTTATTTAGTTGTTAAAGTAAGATTGAGTTGGGTACAACCCTTACGTCCTGAAAGAAACAGCAGGAGTTTAGTGAGACACTAAACATTTAAATAAAGAAGGGTATATTAACAAAATAAAAATTCCTAACTTTATTACAGTCTTAAAAATTGCTTCTACTAAATAAAAACCCCTTAAGCTAGAAGAGTGTACACTATTACTTAAATCAGGACTACTAAGTTTTTATTAAAAGGCTTGATAAAACACGACATTAAAAGTTCATGAAATTAACTCCGCAAATTATACGTGTTTGAGTAGTCGTTGGAAACGAACTTGTAGACAGGAAGTAAGATTTTAAGACTGGTGTGCTTATGACTTACTGATTGGTCTCTCCTCGTAAGTTTTCCATAAGTTACTTGGCCTCTCCTGGTGAGATTCCCATAAAAATATTGTCTCAGCCAGTTTCATTTGGGTTGTTAAACACTTTTTGACCCGAAATGTCCGAGGATGAGCAGGATATTTCAAGAAAGGAAAAAGGCTTTAAACTTAAGAGCTAGAAACCGTTACTGCACTACTACATCACTGAGAAAAAAAATACTCTGGCGTGCTGGAAAAGAAAGCCACTACGGCCTACGGGCGGAACAAAGCCGTTACTGCTTCATGGTGGAGAAGCCACTACTGCTTCATGGTGGAAAAAGCCTTTAAAAATTCCATCTGGCCATTTATATATCTTTTGCCCCTTCTTCAAAGTGACGTCTTTAAAATGGCTCACTTCCGGGCGCGAACTAAATAAATCAAGTCGGCAACACGCGTTACACACTGCCGGTTTAAATTAAACTGCTTAAAAATTTAAAACACTGTTTTAAGCTACACTGCTCGAAAATTGAAATCACTGCAATAAATATAAAAATGTAATAAAATATAAATTATAGGGAGCAAAACAGTGTCGTAACATAATCTTAAAATCTATAAGAAAATGAATGTTACAATTTCTCAAAAAAATAATGTGTGTAACGTAAAGTAACCATTAAGTTTGCAATTTGGCTTATTTGTCCATTTTAAACGTCTCTTAATTGCTCATAACTTGGGTTTACTTGGTCGCCCGTGGTCGAACGTGGTCTAAATTTGTACTTAATTATCAATTTTACATATCTATGCAATTGAAACCTCAAAAAAAATGTTATTTTCAACGTACAAATATACAATACACGGGATCAAAATTTCGGAGATCTCTATTTACACATAATAGAAGGTTTTTAGCTGGTAGCACCACTATCACCAAATATAAAAAAAAAAATTGGTGGTGTCTAATATATACTTTGTCTCAGTACTACTGAAACTATTTAACGATTCCTTCCCCTATCAGTTACTTCTCCTGAACCGATTTTGCTCAAAAAAGGTTACTTTTCTACTTCTAGTGTTATATGTATAACAAATATGAAATCAGTATCTCATATTGTTCGAGAGTTATCATACCAAGAGATCGCCGAGAGGGTTATTTAAATTTAAAAAAAAAACATTTTAATAAAAATGCATAATAATCCATTATTGATTTCAAGTCATAGCTTTTTTTCTCAGTTTTATTTTATATCGTTTTAATTATTGGGAATTTCAGTTATAAAATTATTTTCTTTATTTGTTATTATATATTATCCGTACTGTTAGTTTTCTATGTTATAAAGTGAGCCCGAGCGACCCCGAAAACTCAAATTTAACCTTACGTCCGATCCCCCTCCCACGTGATAAAAAAATTAAATCGCATCCTAAGTAAAATGCAAAGTTGAATGCCTAATTTACAGGACTACATTTATTTTTGTTTATTTATGAACTTTTTGGGTAAACTTTTGAAAGAATTAGGTTTTTGTATAACTAATTGCCATGACAAAAGTTAAAAAAAGCCCTTTGTTTCTATTTTTGTAGTTTTACTGAAGTGCCAATCGTAAATTTAATGAGTCTGTCTGTCACACACAATTTACATAAATTGATTTCAAAAAGGCAGTTTAAAGTTTGAATTAATTGATTTTTTTAATGTGAGTATAACGATAACTATGCAACAATTTTTGACTTCTGCGAAACAAATACATTTTATTTAAGAACCAGTATTCAATTCTAAACTCACATGTTCCGAAGAGATAGCGTCCAACCTTTCAATTCAAACCAATAATAATTTTAAGGACACCCAAAAAAATCAAAATCGGGACTCAGGTGACCATATTTTTTGATCACTTGTCTTAATTAAATTGAAAAAAAACTAAGGTAATTTCTAAATACCTGATTTCTTTGTTGATTTCAAAAACTGTGGTTGTGTAAGTCAAAACCTCTTTTTAGTGTTCCGTACGCAACATCTTTGGGATCACTTCGATGTCCGTCTATCTGTCTGTCTGTCATACACAATTTTCTCCGAAACTATTTGACATGTAAAGTGGAAATTTAGGAAATATATGAATTGATGTCCTAATCAGAGCTGTGTAATTTTGAAAGTTAAATTTTAACTTAAGTCATAGTAACCAAAAACCTAGAAAAATTTTCATAATGCTTTTGAAACTTAGTACTTAATAAACCCATTTGCCATAACCTAATTTTCGGATTTTTCGACTCGAAAACCCTAGATAGAATATGTAACACACTATACAGGGTTACAGGACATTGAAGTTTAAAGATTTTCTAAAAAAAAAAACATGTTTTTTTTGCTTTCATATCGATTTTTTTTTATTAGAGGTTCTCGAGTGCGATTTTTTGGTTATTTTTAGTTAGTCTGTATGTCAAGTATCAAAAATCATCAAAAAAATTTGAACTAGTTACTAACAGTTTCAAATGGCGGCTTGTTAATGTTTCTAAATTACGAATTTTTACCAAGTGTTTCCTACTTTAAATCAATAAAGAGAAAAAAAAAATGTATAGAAGTTATTCTGCAAATTATTTTAAAAACTTTTACGTCTTTTTAACTATCAAAAAAGGTATAATACTAGGAGTTTAATAGGAAAACTGTAGACAGAATGACACCTAAAGCGGGCTCGGGTAGCAAAAGGTAAATTTTTAGTTCTAGGTGAAAATACGAAAAATACACAAATAAAACAAAAAACCTTGCAATTTAATATTTTTTATTAATTATAATTCATGTTCTATATGGTCGCCCCTATTTCTAATACAAATTCTCATTCTTTTTCTTAAATTACTTTTCACAATGCTGGTTGTGAGGTGCCGCCTCATTTCGTCAGCCGCATCAATTATTTTTTGTCTTAGGACATCCACGTTTTCGATAGGAGTCATCTGGTCGTATGCGAGACTTTTCATGTGACCCCACACATAAAAATCCATCAGTGTTAGGTCTGGGCCTCTCGCCGGCCAAGCTATGGGTCCGCCTCTTCCAATCCATTTGTTGGGATAATTGTCATTGAGCCATGCACGAACACTTTCTCTGTAGTGAGCTGGGCAGCCATCGTGTTGAAAGTACATGTTTTGTCTCAAACCAATAGGTAGGTCTTCCATCAAATTAGGTAAATCGTTCCTCGCCATTCAAATTATCTGGCAGGAAGAATGGCCCAACCAAATAATTTGAAATTATATCCATCCACACATTTAAGCTGAATCTTGTTTGTGATCCTTTCGTTCTTTTTTTTGTTTGGGTTGCCTTCTTCTTTAGAAGCCCAATAGTGGGCATTGTGGTAGTTTGTAAGACCGTCTTTGTCGAATTTCGACTCGTCAGTCCATAGTATTTTCTTAAAAAAAAAGATGTATCTTCGACATCGGTATTGAGCATAAATCTGCAGAATTCTAATCGTCGCAACGGATCCCCTTCTTCAATGACTTGCACGGGCGTATAGTGGTAAGGGTATTGCCCAACAGTATGTATTACAAACCATACCTTCCACTGCGAAATACCAAGCTGTTGTGCGACAACATTTGTAGATGTGGTTGGGTCCACCTCAAAGAGACGTCGTATTTTCGTTTTCTTCGTCTTCGTCAAAGATACGTGGTCGTCCCATGTCAGTCCGCCGTCTTTGTACGGAACCAATTTCTCGTAGTTTTCGATAAGTTCCATCAAATACGCTAACATCAGGTACACGACGAGTTGGATATCGCAGTATGTATTCATCACGTGCACGCGACGACACTCCTTCGCAAAATCCGTAACACATTAGGATGTCAGCATATTCCTCGTTGGTATACGTCGTCATATTCACAAGCAGAGATCAAAATCCAGTTACGAGCCAATTCACACAGTCAGAAGATGAAACAAATATTTTTGAAAAGCACGGTATAGCACATCTACCACGGACGAATCGCATGAGCAGACTAAAAATCATTCAATAATGTTTAGTGAACAGAAAATGTCACTCGCACAGAGAGTACCCAGACCGGAAAAAATGCTGACCCAACCCTTTGTATTGTTTGAAGGTGCAGGTAGTAAACCGGTAATTGGTAGTATCTAAATTCTATTATTATGTTACTCTACATTTGGGCCTATTGAAATCTCATTTTCTTAGAATTTTCATTAGATCCAGTAGATATTATACCGTTTGAGATAGCTAAGAAGACGTAAAAGTTTTTAAAATAATTTGCAGAATAACTTCCATACATTTTTTTTTCTCTCTATTGATTTAAAGTAGGAAACACTTGGTAAAAATTCGTAATTTAGAAACATTAACAAGCCGCCATTTGAAACTGTTAGTAACTAGTTCAAATTTTTTTGATGATTTTTAATACTTGACATACAGACTAACTAAAAATAACCAAAAAATAGCACTCGAGAACCTCTAATAAAAAAAAATCGATATGAAAGCAAAAAAAACATGTTTTTTTTAGAAAATCTTTAAACTTCAATGTCTCGAAAACAGTTAAGTTTAGGACATCATGTCATAGAATCAAATCGGTCAGAAACGACCTAAACTATAACGTCCTTAATTATCTAGGACGACTTTCCCTGTAACCCTGTATACGAAACAGCCCCTTTAATCTGGTTTGCTCCTTTAACTTCTCATAAGTTTTCCTATAAATATTTAAGCACATTTGTTCAATATCTTAACAAAAAAAAATAGGGAAAATAACCATAGTACTATTAGAACCATACAAAATTTATCGACATCCACCCATTTCTCCCTCTTCCCCTTACACGATATATCTCAAAAACTACATGTTTTATACCTTCGTTAGGTATTATATATGTACCAAGTTTGAAAGTCATATCTCATTTCGTTCGATAGTTATCGTGCAAATAGACCGACAGATATACAGTTAGGCTTGATTCATACTATGAGGCCGCTCTCGATACACTCTCGGTTCGCTCTTGGTTCGATAAAATATGTTTACAAAAGAAACAATGAGTGTATTCACACTACCACTATCGCTCAGATCTCGATCTCATAACGCTCCGATATCGATACATTTCAAAGAATATTTTATCGGAGCCAGATCGGACCTGTTATGGTTCGTCACGGTAGTATGCATATGTTTTCAATACCGCTCCATCCCGTCCCCGCTCAGTTGTGGATTAGACAACAAGTGTGTGTAAGGTAAAAAATTAATAAAAATTAAAATACGTTAATAAATAATGGCGAATGAGAAATTGTGGAGGATCATTTCAAATGTCCCAGAATCCATTCTAAAATACTTTATAAACTTTTCTTCGTCGGCAATTAGATGACGATAAATATAATCTTCACCTTCACTTTTTCGAGCCTTTAAACTTGGATATACCCATATTCTTCTACTCGGTTTCCTCCGTGTTTCTATGATTTTTGAATCATTGTCTAAAAGAATAGCTATAATTGATAATTCTTTAATTGAAAAATTAAATGACATTATATATGCACTTTTCTTAACTACTCCGATCTAACTTGAAATGTTGATGAAGGCAAACTGAAGCGAGATCTATATTGGAACAGCAATGTGGATATGAGAAAATTTTATCGAACTGAGAGCGAAGCGAGAGCGTATCGAGAGCGGCCTCATAGTATGAATCAAGCCTAAAACGTAAAGAAATGCGAAAATCTCGAAGAGGGATTTTTTTTACGATTACAATACTTGTTTTTAGCAAGGAAAGTAAAAGATAAATTACAAAGTATACACAGAAATAGGACAATCCCCAGTTATAAATTACGTAATAGATAAACTGTACAACTGAACTGATTTACGAACATAATGAGAGACGAAACAACGGTGAATGAGTTTCAATATTTAATAATTGTTTAACCTGCCAACAGATTAAATATAAATCTGTTATAAATCTCAGTGATATCATTAATCACATGTGATCTGTGTCAAAATCAACATGTTTGTTAAGTGATCCGATTGACAATTATAAATTGTTATTATAAATTAACTAGTAATATTGTGGAGTATTCTGTCTCTTTTGTGTTAATATAAAAATATAGTTGCACAATATTTAAGAAGTTCGTAACATGTGTCTCTCATGGCGGCTAAAATCAAAATTTAATATTTTATTACATATTAGACAATATTTAAAAACACCAACGAGGCAAAATAAACGCTTAACGCAAGAAAAGTTGTAAATGTAAATTTCAACAATTTTTCGTTAAATTAATCCTAGCAAGTTTAATCTGGTGGCGAAACATAAACAAGGCGCACATACCATCTTTCAACGGAACCATATTTTCAGTTCACTATTATTTTACTATTTAACTTTACCCTATCAATGTTCATTCGTTTTCCTTCATCTTTAATTTTTATTCATCAGCGCCTATATCAGTCACTGCAATTACCAGTTGTTTCCGTTGAATTTATGAACTTACGATTTGAAAAGTTACTAACCTGAGTAACGAGCAGCAAAATTTCAGTTAGAATTTCAATTCTCATTTAATGGACTATAGTGAAAGAAACACAACCGACGACGATCTAGTAAGTTTTTTTCTTGTAACAGCAATCGCCAGTGATGGTTTGTCAAAATTGTAAAAAAAAAACAACAGAAATTAGAATTCATAGCTGAATTTGAGGGAGCGTATTACTATGTTATTCCTTCTTTTACAACTGTGATATCCTGGGTTCAAACATGGGAGAACGAGTATTTTCGATGAGCAAAGTTCGGGACGAGCAAGATCCTCAACGCTAAAGGATTGCGTTCACCAGAATAGCGGTGAACGAAGTCAAGAAGTTATTTCGTACGAATGGACACACAACATTTTATATGAGAAACTTTGTATGAGAAGCTGAGCGTGAGATTAATGTCTCACCGTTGAAAAAACCAAGGGCACTTAAGATGCTTTAGACACGCTCAGAATCGTGCCTAAAGCGTTTTAAGCAGAATAAAAATAATTTTCTCGGACGTTTCTTTATTATCGACATAGCCTGGATACGCTGCAGATTGCAAAAAAGAAATCGACTCTGATGACGACGAAAACAGTTCCACCGGCTAGTAAAGTGATGATAACAGTTTTTTCTGGGTTTTTGAAGGGATAACTCTTTTCACTACTATAAAAATCGCAATACTACAACAATAGAATACTATTTTAGATTTTTACTACGTTTGCACAAGAAAATCAAGAAAAAACGACCTCCTTTACCTCGATAACGCACTAGCACACATATCTATAGTTTTGATAATGCAATTGCACCATCTCAGGTATCAACTAATTCTTCATCTCCGTACTCTCCAGATTTGGCTCCATTTGACATTTTTCTCTTCTAATATTTGAAAAATTGATTTTTATCGGATGCTGAAATGATAAGTGTCGTCACTGGATACTTTTCATTTAAATAAAAACTATTATCCTGAGGGACTGAAAGGTTTCGAGAAACGTTGAGCCAAGTGTATTGAGTTGAGATAAGACTATGTTGACAAATGTATATGGATCTGAACATGTGTGTATTTCTTCTTTAAGTCGAAAACTTTCAATCTCCCCTCGTAAATGTATAGTCTACAACATATGATTACTTATTATTCCTAAAATACTAAATAAAATAATAATTTCAGGTTTCTCTGACTTAGAAGTGCTAGAACTTCAACGGCAGAACCAAATAACCAAGCAAATTCTCCAGAATTTTCTAGAGAAGAGTTTGTACGGCAAACGGTTCTCGAGTCCGCCAAGCGTACAGGACATTCTATCTAAACAGTTAATTAGGAGAACACCGCCTAGTAATAACATCCAAGAACTTGTAAATTCTACCCAAGAAGATGATAATAGAGAGACTTTAGATAGTGATGAGACTGAAAATGTTGATTCTTATTATGAAGATGATTTTGACATAGAAGGTGAAATAGAAGGTAACAATTAGTTTATTAGAACCGAAAGAACTCAATAACCTTCTGTTAAAAAACCATTAAAATGTGTTAAATAAAGAAGTTAGTAGTCGACAAAAAAAAATTAAGTTAAATATTGCATTATTAACATTCCTTAACGCAATCGTAAATTACCAAATGTTGTATTGACCTTTTCCCAGATAGTTGTTTTAACGCGATTAGCTCAAATTTCTACAAACCAGCCTTTATCTTCATTTTTGACTTTCGATGACTATAATTATTAAAAATCCCATTATGAAATCCTCAGTATAAATTGATCATCGACCTTGCAACCAATGATGTTTTTTTTTTTAATTTTAGATAAGAATATTACTAATTTAAAAGAAGTCGAACTTATTAACATAAATTGCTCACCAAAGTAGAGAAACCTTATTTTTTTTAGCATAATTTTTTAATACCGGTTGTTCCGAAACGGCTTAACGGATTTTAATTAGCTTTTGAAATCTTGAAAGCTTGTTTTCTCTAGAATTTTATCTGTCTAAGAGAATATATATTTGTTGTGAATTTACGCTTGTATTGCGTGAATTTCTGCCTGGAATATTCTAGCACTCCTCCCTAGCGGAGGGCTAAACCTCCACTGGAACTTTCCTGCGTATATGCCAGCGCCTACACCGCTCGAAGTTTCTGGTCTTTCTGTGAACATAATATAGTAGGCCAGACCCGTTGCTATTATCGAAATCTCTACCACAGTAAAGATAAAACACAGCAGCGACGCTCAAGAAAATTTTTAGGTATTTTTTTATCACGCATGCGTCATGCTATCATACCAACAATATGGCTGCCAGGGCGGTCGCAGGTTGTGTTTACATCTGGATTTCAAGGAGAATCTTTTTATAACGTGCTCCGAAATTCATTATACATAATGTTCCAATAAGTTTTTAATGTTATAATTCAAAATAATTATAAAAGAGATGATAAAAGGAAGTTTTAGTTGTGCGGTTAGTGCTTGTAAAAATATATGTGGTATTTCCAAAGAAGTTAGTTTTTTTAGATTTCCCAAAAATCTTAAAAGGTAATTTACTAAAAATTCTTTATTTCTCTTATGCAATATATTATATAAAGATTTACCGTGCCCGCGGCTCCTCTCGTGTGGATTTGTTTCACTGTTAATAAAATAGATTCTATAACCTGGCCAGAGATCAGATGTATTTTATAAAAAAAAAAACAAGTAATTCGAATAAGTGGTTCTTGAGTGCTAAGCGCACGAACGGACAGACAGACAGAGAGACGTGGCGTTTTATATACATATATATATATATATATATATATATATATATATATATATATATATATATATATATATATATACGAGGCTGGTTTGAAAAGTCCGTGCAAAGTCCGAGAGATGGCATCACCGGCGCGTATCGAGGTCATGTTTAGTTAGTAGCATCTCTTGAATGAACGCACACCAAGTTTCAGCCATATTGGTCTATTTTTTTGTGTTTGGCATTCGTGTAAATCAAGGAAGTCGAGTGATTTTCAAGAAATGGACGAAAAAGAATTTCGTGTGGTGATTAAACATTACTTTATGAAAGGCAAAACACCTCAGGAGACTAAAGAGAGGCTTGATAAACATTATGGTGACTCTGCACCTTCGATTAGAACAGTTTATAAGTGGTTTCAAAATTTTCGGACTGGCCATATGGGCACAAGTGACGCTGAACGTTCTGGACGGCCTGTGGAGGTTACGACTCCAGAAATCATTGATCAAATCCATGATATGGTAATGGATGACAGAAGAGTTAAGGTGCGTGAGATTGCTAGTGCTGTGGGCATCTCGACTGAACGGGTACATAATATTTTGCATAAACATTTGGACATGAGAAAGCTATCCGCAAGATGGGTGCCGCGATTGTCACGCTTGACCAAAAACGGAATCGTGTGAAGTGTTGCAAGGATGGTTGTTCCAGAAGAATCCGGAGGACTTTAAGCGTCTTTTCGTCACTGTGGATGAAACATGGATACATTACTATACTCCTGAGACCAAACAACAATCTAAACAATGGGTTACCAAGGGGGAATCTGCACCAAAAAAGGCGAAGACCGTTCCTTCGGCCGGAAAGGTTATGGCGACTGTCTTTTGGGATTCGCAAGGGATAATCCTCATCGACTATCTGGAAAAGGGTAAAACTATTACAGGTGAATATTATTCATCGTTATTGGACCGTTTGAAAACCGAGCTGCAAGAAAAACGCCCGCGATTGGCCCACAAGAAAGTCCTTTTCCATCACGACAACGCACCAGCACACACCTCAGCAGTTGTGGTCGCAAAATTAATGGAAATAGGATTCCAACTAGTTTCACATCTCCCCTATCCTCCAGACTTGGCTCCCTCGGACTACTATTTGTTCCCCAATTTGAAGAAATGGTTGGCGGGACAAAAATTTTATTCAAACGAGGAGGTGATTGCAGACACTAATGGATATTTTGCAGACTTGGACAAATCCTATTATTCGGAAGGGATCAACAAACTAGAACGTCGTTGGACGAAGTGTATAAGCCTAAGAGGAGACTATGTCGAAAAATAAAAAAGGTTTACCCCAAACACATAAGTAGTTTTTATTTTGCACGGACTTTTCAAACCAGCCTCGTATATATATATATATATATATATATATATATATATATATATATATATATATATATATATATATATATATATATATATATATATATATATATATATATATATATATATTATAGATTTGTTTTTGATAATTATTAACTTAAGAATTAAAAAAAAAAAACACGTAAATCAAATAAATGGTTCTCGAATAATAAGTACACTAACGGACGACAGACAACAGAGAGACAGAGAGACGTTGCTTTTTATAAATATTATATAGATATATGTATGAATTTAAAAAAAAACACGTAAATCAGATAAGTGGTTCTCGAGTGATAAGCGCACTTACGGGCAGACAGATTAACAGAGAGACGTTGCATTTTATATATATTATTATATTCTTTGCTACATGATAGGGTTCCATATTTAATGGTTTAGGCAGTGTATTGCAAGAGAACGCGCTAGCGGCAAACTTTTTTCCGACTTGATTCACTATTATCGTCCTGCTTATTTCTTATGTTACCTAACATAATAAAATATATCCTATAACCTGGCCAGAGAACATATGTATGTTTAAAAAAAAACACGTAAATCGGATAAGTGGTTCTCCAGTGATAAACGCTGATGAGATTTCCGCACTCGTGCCGCTCCTGGAGCGCTTTAGGGACTTCCCTGCAGCACGTGTGCTAGACCCATAAAAAAAAACTAACGGACAGACAGACAGAGAGACGGTGCACTTTATATATATTATAGATTAATTATAGATTATCTTTCATATTAAAATGGTTTGCTAGAGTTAAGTTATATTATTTGCTAACACTCGCTAACCAAACTTTAAAAACTCAATTTGGGCATGCAAAAATAGTAATTCTCCAGCACGAATGAGTTTGAATAAATCAGGGCATGGATTTATTTGGATTTAAAATTGAGCAAAAAGTATGTTCACTTCATTCTTAAGTTCAGAAGAAAGACGATCTCATCTTAAAATGAAAATTATAATTGTTTTGAATCTCCCCAGATTACTGGGATTTGCTGAAATATAAGGAGCATGATTGTTAACATTATACGCGCGAAGCCGAAGGTGTGCAGAGATATATTCTCAAAATGAACATTTTATTCCCCCAGGACAATATATCTAATGATTGAGAAATATAAATTCAACAATGAGATATTTAAATGAATAATCTGTAAAAAACGTCGAAGCCAAATATATTTTTTCCTTGTATTTTTTGCCCTTTTCCCTATTTTTTTTTGTATATCTATTTTAATAAAAACTTGATAAAAAACCGGTCAAGTGCAAGCTGAACTTGCACAATTAGTGTTACGTACGTTCTTTGCTTTTAAAATAAAAAAAACGTTGTTACGGTGGTTAAAATGATCAGTGACTTCACAAAACACACCCCAAATGAGTTTTCAACAAAGTTTGTTTCCAATCTTTACTGAAAATTGATGACCTTGAAATTTTTGTTTTTTTTTTATATACCAGATAAGTTATTAAAAGTAATGCACTCGTGATAATTTTCGTTCAATCTACACCCCCTGGAGAATATTCCAGAATTTTTTCAAAATTTTTTGATCAGTACTTTTCGAGATAAGGCGGGTGGGACAGCGATTTTTCGCGGTTTTTTAAAAATAATACAAAGAAAAGTGCGTGCAAGTAGTACATTATATATATATATATATATATATATATATATATATATATATATATATATATATATATAAGAAAGAGGAAGGACAGTAACAGGGCACTGGCAACAAACAATCCTAAGTTTAACTACTGGGAAACGCCCTTATAAGGAGAAGAGATGAGCAATCAAAGATCTAAAGGCTCTAGTATCTGCTTTTTATTTTTATTATCGAGCTTTCGCTGCCTAATGGTAGCTTCTTCTGGATTCTAAAAATGCAAACCAGGTACAAAAAATAAACCAAAACGTTCGTTTTTTAAAATGTGATTAAATGAATTGTACGACTGTATGTGAAAATTACTTACAACGATGTAGTTTCACTGTTTACTAACATTTCTCTAGACCTTATTATATCAATATTAAATGAACATTTCACATTAATAGAAGAAATATGTAATATCCTAAAGAACAGTTTCTACTAATCATTACTTTTTTATATGAAAATACATTTTTCTCCTTCAATAGTCCATTCTACAGACAAAAAATTGGCGTCCCAATGGGAAGTGCTATTTCACCAATCCTGGCCGAAATTGTTATGAATAAACTTCTTTATTTTGTTATTTCAAGGGTTGAATTTGAATTTCCCTTTCTTTTTCAATATGTAGATGACTTGTTAGTCGCTTTACCGGCCGGAAGTGTACAGGACACTCTTAACATTTACAATTCTTTCAATCATAAATTAGTATTTACTGTTGAGGAGGAGACTGACGGTGCTGTTCCGTTTCTGGATACTAGGGATAGAAAATAATACAGTCAAACTGGAAAAATCAAGTTCTGGTAGATATATCCCATTCCATTCTTATCACCCTATGAAACAGAGAACTGAACATCATCAGAGGACTAAAGAACAGAATAGATAAGATTTGCCACCCCTCATTTAAAAAAAAAAATGTAAAACTGTTGGAAAACATTTTGTTGGACAATTACTATCCTAAAGCTCTAATTAAAAAGAATTTTCAAAGACCCCCCCTTCAAATTAATCCAACTGTCACCATTAATGTCGATATTAAAGTAGGAAAGTTACAATACATTGAAGGCCTTTCCCAGTCCTTGTCTTCTCTTTTTAAAAATACAAACATTAAAATTGCTAATTACAACATAAAAAGAATGAATTCTTTTTATACCAATTTAAAAGATAAAACCGATACTTTACAAAGATCTAATATAATCTATGGCATTCCCTATCAATGTGGTTTGGTCTACGTTGGACAAACTTCACAAAAGCTCTCTAAAAGATTAGCGCTACACAAAAGTGATAGTAAACACAAACCTAACGCAACTAGCTTGAGCTTACACGTAAATAATACAGATCACAGAGTACAATATAACAACAGCTTCATTCTGGATGTTGAGACTAATTATTTCAGAAGAATTTTCTTGGAAATGTGTTACATAAAAACCTGTAAAAATAATCTCAATCACAAAAAAAGACATAGAAGGATTGAGCTCCATGTATACTTATTTACTAACACAAAACTATACCAAACCAATAAAAAAGAACGATCTTTATGAAAAAATTAGTTTCTAGTAAAGTTGTTTCTTTTTTTCTCTTTTTTTCTCTTTCTGTCATTTTTGCTGTTTATTATCAGTTACTTTTCTATATCTTCTTGTTAAAATTAAACAATTAAAAAAATAAAAAAATTAAATATGACAAATAATAAATATTAATTTTCTCTTTCAAATTTTTAAATTAGTCTATGAATCTCTTGAGTATAAAATTAAAGAATTAATATAATTAATAATAAATAACTCGTCGAAGAGTAACATTCATCAAATTTAAGTCCCCCCCTTTTTTATAAAATTAGAACTAAAAAATAGATATCATTAATAATTAATAATTTATCTAAAATTAGCATCCACCTAAAAAATTTACCACATCCCTAACTTCAATGCTTTTTATGGTTTTTTGTCGACCTGATGACGACATAGACTACCAACAATATCCGGTTCGGACTTAAATATCACTAAATAGTTACTAAACTCGACGTCAAAAATTTTAAAATGGAGTACCATCATGGTGTTTCTTGCAGTTATATTTCGATCTTCAAAAAGTGTTTTTAACTAATGTTTATTGACAAAGTTTTATTTTTAATATTTGTGTAACTCTCTAAATGTCTTTTAATCATGTTTGTGTAATCATTCATACTACCTGGCCAACAAAAATGCAAATTTCATTGTCTTCACCAGAGATGAAACTGACATTTTTGTAAGTAATTTTCACATACAGTCGTACAATTCATTTAATCACATTTTAAAAAACGAACGTTTCGTTTTATTTTTTGTACCTGGTTTGCATTTTTAGAATCCAGAAGAAGCTACCATTAGGCAGCGAAAGCACGATAATAAAAATAAAAAGCAGATACTAGAGCCTTTAGATCTTTGATTGCTCATCTCTTCTCCTTATAAGGGTAGTAGTTAAACTTAGGATTATATATATATATATATATATATATATATATATATATATATATATATATATATTTTACTCATGTTTTCACAAGCTTTCATTTAACACCACACTCGATTACCTAGTAAACAATTTTTTTTTCACTTCCGATTTCACCCTCCAAAACTAACCCCTTAAGTCAAAATTTAACTTTCAAAACTACATGGCTCTGATGAGGCCATCACTCTATTATTGCCAAATTTCAACTTTCTATGACAAATAGTTTCGGAGAAAATCGGGTGTGACAGACGGACAGACAGACACCGAAGTGTGAACATGTCTTCGCGGTGTCGAACTCCAGCAGGAGGAATTGTGGCTGTTTTTCGAAAGTTCTGGAGTCATGCGTGAGTGAGTTGAAGACCTCAAGCGAAAAACCAAACTTAGTAGGGGGGGGGGGAGGGGTTGGTTTCTAACATGAAATGTTCGAATTTCGACAGTCTATAGCGCTTTTATAGAGATCCTCGGTTAATGCACATTTAACTGGGAATTCGAACCTTATTGTAAATAATCGTTGGATTTTTCGTACTCTTAAGACAATTGAGCGTTATTATTGGAAAGTCAACAAAAAAGGCGTAGGGAGGGTACAAACGCCAGGCCTTGTCGGAAATTAACTTGTGTTACCGTATCACTTTATCGATCAATACGATTACGTAGTTAGTCTGAATGTTGAACAACAAGAGGTCATAAATAAGTTCACGAAAATGATACTTAAAATGCAATATATGTCTTTTATACAGGAAATTTATATAATTTATCCTTGGAAATGTAATATTACAGGACAGGAAGGATTCTAAAAATAAATAAATAACAATTAATTAAATCGTTACGTTCTGTACGTTCTAATTAATTTACCAATTTACTTGGTATTTTAATATTATTACTGATAATTAATAATTATAATGTGTAAAATATGAGTGATGTTCATCAGCAAACCTTGCAAACGGAAACATTATAAAATTAATTGAATTGTTGCCTAGAGCAAAATTAATTTTAATTTTCTCTTGAAAAATTCAACACAGGCCAATTAAAATTGTGCACATCGTTATTCGATTCTAAGTCTCTTTTTCTCTCAACTTTGATATAGCGTTTGACCGTGTACCAATTAATTCGCTAAATAAGGTTTACTTTAACATACTTTTGAGAATCGTGATCAGTACCGCTTGAGCATTTTCAATCGTGTGAAATCACTTTTATTTTATCGACAAACCAAGACAGGGGAAGAGAAAAAATCGCAGGGTGATAAATCAGATGGGTTTTTATTTTTCATTTTTTAAAATTTTTTTATGGACATCCCTACAGGAGCTATGCGTGTGCGGAAAAAGAGAAAATACACGTTGATCTTGAATCGCTGTAAGTTGTAATCGGTGAGAAACACAGTCCTGAGCAAATCATTTCAACAAGATGAAGTTTTTCATATAAAAGAATGCTTTAAAAGTGTTGTACGAGGACTAACAAGCTAAACCTTATACAGATGTGATGTATCAGCGCGACTTGTATTGATAAC
The DNA here is from genome assembly GCA_019049505.1 of Pachyrhynchus sulphureomaculatus. Lineage (NCBI taxonomy): Eukaryota > Metazoa > Arthropoda > Insecta > Coleoptera > Curculionidae > Pachyrhynchus > Pachyrhynchus sulphureomaculatus. The sequence goes on along the minus strand of CM032453.1, from coordinate 145,457,410 downwards.
ACCGCTCCAATATAACGCCCAGTAACTTGAGTGACGATTCTACAGGAATGGAGTGTCGCGACTAACTATGTCGGGTTCCTCTGCGTTACCTTTTTTAGAAAAACCTCCCGCCCGAATTTTTGTAACGTTAAATTCTATTTGGTAACTACGAGGCTGGTTTGAAAAGTCCGTGCAAAAATAAAAACTACTTATGTGTTTGGGGTAAACCTTTTTTATTTTTCGACATAGTCTCCTTTTAGGCTTATACACTTCGTCCAACGATGTTCTAGTTTGTTGATCCCTTACGAATAATAGGATTTGTCCAAGTCTGCAAAATATCCATTAGTGTCTGCAATCACTTCCTCGTTTGAATAAAATCTTGGTTCCGCCAGCCATTTCTTAAAATTGGGGAACAAATAGTATCCGAGGGAGCTAAGTCTGGAGAATAGGGGGGATGTAAAACGAGTTGGAATCCTATTTCCATTAATTTTGCGACCACAACTGCTGAGGTGTGTGCTGGTGCGTTGTCGTGATAGAAAAGGACTTTCTTGTGGGCCAATCGCGGGCGTTTTTCTTGCAGCTCGGTTTTCAAACGGTCCAATAACGATGAATAATATTCACCTGTAATAGTTTTACCCTTTTCCAGATAGTCGATGAGGATTATCCCTTGCAATCCCAAAAGACAGTCGCCATAACCTTTCCGGCCGAAGGAACGGTCTTCGCCTTTTTTGGTGCAGATTCCCCCTTGGTAACCCATTGTTTAGATTGTTGTTTGGTCTCAGGAGTATAGCAATGTATCCATGTTTCATCCACAGTGACGAAACGACGCTTAAAGTCCTCCGGATTCTTCTGGAACAGCTGCAAACCATCCTTGCAACCCTTCACACGATTCCGTTTTTGGTCAAGCGTGAGCAATCGCGGCACCCATCTTGCGGATAGCTTTCTCATGTCCAAATGTTTATGCAAAATATTATGTACCCCGTTCAGTCGAGATGCCCACAGCACTAGCAATCTCACGCACCTTAACTCTTCTGTCATCCATCACCATATCATGGATTTGATCAATGCTTTCTGGAGGCGTAACCTCCACAGGCCGTCCAGAACGTTCCGCGTCACTTGTGCCCATATGGCCAGTCCGAAAATTTTGAAACCACTTATAAACTGTTCTAATCGAAGGTGCAGAATCACCATAATGTTTATCAAGCATCTCTTTAGTCTCCTGAGGCGTTTTGCCTTTCATAAAGTAATGTTTAATCACCACACGAAATTCTTTTTCGTCCATTTCTTGGAAATCACTCGACTTCCTTGATTCACACGAATGCCAAACACAAAGAAATAGACCAATATGGCTGAAACTTGGTGTGCGTTCATTCAAGAGATGCTACTAACTAAACATGACCTCGCGCGCGGTGGTGCCATCTCTTGGACTTTGCACGGACTTTCCAAACCAGCCTCGTATCACTCCAAAATAGAATTTCTTCCTGATCGTTGTTAAGTTCACTTACGAGGGCTTTTTAAGTTTTTACAAAAACAGTGAAAGAAAAAAAAATTGTTACAAATCGTGTTATTGTTTCCCAAAATATTCGCATTTAAGATTTATACACTTTTGCATGCGTTCGAACCAATTTTCGAAACACTTTTTCCACTCTGAAGTGGGTAGCTTAAAAACATGGTTTTGGAAGGATTCGACAGCTTCTTGAGGTGATGAAAATCTCTGTCCACGCAATTTTTTTTACATCGGGAACAAAAAGAAGTCCTTAGGCTATAAATCAGGTCAATACGGGTAATGAGACATTAATTCAATGTTTTTCTCTGTCAAATAATCAATTCTTTGACGTACTGTGTAAGAGCTGGCATTGTTATGATGAAGAATGATGCGACATTTTCGGTTGTTTTCCTGATTTCATCGATGACTTCTGACAAAAAAATTGTTGTATACCATTCAGCATTAAATATCCCTCAATCCTCTAAAGCAATGGTTGCAAAATGTCCAGTGCAACCAAAGAAACAAGCCATCATTTTCTTGGAAGTGCTTCACAATTTTTTGTCGGATTCGGTTCATCTTGGAATAGGTGATTGTTAGCTTCCGGCTCGTACGAATATATTTAAGTTTCGTCTCCTGTTACGATGTTGTATGGTATACGGATTTTGCATATCCTCGGTCGAATTTTTTGAGCCACCAATTGACACTAGTCTGTTTTTGAGTTTCGGTTTATGGGAATCCATTGGGAACAGATGTTTTTCACAGCTAAATGTTCATACAAAATCCAATGTACTGCAGGCTTCGATATGCCTAAGGAAATCTCTATCTCTCGGTAAATCACATGCCGATCCTCTTTAGTCATGTTGCGCACAGCATCGATGTTTTTTGGAACGACAATCGATTTTGGTTATCCTTCATGAAATTCATCGCTGATGGAAGGACGACCATGAAGAAATTCTGAAACCAAATGTAAACAGTCTTTCCTGATGATGATTTGTTACTAAAAGTTGAACGAAGTGATTCGAGGCATTGTTATTGAGCTAGGCCTGTACTAAAATCGTAAAAAATCATCCAACTAAAACCTTAACGCGAAATTTATATTTGTTCACAAAACTGTTTTTTTTTAAAACGCTCACTGTAAACAAACTACTCGGCTAATTTCTGAGCTGCCACTGTGTTAACAATAAGAAATGTCACATTTTACAACAATGTGAATGTCACCTCGTATTTGTATAAGAAGCGGATGTTCAAACGTTCAAAGTGAATGAAGGAACAAGCGTACTATCATCTGCAAAGCTGTAGATTGGATTTTTTGTCCTTTCCAGCAGATCGTTAATGTAAATAAGAATGACCGTAGGAGACAGTATGGAACCTTGAGGCACATCAGCGTTGATAGGGAAGTTATTGCAAAGAAATCCGTCGACTGCTACTCGTAAAGAATGCCCTCTGAGGAAATCCGATACTCATAAACAAACATAGCATAAGAACGTAACTGTTTGAGATTCTCCAAAATTTTCACTGCTTTAAACACATGGCACATAAGTTAAAAGATGTATTGATGTTTGCTTAAAGCCATATTGATGATCGCTAATAATGTTATATCATTCTAGATATTTTTAAAGATGCTGATCATTAACCTTTTCCATAATTTCGATATTATTGAAAGCAGTGCGATTGGTCGGTAGTTTTTCTTACATACAGGGAGTAATTCAACACATGTACTTCGTTTATGTTCAAATACCGTATTACACCGTTCACATGAATCATGTTTTATCACCAGTAACGAATATTTCTAGTAAATTTCATTCCTCGCAAGCCATCAAAATGTTGTCCTAATATATGTTTAAATTTTATGGCAGTATCTGAAAATAAAATCTCAACAAAAATATATAATAAAAGACTGTTTTTAGTCGATTTCCACTAGTTTATTTGTAATTGCGATGACGCGTTTCGCTGTCGATGCAGCTTCTTCAAATCTACATTTTACACTGTCAAGTTAGGTTTAATGTTTACAATTTTATATAATTTCTTAATTATAATATTACATCTAATTAAATTATATTGATAGTATTGGAAAACCCACACAGACATGAAATTAGGAGAATAAATTTAATAATGTTTAATTGTTTAAATCTACCTGGTCGTTGTGTAAAGTATCTGTAGTCCTTAATCGATTTATTTGCATTGTCTCTAAAAGGTTTAGTTTTAAACCCTTTTGTTGGGTATGTAAAATTTTGAAATTCTTATTAAATGTGTGATTCTCTGTTAAAACATGATTCGCATATGTTGAATTAGACTTTCTATGGATGAAACTTTTTTCGTGTTCTGTAATTCTTTGTATAAATGTACGTCCAGTTTGTCCTATGTATGTTTTACGATAGCAACCACATGTTAATTGATATACCCCTGATTTGTAGTTTGTAGTTTTTGAGATATTTCCCTATAGTATTGTTAGTTTTGTAAGCTATGTTGATATTTTTTTGATTTAAAAATTTTCCCAGTTTTTCTGTTGGTTTGCCAAAATAGGTTAAGCATTTCAATGTGATTTTTCTGTATTAAAACATGGGTAAATTTCTGAGATAGCCTTGTTTCTAAGTTTTTTCCTAACGATGTTATCGATTAAAGTAACTGAATAATCGTTGTTAACGGCTACTTGTTTTATGTAGTTTAATTCTTTAGTAAAATTGTCTTCTGATAAGGGGATATTAGTAAGTCTATCTATAAAGCTATGATAAGCCGCGAGTTTATGATGGTTAGGGTGGTGAGAACTATTGTGAATTGTGGTATCTGTATGACAAGGTTTGTGATATATTGTAAATTCATGGTTTTATTGATTGTTAAGTCTAAGAAGTTGATTTTTCCTTCGACTTCTTCTTCCATTGTAAAACTGATATTTCTATGTAAAGAATTAATGTACTGTAAAAAGTGAGTTAATTGTCTGTCCGTACCTGTAAAGCAAACAATTATGTTGTCTACGTATTCGATACCAGTATAGACAATTATTACTATTGTTATTGTGGTTGTTAAATATCATTGTTTCAATACTGTCCATGAAAATTTCAGCAAGTAATGGGCTTAATGGACTCCCCATAATTAACCCTTCCTTACTAGGATAGAATTTATTGTTAAATGAAAAATAATTTTGTCTTAGGCAAGTTCTTAATAAATTAATTTGTCCATTTTTAGTGTTCCGTACGGAACACTTATAAGATCACTTCGGTGTCTGTCTGTCTGTCTGTCACACCCGATTTTCTCCGAAAGGTGAAATTTGGTAATAATATAGGAATTGATGGCCTCATCAGAGCCATGTAGTTTTGAGAATTAAATTTTGACTTAAGGGGTTAGTTTTGGGGGGTGAAGTCGGAAGTGAAAAAAAAAATTTTTTTACTAGGTCATCGAGTGTGGTGTCAAAACGAGTAAAAAATATATATATAATATTATACTTGCGCGCACTTTTCTTTGTATTATTTTTAAAAATTCGCGAAATATTACTGTCCCGGGCCTTATCTCGAAAAGTATTTATCAAAAAATTTCGAAAAAATTCTGGAATATTCTCCACGGGGTGTAGATTGAACGCATTACCTTTAATAATTTATATGGTATATAAAAAAAAACAAAAATTTCAAGGTCATCAGATTTCAGTAAAGATTGGAAAAAAACCTTTGTTGAAAATCATTTGGGGTGTGTTTTGTGAAGTCACTGATCATTTTATACCACCGTAACATAAATTTTGACTTAAGGGGTTCGTTTTGAGGGGTGAAATCGGAAGTGAAAAAAAATTTTTTTTACTAGGTCATCGAGTGTAGTGTCAAATGAAAGCTTGTGAAAACACGAGTAAAAAATATACATATAATGTAATACTTGCGCACACTTTTCTTCGTATTACTTTTAAAAAATCGCTGTCCCCTACCTTATCTCGAAAAGTACTAATCAAAAAATTTTTAAAAAATTCTGGAATATTCTCCACGGGGTATAGATTGAACGAAAATTATCACGAGTGTATTACCTATAATAATTTATTTAGTATATAAAAAAAAAACAAAAGCGGGATTTAAGCATGAAAATATGCAAAGCGAAGACCAATTAACTGAGGCTGTTACTTCTGATTCAATATATATATATATATATATATATATATATATATATATATATATATATATATATATATATATATATATATATATATATTGCGTAGATGATTTACCACTTAACGTACTTGCAGATATCCTCAAAAATAAGAATTTGTTGGAGTTGACGGATAATGAAAATCTTAATGATTTTTTGAACATAAATGAAAATTTGTATGTTGAAAATCCAAATTCAGAACAAGAAATTGAAAATCCAGTTGAAATTCAAGGACTTTTCGAAGATTTTGATGTCTATGAGGTTCCAGTACCAACAGATGCTATCCCAAATTATACCTAACCTAGCAGTTTTCAGTAAAGATTGGAAACAAACTTTGTTGAAAACTCATTTGGGGTGTGTTTTGTGAAGTCACTGATCATTTTATACCACCCTAACAAAAAATTTTATTTTAAAAACAATCAACGTACGGAACACTAATTGTGCAAGTTCAACTTGCACTTGACCGGTTTTTTGTTAATAGGTTCTCTATTAAAATTACTTTTTCGTCTGGGGGAACACTTGGAAATAAGTTTTTGATATCGAAAGAAACTAATTTAGAATTATCTGGTATTGTTATATTCTTAATTTTATCCACGAGTTCGTATGAGTTTTTGATACTGTATTTAGGTTCAAATTTGCTTTGATAAATTGATTAAATCAATTAAAAAGGATGACGTCTTATATGCTGGAGCAGACATATAGGAAACAACTGGTCTGATTGGGTGGTCATGTTTGTGTAGTCTTATGAGTTACTAAAATTGTGGGATTTGGGGATTCATATTTATCTTTATCGTGAATGATACCTTTAGCCTGTTCAATTTCTTGTTTCATTTCTTTTTCAAAAAATATTTGTTGGATCTTTATTTTAAAAAAAAATTACTGAGAACAGTCTTTTATTATATAGTTTTAATGAATTTCCATCAAGTAAAAGCTGCAACCATCCGAAATCTCAACAAAAATGTTAAATTGTCTGGTAGTATTGAAGAAATACCCACATTTCCATTTATTCTCATTGTACCAATTTAAATGGTGTCCTAACTTCCTCGATAAATCACGTTTTGGGAGTGTGAGGTAATTTATGTCAGTCTTAAGAGGATCTATCTAAACGCTTCAGAATAGAAAATGAAGTAAACTAATTAAATGTTTATAGATCTATGTTATGTAATTTGCGAGACTAAATTTTAAACCATATTGTTACTAAAATTACATTTTAATCGAGTTTCTACCGTACCTACTAAATATTTTTACTTATAAGGAATTATGTTTAAGGGCTATGTGTGTTTATGTTTTCCACAATAGATGGCGTTATATGAAAAAAAACACAATTTTTAAGCTGTTGAGGAATCAAGATATATTTAAATGTATTTTGATACATAAAAAAAAAGGTCATACTGAACTAATTACTGTTCGAGTATTCTTTTCAGCCTCATTCAAAAAATCTAAAAGAAGGCTTCCATTATATTACTTCGGTTGCCCTATGCTCTACCGCACGTCGCCGTTCACCTATCCATTTCAGTCTGCGTCATTTATCACACCCTCTCTAAACCTATCTGAATATGATCGCAAAATCTGTCGTACCGTATTGCAGTTCCTTATATGGTTATTGAACTAGCCCGCGTCAATCTTTACCCTTACCTTGGCTTGGATTTTCGAACTCTCTCAATATATATTCTCATTAAGCTTCCTGAGATTGCTGACATGGTAGGCATCTCATATAAACAGGTACATAATATCCTGCATGAAGTTCTAAAAATAAAAAAGGGAGAGCGCGATGTGTGCCGCCTTTGTTTACTCCAGACTAAAAACGCACTAGGAAGGATACTTCATATGAACAAGTTACAGCGTAATTCGAAGGATTTCTGATGTCGTTTTCTGACGGTAGACGAAACGTGGATCCACCATTATACACCGAAGACAAAACGGCAGTCAAAATAGTAGGTCGGCGAAGATAAAAGTGCACCGAAAAAAATCAAAAGCAGTTTTATCGACGGAAAAAGTAATGGCAATTTTTTCTGGAAGACACGGGTTATCATCATGATTGGAGCGACCAACATTAACGTGTAAAAAAGTGCTCCTTCACCAGGAAAATGCGCCTGCTCACACATTGGCTGTTGCAATGGCAAAAGTATACGAAATGGGTTTTGAAATAGTTCTCCACCCATTCTATTCTCCCAATTTGGCCCTAAGTAACTTTTCTTGTTTCCTAACGTCAAAAATTAGCTTGAGGGAAAGAAATTTTTTTCGAGTGAAGAGTGCTATTAATGAGGGTTATGCACACTTCGAAATATTTTTTTTTTTCTGAGGGAATAAAATCGGAATCTCGCTAGACCAAATATATTGAGCTCAAGGAAGATTATATTCAGAAATAATTTTTTGTTTTTACAACAAAATATTGTCTACGCAGTGTACTTTTCAATGCATCCTTGCTTTTTCAACGAAATTTGGTCTGCAGTAAAAGGGGTTACATAAACCTCGAATTTTCAAAAACTGGATTTTTTTATGGATTTTTATTCTCTATACTTCTAAGAATTATTCTATGCTAAGAAAATTCCATTTTATTACAAAGTTATAGCATTAAATATGACCTGGCGTCGGATTGGGACCGCTACCTTGTTCTGTTCTTGTCTGCAATATTACTCAATTTTTAATATTTTTAATTTTTTTTTTTTTTAGATGTTAATAATTACTTTTTCTACAAAATTTCGAGAGAGTTTTTCAATTTTTCTAATAGACAATTTTTTACAAATAATTAAACGTTAATTTTTTGTTTAAAAATTGCATACTAAAGTTTGAAATACCGTAAATTTTTTTATTTTTGAAAAAAAAAAAAGACCCTTCGACAATTTTTAAGTACAACATTATTTTACAATATTTTTGCATATTGAATTATTTTTTGTGAAGTTATCCTTCAGACAAGGAGGCGCTATAGTTTTTATCAGTGGTGCGTAAAACCCGATAAAAAATTTAAAAGATGTTTAAAAAAAAATAACCGGTCAAGTGCAAGTTGAACTTGCGCAATTAGTGTTCCGTACGTTTATTGCTTTTGAAATAAAAAATTTTGTTACAGAGAAATAAAATGATTAGTGACTTCACAAAAGACATCCCAAATGAGTTTTCAACAAAGTTTGTTTCCAATCTTTACTGAAATCTGATGACCTTGAAATTTTTGTTTTTTTATATACCAGATAAATTATTAAAGGTAATGCACTCGTGATATATTTCAGAATTTTTTCAAAATTTTTTGATAAGTGCTTTTTTTCGAGATAAGGACAGCGATTTTTCGCGATTTTTTAAAAATAATACAAAGAAAAGTGCGCGCAAGTTTTACATTATATATATATATATATATATATATATATATATATATATATATATATATATATATATATATATATTACTCGTGTTTTCACAAGCTTTCATTTGACACCACACTCGATGACCTAGTAAATTTTTTTTTTTCACTTCCGATTTCACCCCCCAAAACTAACCCTTTAAGTCAAAATTTAACTTTCAAAACTACATGGCTCTGATGAGGCCATCAATTCCAATATTATTACCAAATTTCAACTTTCTACGTCAAATAGTTTCAGAAAAAATCGGGTGTGACAGATTGGCAGACAGACAGACAGACAGACAGACACCGAAGTCATCTTATAAGTGTTCCATACCGAACACTAAAAAATTATTTCAAAATTTAAAGTACAATAAAATTATATAATCGCCATTCTTTTGTATTATTCATTTAATAATCTTTGAAATACATTTTTTTTATAATATACATACTTTTTGCAGCGCTCAGGTGTATATAACTTCTTAATATTTGAAAGGATTTTTCTCAAGTATAATATAAAATATGTAAATACACTTTTATTATGGCCGAAAAGGTCATAAAATTGATTTCAAAAAAATAATAAAAACTGTTAAATTTTGGTAATTGGCCATAAATTACGTCACTAATAACCTACTTTATTAAGTTTTACAAAATTCGAATATGCCATAAAAAAGTGCAGCTGCAATGTTAGGAAACATCTTACTTTAAATAATTCTTGTAGACCTCGAAGTTGCTCATTTTGTTAACTGGACGTGGTGCTTATCGTTATAATAATTTACATTCATGAGGACAAGCCAAAACGTTGGATATTTTAAAATCAAACAAACTAACTCATGTTCCTTAAGAAACTTACGAACCTTTTAAATAAATGT
>CM032453.1:145417620-145442620 GCA_019049505.1 Pachyrhynchus sulphureomaculatus | reverse complement strand
GTGTTTAATTTCCATGATTTATTTAATACCTTCGTTGGTGACTCTTTCCCTTCTGGATATTCCTGCTGATCTTCTCCATAAGTCAATTTCTGTTGCTCTTAGCGTCGCTAACGCTGTTTCCTTCATAGGCCATACTTCACAGGTGTATATAATGTGATACTTTTCACTATGGTTTCATATCTCCTCTTGTTGTTGATTTATCCCATAGAATGCTATTTAGCAGTTTAATGTCCTTTCTTTCCGTCGTATTTCTCTCTCTTATTGCCCTGTCGAGTTTTCCATCCTCTGAAATTTTTATACCCAGATACTTGTAGTCGCCGCAGTGTTTTATCGTGGTTCGATCGTTCAGTATAAGATTTTTATATTGTCCTCCAAAACATAGATATTCTATCTTCTTTATATTGACTTCCAAACCCCAATCTTTGCATTCGTCAAATAGTTTTTTCGTCATAATATTCAAGTCGTCGTCTCGTCATAATAGCCAAGATCTTGGGCCATTATCATTTGGTCATCCGCGTAGCATAGCGTGTACCACATGGGGTTAATTAATGGTATCCCCATTGGACTACATTTCCGCTTTCATCTCTTTACTACACTTTCCAGATATATCTTAAAAAAGGTTGGTGATAAACAGCATTCTTGCTTCAAACCTTTTGACGTAATAAATCCTGGTGTTATTTGTGTTCCTGTTTTAATTTTTGTTATGAGTTAGTCGTATAGAGTTTTGACAGCTTTAATTAATGCTATATTAATATTAGTACTTTCCAATGATTGCCACAATTTCTGCATAGAGACGCTGTCATATGCTTTTCTCAAGTCAACGAGCAGTTTTTGCTGTTATATGAGTTAAGGAGAAAATATGGTCTATTATGGATTGTTCCGTGCAAAAGCCTGCTTGTTATTCTGCTTCGAAATCTTGATATTCCTTTTCCATTTTATTATTTAAAACTTTTCCTTAGATTCTACTCATGGATGTCGTAACTGTAATTATCGCAATTGTTTTTGTCCCCTTTCTTGTGTATAGTTGTTAGGTATAACACTTTCTATTCCTTCGGGATTTCGTTTGTACTTATACATTTCTGAAATTGTTGTTTTAGGTGATCGTATAACTTATCTGTTCCATATTTGAACAATTCTCCCAGGATGTCCCCAGGTCCGGGTGCCTTGTTATTCTTTGGCGCTTTACAAACGATTTTTATTTCTTCTGCTGTTATTTTTATTTGTGAACCTATTACTGTAATTCTTTGTTCATTTGGTTCCCTGTCCTATTTATTATTTCATAAAATATATAAGTTTCCTTCTTTATTTAATCTTCCCTTTCTTCTTCTCCAAATTGCCTGGCTTATTGCTCCACGTAAATGTCACATCTCTTCGGTGTCGCACAATGAATAAATGAATCTTGCAGAGTTGGACGATAAATGATTTTTCACTTTCACATCTAACTCATTCCATAGATCGATGGGAGCGAGATCGGGAGATCGAATCCATTGCCATTGCATTGTTTCTGTTAGTTCAGGTTAGTTATCTTAATATTTAGCCTGGATGGTATAGCATGCGTTTGCAAGATTTTCAAGTATCTTTCTTTATTTAATTTTTCGTCTATTTTTACTAAATTGCCTGGCTTACTGCTCCAAATAAGTGTCACATCTCCTTGGTGTCGAGCAAGGAAACACTTTAGAAATTGTATTCGACGAGAAATAATCGGACGGAATAAAATGTCTTCAAATTAAGCTAAGTTACCGAAGTTCCGTTTACCTTTTTGGATGTGCCATAAGACATCTACAGAGATAAAGAAAAAAATATGGCCACTAAAAAATAGACTAAAATTTTTTCGAAAAACATTTTTATAGCAAGTGATATTTTTTAAAAATCTGACACAAAAACTTCTCTCCAGTTCGAACAAATTTGCCTACAATTGATTATAAGTAATAATTAAGCTCGCCATCACTTTTTATTTCACAGATAGAAAAGCCTACTTCTATTATTTAACACATGGGCTGAAAAGTCCCGGGCCTAACAAAGAAAACACGATTTTTTTGGTTCAAAATTAGCTTTATTCATCAACGTAATCTCCATCAAGAGCAACGCAATCATTCCAGCTCCGCTCTAACATTTCAATACCACTTTTGTAGAACGATTTATCTTTTGCCTCAAAATAGGCCTCAGTTTCAGCGATAACCTCTTCATTCGTGCGAAATTTCTTACCGGCGAGCATTTTTTTCAGGTCTGCGAACAGCCAGTAGTCGCTTGGAGCCAAATCTGGCGAATACGGTGGATGTGGGAGCAATTCGAAGTTCAATTCATGTAGTTTTGCCATTGTTTTGATTGACTTGTGACACGGTGCGTTGTCTTGATGAAACAAAATTTTTTTCTTTGCCATATGCGGTCGTTTCTTTGCAATTTCGGCCTTCAAACGCTCCAATAACGCTATATAATATTCACTGTTGATGGTATTTCCTTTCTCAAGATAGTCGATGAAAATTACACCACGCACATCCCAAAAATACCGAGGCCATAACCTTTCCAGCCGATTGTTGTGCTTTCGGGCGCTTTGGACGAGGTTCACCAGTTGCTGTCCACTCAGATGACGATCGTTTTGATTCCGGAGTGAAGTGATGGATCCATGTTTCATCCATTGTCACATATCGACGCAAAAATTCCGGTTTGTTACGTTTAAACATGGCCAAACACTGCTCAGAATCATCAACACGTTCTTGTTTTTGATCAACAGTGAGCAAACGCGGCACCCACTTTGAACAGAGCTTTCTCATAGTCAAATGCTCATGCAATATAAAGCCAACACGTTCTTTTGATATCTTTACGATGTCAGCTAACTCACGCAACTTCACTTTTCGATCATTCAAAACGATTTTATGGATTTTTTTGATGTTTTCTGGTGTTACCGCCTCATTTGGACGTCCACTGCGTTCTGCATCATCGGTGTCTCTACGACCACGTTTGAAGTCAGCAAACCAACGTTTTATTGTTGTTTCTGATGGAGCGGAGTCCCCATAACACTTTTCAAGCCATTGCTTCGCTTGAACGGTATTTTTTCCCATCAAGAAGCAGTGTAAAATTAAAACACGAAATTGTTTTTGATTCATTGTTTTGAAAATAACAAAAGTAGCGTCACTCTTAGCACAATAACTCACAAACTAATGAATAGAATATCATGAAATTTTAACAGCTGTCTTTTGAAGGTTAGTATTAACTGAAAAAAAGGTGACTGCAATAAAACTAGCGCCATCTATGTGTTAGGCCCGGACTTTTCAGCCCATGTGTTAACAATAATGAACTTAGAACTTGGCTACGCTGCTGATAAAGTTGTAAATCGCACCAACGCAATCGAAATTAATTTGCTTTTCATCAGTGACGTGAACAAAAAAAAATTCTCGTCTATTCTGATTGTTTGATTTGTTCTTCAGTGCCAATCAGATTGAATCGGGTGATCAGAAATCCAATAATTCATATGTTTGAACAAACGCTGCGTATTTAATCATGTAACATATATTAAATATAAATATTTAAGACATTGCATGATTAAATATGATTAACAGTATTTAAAAAAGTAATTAATAATGTTTAAATTCAATAAACTAACTTCATTTATCTCTCGAAATATATTTGTTTTTTGTAATTCACAGTTAAATTAAAAATTTTCATAAGCATTCTTGAGACAACATCGACACATAATGTTGATACTTTCCTATTTAATGATCTTTAAGAGCATGGTATAGATGAATCCACTTTGTTTTGATTATTTATTGCTGGCCTCCCAATGGGGATAAAAAGAGAAGCAATTGCGACTTATGTGCAAGTGCAAGCAACCAGGTGTTCTAAAGGGATCCAAATGGTTCCAATATCGCCCTACTCAAATCGAAAGAATAAATTATTCTGTTAATTTTCAGGGCGGCTATTAGCTATATATATATATATATATATATATATATATATATATATATATATATATATATATATATATATATATATATAAGTGATATATATATATATATATATATATATATATATATATATATATATATATATCACTTACCTTCAAAATGGCCAGAACAGTGGGAGAACCAGGAAATTTACCTTCTCCAAGACGCACAGTGTGTCGCGTAGAACATGCTAGGTGGACAAAATTCATGTTATGATTTCCAGGAAATCTTATTTGCAAAACGTAAACAACACCACCAAACCCCGAATTCCGAGAAAAGGTTGTTTATCAAATTTGCAAGTGGCGAGTCATAAGCGTCAGAAGTCAGGTAATGAGTTTAATGCAGCTCTTTTAGTCAATCAGTTGCAATTTAGCGACACTTTCGTGCACATCTTATAGTGACATATTGTAATATTATGAAAGTTTTTGTGATGAATATTAATACTGAGGGTAAGTACTATTTTTTAATGTATTTTTTAAATCAGAATCTATTAATTTGAATTTTTAGTATTTTTTTTAAATAACCTATATATTTTAGCGTGTTTTTTAAAAAAAAAAACTTTGAAAGTTCAGAATATACAGACATTCACCTCTATCCGGGCTAGTTTTTAGATATTACACAGAAATAACTTTATTCTTCGTAAAAATACACATATTGTTTAGCACACTTCAGTACAACATGTTTTTTTTTCTTTTTTTCCAGAACACGTTTACTCTATTTCAAGGGTAGCCTTTTTTGAGGAGTGCTTGAAACACACGAAGAATGAAAAAAAACTCACGTGTATATGACTTTCTTTCTTCAAAATTTCACTTTGGTGACATTACTGAAAGCAGCCAAAAAGAAATAAAGTTGAAGATATCCAACTTGTCTAATAAGTTTGGTGCCAAATGGTTGGCTTCAGGAAAGTCGAAGGAGCGTTTTTTTTAATTAAAAATAAGAATTGGTTGGATGAAGCAGACATACAGTTTACTGCGAGTTCTTTTGCGCCACAACCTTCAACATCAAGTGAGAATGTGACTCCTGCAGGAAGACCTCGCAAAGATTTCGAGGAATCGTCGTTTAAGACGAAGAAACGTCGCGTCGTGGATCTCGTAGAATCCCGAAGTGTCAGTGAATTGGTAACTGCTGCCGAAATTGGTGTGCGTTCAGCAGGGCAAAGGAAAATTGCCAATGTGATTAGAGACATTAGTGAGAGCCCAGATAATATTATTAAGTCTAAAAATACCAGTTCCGTTAATCCTAGGCAATTAAGTAGTGACGAAGCCTTAGCTTACTATATAGATTCTAAGTCAACAACGCATTCTTACAAACAAACTAGGAAGTGGTCCATGAAGGCGGGGGCATAATGTGTTTCCGTCATATTTTAGTTTAAAAAAGTCCAAACAGGCCTGTTACCCTGCAGAGGAGCACATTGCTATAACAGAAACTCGTGCTGAAATAAATTTGCAAGCCTTATTAAATAAAACAGTGGAACGTCTAGTATTAGCACAGAATGAAGTTATCAGCAGTGTGCTCCCAACAAGTTCATCGTTTACACTTGTTAGTAAATGGGGATGTGATGGAAGTTCTGGGCACAGCACATACAAACAGAGATTTGAGAACACTGAATATACGGACGAGTTTCTTTTCGCATTTTCAGATATCAAGGTTCGTTCCGAGGAAATCAAATTGAAATTTAAGAACGAGATGGGACTCATTGTAGATAAACCAAAGCCAGGATTTGGTTCTTCAAATGATGGAAATACAGCCCGTCGCTTTTTTAAGAATGCTGAGATGAGTGCTCAGATCACAGGGTTGGATGTTACAATTATAAAAAAGTTTGATGTTATTTTGAGAACATTGTCTTCTGGATTCGAGATAAACTTAGTTGAATTCAAAAAATTTTGTCTTGAAACCAGAAAACATTATCTTAGTCTCTATTCGTGGTACTGTATGCCTGCTACTGTGCATAAAATATTAATTCACAGCACAGAAGTCATCAAAGTGGCATTGCTTCCAATTGGGCAGCTTTCCGAAGAGGCTCAAGAAGCACGGAACAAAGATTGCCGCAGATTTAGGGAGTACAACACCCGCAAGTGCTCGCGTGTTGCCACGAATAGAGACTTACTGTGCATGTTAATTATAACATCTGATCCTTTGATCAATAGCCTTCGAGAGATTCCCAAAAAAAAGCCGGAAAAAATATGTACAGATATATTAAAGTTAATTGTAAGCCCTAGCATAGAAGAGTCAAGATTGGAGTCGTCATCATATTGTCGCACAATGCCACAAAATGATGACGATTATACAGTAAACGACTCATCAGAAGACTCTGATGATGATTATTAGGTTCAGCTACTATTTTTAGTTATGTAGTGCTTGTACTAACTACTAAACTAACTAACTAAACCTTG
This sequence comes from Pachyrhynchus sulphureomaculatus, assembly GCA_019049505.1. Taxonomy (NCBI): domain Eukaryota; kingdom Metazoa; phylum Arthropoda; class Insecta; order Coleoptera; family Curculionidae; genus Pachyrhynchus; species Pachyrhynchus sulphureomaculatus. Next base: position 145,436,286 of record CM032453.1, on the reverse strand, counting down.
ACTTGTAAATTTTTCTTTATCAATAAATGAGTATTTTTATTTTACATATAATTACAGTCAGTGTCATTATGCTAAATTTATTACAGAGCATTTATAACATTTATTTTAAAATTAAACAAAAACAATTTTTGACTGGAATTTTCAGAAACAATTTTTTTTTGAACCGAACAGCAAGAAATATGTACCTTAAAAAAATCAAAAACATTTTAAAATACCAACTACTTATGTATGTATAATGCACAAGTTACCTACCTGAAAGGCAGGTATTATTTGAGTTTATCCTTTTTGTGCCAATAAAACTAAGTAATATGGATTAATTGTTTTATTTTTAACTGACAAATGCAATAAATGATTTTTCATCTGGTTATTATTAAAAATAATAATACAGTCTCTTTCATTTAGTTGCACATTCAAGTTTGTAGAAAAATTCGTGCACATACGCAGAATATTTTGTTTTTGTTATACAATGTTTTGTGCAGCTAGACAAAAAATACAGGTAAGCGAAATGCAGCTAAATGAAAGACACTGTATTATAATTTTTAATTCTAATAACTATACAAAATACCCTTGCCCTTTAGTTCCGTTATCTACCTGCTAAGCTGATGCAATCCTACCGCGATATGCAAGGGTGGCTGTATTACACAAATTTTATCGATATTGAGTACCTGCGGTAAATTGTGAATAAAACCCACACTTATTAACCGATTTTCATGATTAATACCTTATTTTATTTTCCAGATGCGCAGCTGTCAGAAAAATGTATAATATTTTGTTTTTCTTGCGTTGTTATTGCACTTTTTTACCGAAAAAAATAATGAATTTTACACGAAAAAATTTTTTTTCTCTCCATTAATTTCTAAATAACTCCAAAACGATAAAAGATAGAATAAAATAATATTCAATCAACTTTAATAAAATTTTGTTACGCATTTTTTAATGTTTTATTTATAAAAATCTGACAAGTTGTTCCCGAGTTATCGTTAAATATGTCTGCGTAGCTGACTAATTTAGGGGAAAAAATAGCCACACCCATAAAAAAAACCAACGCGATGAATTTTTTCTTAAAATAACTTAATATGCCTAGAATATACATAAACAATTGAAATAAGTGAAAAAAATAATTTTGTCCAGCTAACTTGTACTAGTCGACACACTGTGAGACGATCTGGTATTGTTCATTGATGGACTGAGGTTGAATAGGGGTAGGTTTACACCTCATAAGAAGTTTAGCTGCCAAAGCTAGCTACTCTAATTAACGCGGTGCGGAGTGAATATACAGAAAATGTATCTTCTGTATAAAGACCCTCAAAATACAGGAGTTGTGACTAAGTATTTGCTAATTACCTGCCTTCTCTCACTCTATAAAAGATGATATCACAGTAAACCAAGTACAGTAGCGAAAGTGAGCTCCAAGTTCGTGAAGAGATTTTGACGGCGCGTGCGTCGACGGTTCCCTCTTTCCAAATGACCGCTCAGTGTTTACATCTAATCTCGGAATGTGTCTTTTGAAATGTATTGTCGATCGTTTCGTGATGTGACTGCAGTTTAAATGAAAATAGAAGGAAGAGAGAGTTTGTATAAAAAGAGAATCAAAAACGTTTGTAAGTAAAGAGAATCGAGAAGGTTGACAAACAATTTATATAATGATGGGGAAAGGAGTTTATTGCACTCAATGTACATTTTGCTAAACGTATTGGCATTACCACGAGTGATGATTTACTATATTAAAAACTAAAGTTTTTATACTAAGTTTGTGATCGACTCGAGCCGAACAGACCAACCACAGACGCCGTTTTATTTCCTGTCATGTAATGAGTATAAAGGACTATAAATAATAAGTTCTCAGCCCTTACTTAGACCATTTTTAGATGTTATAATTTCAGTATTTTCGTATGTGTCTAATAACACAGGCTAACATTTTTCAAACCCTGAGACCAGACTATACTTTTTCGAAGGTTTTTGGTGCACTGAACCTCAAAATTACTCCATCACATCAGGTTTTTCAGATATACGAAACTAAAATGCAAAAAACACGGTTTTTCGCTATATTCGGGATTGCATTACACCACGAACTAATTTTTCTCTACAATAGTCGTTACGGCATTTAAAATACTACTCTGAATTTTTCGGATATTTTATTTCTTCTCGGAGAAATTAGTTTGGCGTTTTGGTTACAACCATACAACAGAAAAGTTGATCCGGCAGGAGAGAGTAGTGTAACTACATGATTTTTGGGACTCTCAATCCGAATTCGTTGTCGGTTTAACCCTATTGAGTCATGGTTTGTCCCTAACCCTAAGAAATTCAAAATGGTGGATCCGATATGACGAATCAGAAAAAAGAGGTTCTTATAAAAGTGCTTTTCTGCTGTATTAAAGTTTGATTCGTTTAGTTATGTTTGTTAAGACTTGGGATCTTTGCCATTATGTTGTGTCAAATATTGATTCTTTTAGAGTCGTTTATTTAAGAGCTTGAGGTGTGTACATTTCTGCTATTAATACTTTGATTTGTTTAGAGTCATTTGGTTAAGAGTTTGTTACATTTGCTTTTCTGTTGTGTTAAATTTTGATTCTTTCAGGATTTGAGATTGTAATTTTTTTTTATCTATTTTCACTCGATGCCTGAGGTTATGAGAGGTTCATTTACCTTTATGCTTGTTTGGGAATTAAGAATGTAACGTCTTTTCTCAATGAAGTATTGAAGAACGCAGTATTATCGAAAAAATTTTTTCGAAAAAGGTTATGTGTTTTTGTTCCTTCAAAACCCTTTAATTTTTGTCTGAAACTTTTTTAGTAAAAGTTGACATAAAAAGATTAAGAAGCTCGGTACATTACAATGAGACACCATCTATGATAGCAAATAAACAATGTTGCTACTAGAAAGATGATTTTTTTCGAGAAGAAATAAGATATCTGAAAAATTGAAAATGCATTTTGATGGGGAAGAGTAGTACTTTCATATGCCGCAACGAGTTTTGTAGAGAAAAATTAAATCACGGTGTAATATAATCTGATTATAGCGAAAAACTATGTTTTTTGAATTTTTAGGTTAGAATATCTCAAAAACCTGATGTGATGGAGTAATTCTGAGGTCAGATTGAGGGCACGAAAAACCTTTGGAAAAGTATACTCTGGTCTCAGGGTCTGGAGTTTCGTCCAATTTTGTCAGCCTGTCTTATTTAATGTTACTGTATGAATATGTTCAAAAGCATGTTAGGCAATACTTGATTTTTTTGATCTGCCCTAGCTTAAATCAGCTAAGTGTTCTTAAATCTTGCTTCATTCGAAGTTCTAGTTTACCCCACCATACTTCTTGCCACAATTATAGCAACTTATCTCATAAATTTCATTTCTTTCACGCCACGTCTGAATTTTATCTCTCGGACTGCCTAAGATATTTTTTAAGTTGTCTGATGACTTACAGACTAACGTGAAGCCTACCTTATTAAAACATATTTCGTCTTATTTGCTCATGTGTAAAAAATATGAAATTATGAATATTTAACCTAAATCTATGTCTATTAATGAACTAGTTTATTAAGTTTGTAGCCTCTAGAAGCGGCTTCATTTTTTTTTTATAGCCTCTCGTTGCGGTTCTGTTTTATAGCCTCAACTTTCCTTATTTTTAATAAATATTTTATTTATTAAATAGAAGCCGTTATTTGCCCCTTATGTATATCTTAATTTTTGAGAATGGATTGAGTGGATATTAATACTGATAGAGCAAAAATTAGATGTAAGCTAGCTCGTTTATTTTTTTTTGTTTTTACTGGTAGAGAATATGAATAAGAGATAATTTTTGTACGTCTTTTAAAAATAGTCTCTATACTAAGCTTGGTTGTACTGTTTGGGCACCATTCATTTTAGAATAAAACGAATCTAAGTTCAGCTCAAAAAATGAAAAAATACTGAAGAGTTATTTCGTTGTTGAAATAAAATTAATTTACGTACAATCGTTGTGTTCTGAAAGAAAGAGCAGGAGTTTAGTGAAACGCTACACTTAAATAAAAAAGGGTATATTAGTAAAATAAAAATTCCTACTTTTATTACACTCTTAAAAACATCTACTAAATAAATAACCTTGTATACTATAAGAGTGCACAATATTGCAATTAGAATTATTAAGTTTTTAATAAATGACTTTAGAAGGACACGAAGTTTGTGAAACCGACTTCGCGGATTACGCGTGTTGAGTACTCGTTGGAAACACACGTTGTAGACAGGAAGTGAGATATATAAACTGGTGTACTACTGACTTACTGACTGGCTTCTCCTCGTGGGTTTTCCATAAGCTGCTTGGACTCTCCTGGTGAGATTCTCATCAAAAATATTGTCTCAGGCACTACTCTCCTACTCCCCTTTGGGTAGTTAATCACTTTTTGACCCGAAATGCCTTAGGATGAGCAGATATTTTAAGATCGGGAAAACGGCATCGAACTTGAGATTTATAACACTAAAAGGTTGAGAAACGCTGGTGTAGAGAGCAAAAATAAAATGTTTGGTATAGTAGTGATAAGTATTGTGTAACACATGTAATAAAATCCACATTATTGATATTACCTGAGGAATTAATTTATTTATTTATGTATTTATTACTATTATTAATTATTTTTCTTTAGATGGATCTTCGTCTATATTATCGTTATGCATTAAATATCTACCGTTTACCCACTCGGTGTAAAAAAATTATTTTGATAAATGATTATATATTATTAAAGGTTAGCTGCATCATAAACAATATAAATATACATATATGTATATGATAAACACGCAAATGAGCATCTAGTGTATATTCACGATCTCTTAAAAAATGTTGCAGTGAAATATGGCAAAATCTTATTTACAAGGTTAATACAACACATTATAACACCTACTCAGTTGAAAAAATATTTCGATAAATATACGACCAGATGTTTTTTTATACGATGTTCGCCTGGCATCTTCGAGGCATGCTGTCGACGAGATTTTCTGCATACTTTGCAAATTTTTCGAATCTCCCGAGACAGCTGCGTCAAACTCCGCAGAGTCTGAGGTTTCTCTTTACAAGGAATCAAACGTTTTCAATAGGGTTGGCGTCTGGCGATTGTGAGGGCCACTCTAGTATCTTATCGCCCATCAAAGGTTTCTTCAACGTGCTTCGAAATTTGACATGATGAGTACGAAGATGTTGTCGATTGATCTGATGGAATACATTTAAACCCCGATTTTTCTTAATTTTTCCGCTCCTTGACGCAGCGTCAATTTCGGGTCGCGTGAAAACAAAGACATGATTCGTTTTTTCAACTTTCGGAGTAAGTTTCCCTACCGATCATGTTTTGGCAAGTAGTGGACATTTTTCGTCTCGTTAAAATGATTCACCCACTTCTTCATAAACGGCACCGACTTTTTAATATATTTAGCGGCCGCGGAATCTGTCATTTTAGGCCCCTCTGGATGGGAACAAAGAAATACTATCTCGAACCGACTCAAACAATTGACTCATTTTGGATTGTACGTGATTTCGATGAAAGCTCGGAATCGACTGATACCTGTACTAATATGCGTCGTAGACAAAGGCTCCCTCTACCGATGTTTTGTTCATTCGCTAGAATCGCATCTACCAAAAACGAATTATCGTGGACACGTTCTTACTTAATGATGCTGATTTTAAAAGATATCGATAACCTTTTTCCTAACTTTCAATAATATTGAAAGCAATGCGACTGGTCTGTAGTCGTTTGGCAAGGTCTTTTGCCTTCTTTGGGTATCGGGTGAAGTGTAGGGCATTTTCAGCTCGACAGAAATATTCCTTTTATGTAGGATAAGTGAAGAAAATCTACATACCCATTCAAATATGTTATACATTACCTTGGTCGCGTTTTTTACGGATATAACATCTATTAAATTACCTTAGCACAGTATGAGTGGGTTGAAAGGACACTCATTTTTAGGAGGAAGCAAAATGAAGTAACAATAAGAATAGGTAATAATAATTTCCTTTAAATCTATTTAATAAGAAAATCTTTTACTATTAAGAAATCAATCTCGTTCGTGCCCGGAAAAGATACAAAGAAATTATCGATGAAACTAAGGAGGCACAAAATCAACGAATTAGAAACAAACGTCTTACTTGCCCCAATAATTTCAGGTTCTTTTAGTCAGTCGCTAAGGCAGTTAGTCAAAATTTCACCAAAATCCACTATATCATCACTTACACGGCTAGACAATTTTTTTGTAACTACACCTGTTGCGAAAGCGAACTTGTTGGCTGAGCTCTTTGCTTCACATTCTACTACTGATTTCCAAGGAAAAACACCACCTACTATTCTCATAGTGCAGTCAAGGATGCCCGATATTGTCTTCATAAAACGTATTTCAATGAAGTTAGACACCAAAAAGCTTCTAGCGCTGACGAAATACCTGCCATAATACTCAAAAATTGCGCGAGTGAACTAACACCAGTTTTCTGTAGACTTTTTAACCTATCCTACAGAAAGGGAATATTTCCTTTCTGCTAAAAATGCGCCACAGTTCAGCCGATACCCAAAAAAGGCAAGAAGACTGTGCCAAATAACTACCGACCAGTAGCACTGCTTTCAATATTATCGAAAGTCATGGAAAAGGATATCAACCAGCATCTTCTAAAATATCTTAAAGGATTCAATATTATTAGCGACTATCAATATGGTTTGCGTAAACATAGATCAATAAGAGAACTTATGTAACACATGTCTGGAACAACGACGAACGGTTGCTCTTGATATATCCAAGGCATTCTATCGTGTTTGGCACGATTTATTGTTGGCTAACTCTTCTGGTATCTCTGAAAAATGTTTATGGCTCTCAAATTTCCTCAAAGAGCGTTCTTTTTGACTGGCTGTCGACGGGTTTCTATCTAACACCTTCACTATAACGCCGGTGTACCCCAAGGCTCCATACATTCTCCTACTCTCTTTCCCATTTACATTAATGATCTGCTAGAAAAGACCAGGAATCCAATCTACAGCTTTGCAGATGATAGTACGCTTATCTCATCATTCGCTTTGAAAGTTCAAACATTGGCTAGTCATGCAAATATCGCAGACAGCAGGAGGTCGTTCAACTTAATAAAGACTTGGAAGAAATATTATCTTGGGGTGATAGTAACCAAGTAAAAACCCAGGCGCCAGTTATTTCTAGAAGAGTTAACGTTGTTGAACCGGACATAGTTTTGTCGGGGCACTCGATTCCTCGTCACTCAATTTGCTGGGCTTTAATTCGAGAACAAATATGTCTTGGCATGAACATGTTGCAAGCACAGCAACGAGAGCTTCTCAAAAACTGGGAATATTATTTCGAACCAGAAAGCTTTACACTCCACAACAGCTGTTAATTCTTTACAAAGCTCAATCGACCAACTGCTCCCATGTTTCTGGCTCCGCTCCCAAACTAGAAAGCTGTACACGTCACAACAACTGTTAATTCTATACCAAGCACAAATTTGACCAACGATGGAATACTGCTCCCATGTTTGAAGCTCTGCTCCCAAACATACTCTGCATTTATTGGATTCTATTCAGAAGAAAGCTGTTCGCCTGACTGAAGACCTGGAACTGGCCCGCAACCTTGATTCGTTGGAACATCGAAGAACGGTTGACGAGTTGAGTCTATTCTACAAGTATTTTCATGGAAACTGGTCGATGGATGTAGCTCGCTTAATTCCTCCCAGAGCGGTGCATGCTAGAAATACACGTCTCGGTACATCCGTATGAGGTTCAGCTTGATACTCCTCGTACAAACCTTTTCAAGCAATCTTTTATATGGAGAACCTCATCCCTTTGGAATAATTTGCCCAGGACTGTGTTTCCAACCTAGTACAATTTACGGCGATTCAAGACCAACGTGAATCGCTTTTTGCGCACACGTGTCGCTCCTGTAGCGCTTTAGGAATTTCCGTGCAGCACGCGTGCTAGACCCATAAAAAAAACTTAGCTATCAATTGCATCCTATAACCAGGTACCTACGGTTATAATTAAAGTAATCCAACTTAAATTAACAAAGGTATTCATAGAAGTTTCGTAATTAATTACACAGGGGAACAGCTGTTTTGGTGTCGAGGTTTTTTGAGCTGATTCTATATCAATTTGATGTCCTGAATTCAAATAACGTATTCATTTGTACCTAGGAGCTCGAATTTTTAAGATATACAATTTTAGAGAAATATAAGTTACATTATTGTAACTCAAATCCGTAAGTGTAGTAAACAAAAGTAGATCCGAAATTTTTATTTTAGTTATACAAAATACAATATTATGTCGTACTTACAAACAAAAAAAAAACATTGAAGAAATGAAATAGTCACTCAACACTTGGAAAGCTTCTTTTCCGCGACATTCTTGAATGTTTTTTTTTAAACAGTCCCTTTTTAAACTCCAGTAGTAATCTGCCATCATGTGCATGTCCCATCTTCCTTGGTAGCGGTCCTCCATAACTTTAATATTTTGGTGAAATCTTTCACCTTGTTCCTCACTCATGTCTCCTAAATTTTCTGGAAAACGGTCTAAGTGGCTGTGTAAATAGTGTATTTTAATACTCATATTGCACCCTAAGGATTTGAAACTATTAAGCATCTTGTTAACCATTTCAACATAGTTTTGAGCTTTATGTTTGCCTAGAAAATTTTCTACAACTGCAACAAATGATGTCCAAGCTTCCCGTTCAACTTGATTCATTGAATTTCTGAAGGCAGGATCCTTAATTAATTGTCTTATTTGTGGGCTGTCAAATATCCCTGCTTTGAGTTTTTCTGTGCTCAACTGATGCATTTTTACCCCTATATATGCAAAACAAGACCCATTCTTATCAAGAGCCTTTACAAATTGCTTCATTAAGCCGAACTTTATATGTAACGGAGGAAGTATGATTTTTTTCTCTTTCAACCAAAGCGTCGTTAATGACATTCTTTTCCCCAACGTCCATGTTTTCTCTCTGAGGCCAATCTTTTCTAACCCAGTGGTGTGTTTTGTCCCTACTATCCCAGAGGCACAAGAAACACGGATATTTCGTGTAACCACTTTGCTGCCCAAGAAGAAAGTTTACCATTTTTAAGTCTACACAAATCATCCATTGATGTTCGTAATACTTTATCTTCTGCAAGACCAAAGCTATGGTATTATATTCTTCTTTCAGTTTCGTTGAGTGAGCTAGTGGTATTGAACCATATTTATTCCCATTATGTAGAAGGACACATTTTAAACTTCGCTTTGAACTGTCAATAAATAGGCGCCAATCATCTGGAATATATTCAGAAAGTCCCATTTCTTTCATGAGTCCCCTAATTTCGTGACAAAATACAAGATTGTCTTCTTGAGAAAAGAATGGTAGCAGATCTTTTTCTCTTGTACGGTAAAAGGTAATTTTGGTTCCTTGTTCCAGTAAATTTTTGTCGTTCAACCTAGAAGCCAGTACTTCAGAAGCTTTTTTCGATAAATTGAGATCCCTGGTGAGATCATTTAATTCATTTTGATTGAAGCGTTGAGGAACTGATGACGTCCCCTCATAGTCACTGTTAGTTTCATTAGCATCAGAACTTTTATTAGCATCAGAAGAGCGATCAGAGGGAAAATATTCGTCATCAGAGATATGTGGTAGCTGATGAAATGTTGGAATCGGTATTTCATCTGAGTGCGGGATAGGGCGTATTGCCGAGTCTAAATTGGGATAAGTCCACTTACTGCGGTTATTTCGATTGATTCCATTAGTATTTACTAAACAGAAATAACAATCATTGAAGTGGTTTTTTGGTTCTCTCCAAACCATTGGTACGCCGAATTTTAGACATTTTCTTTTCCCGGTAGTCCATTGCCGTAAATGCTCTGTAAAAGTTTTACATACGAGATGCGGGGCCCACGTTTTGTCCTGATCACCAAGCTTAACTCCAAAGTATCCAAGATACGCTCGCTTTACAAAGTCAGTAATAGTTTGTCTGTTTTGCTGAAACATGTATTCTCCGCATATATAGCAAAACACATCAGGTTGATTTACACAACTTCTTCTTGAACTGGAACCTGAACTCATTTTAATTTTGTTCAATAACACAAAAACACTCTTTTCTTAATATAAAATAACACGCCGAATTCGATCTACTCTCATTAGTAAGAACGCACAAACTGACGAGACTTACCCGAGTTAGGTGATTAAAAGGGTCAGTTCAGGTACCTGATAGGCAATGATTCCACTATTTATAGATTTACCTGGAATTTACTCAATTACAGACTGACAATAAAACCATTGTACCTACATTAATGAATATATAATATAATTTTTAGAACTCTCATAAATGAATATACTGAATAAAAACCACATTGGTAGATAAGTTGATGTATCTAAAAAAGTAGAGCTGATAGAGAAAAACGGATTGCATGTATAGATTTAGCGTCCCAAATATAGTTAAAATCAGCTCTAAAATCCCAGGCACCAAAACAAAAATATTTTTTTGTTGCCCTGTGTTATCATCTCCAAAAATATAATTAGTGATTATAGTGCTTGTAAAAATTTCCGTCTTGTTACATAAAGATTTTATTGTGATGTTTTACTTGCGTGACTTACAATAAATATAAATAAACAACACTGCCTTTAGATAGAGAAATTGGTAACTTTTAATGACTAATTACGCCCATTTTTTTGAAGCAAATTTATACTTGAAAAACAAAATGGCAAGGCTTGCATCGGTGCAGATGTTCATAGATCAAAATTTACAGGTGACCTTTTCAAAAATTCCTTAATTTTTTAATTCGATTATATATTTGGAAATATACTGCAATGCAACCGGTTTCACAACATCAACGCTGTATCTTCAGGCCACAGATTTTTTAAAAAAAAACTTAATGTAACGAGCTTAAGTATGTAAACGTACATAAAAAAATTGACTGGTTTAGTGCTACATAATTTTATGACTTTTAAATCGTGCCTAAATGTTCAAATATCATATAACCTTGTTTCTTCAGTGAAATAACATATGTGTAATATGTAGAAAATTATATAGCGGCTTCGCAGGCAAGACATGTCACTCTGTTTTGCCCAAAAAAATTTTGTACTTAAACAATTACCATCAGTAACCATCAGCGGCGATTCCAAAACGAAACATTCACGCTTATAAGACAAGAAATTTCCGTTTTTGCTTCTCTTCCTTGCCTTTGTTGACTTTGACTAATATAGTGGACTAAATCACAATTAATATAAAACACAGTAGCGACAGTCCGACTCGGTACCTTTGATCTCAAGGGGTTTAAGTTTGTAATGATCACATGACCTGTCGCCATATTGCTGGTATGATGTCCATGAGCTTTGAAATATTCAGATTCCTTCTTTTAAAAAAAAAAAATCCTATAGAATAAAAATGAATTTTGCTGATTGAAAGGGGAAAAAATGTTCATTTTGAAAATATATCTCCGCACACCTTCAGCTTCGCGCTTATAATGTCGACAATCATGCTCCTTGTATTTCAGCGAATTCCCGGTAATCTAGAGAGATTGAAAATAATTAAAATTATCATTTTAAGACGAGATCATCTTTCTTCTGAACTTAAAAATGAAGTAAACACATTTTTTGCTCCATTTTATCATTAGCTAAATCTGATATAATAATTTTCATAAAACTAATGACTTTTTGTGTCTATATACTACTTATATAAAAAAAATTAAATCCATGCACTGGTTTATTCAAACTCATTCGTGCTGGAGAATTACTACTTTTGCATTTCCAGATTGAGTTTTGAAAGTTTGGTTTTTTAGCAGATAATATAATTTAACTCTAGCAAATAAATTTAATATGAAAGATAATCTTTATATGATATATTGCATAATAGAAATAAATAATTATGAATAAATTTCCTTTTAGGATCTTGTGGAAATCTAAGAAAACTAACTACTTTGGAGATACCACCTATATTTTTACAAGCACTAACCGCAGAACTAAAACTACCTCTTGACATCTTTTTAGTGTTCCGTACGGAACACTTATAAGATCACTTCGGTGTCTGTCCGTCTGTCACACCCGATTTTCTCCGAAAACTATTTGACGTAGAAAGTTAAAAATTTGGTACTAATATAGGAATTGATGGCCTCATCAGAACCGTGTACTTTTGAAAGTTAAATTTAGTTAGTTAAAAGGTTAAGTTTTGGGGGGTGAAATCGGAAGTGAAAAAGAAATTTTTTTTACTAGGTCATCGACTGGGGTGTCAAATGAAAGCTTGTAAAAACATGAGTTCAAAAATATATATAATGTCTTACATGCGCACACTTTTCTTTGTATTATTTTGAAAAAATCGCGAAAAATCGCTGTACATCTCCAAAAGTACTGATCCAAAAATTTTGAAAAAATTCTGGAATATTCTCCACGAGGTGTAGATTGAAGAAAATTATCACGAGGGCATTACCTTTAATAATTTATCTGGTATATAAAAAAAAAAATTTCAAGGTCATCAGTTTGCAGTAAAGATCGGACGCAAACTTTGTTGAAAACTTATTTGGGGTGTGTTTTGAGAAATCACTGATCATTTCAATCAATCAACGTACGGAACACTAATTGCGCAAGTTCAACTTGCACTTGACCTATTTATAATTATTTTCAATTATAACGTCACACTAGTCATTACTTATTGGAAAATTATTATTAATAAATTTCGAAGCACGTTATAAAATGATTTTCCTTGAAATCCGGATGTGATAGGGGATGCATGCGTGATAAAAAACAGGACCTAAAAATTTTTTTGAGCGTCGCTATTGTGTTTTATGTTTACTGTAACTAAATGTTCAAAAAAAAAACCGCGTGTTTCACCAACCGGTAAGCATCGACAATACAAAATGAGTAGGACTACCAAATCATGATTTATGAATGTATTCTCTAACTTACAAAGAAACATATAAATATCATTCAATTAAAGAAAACCGCAGTGTAATAATATAACGAGAAGCAGATTACCTGTGAGAAAGAATAACTTGAGAGTTATAAAAGGCAAAGAGACCACAGACCAGAGTCTGCAAAACATTTGTATTTTAAGATGCTATACTAGGTGGGCACTTTTTTCCAGAAATGAAAAATCGATTTTTTTTTCATTTTTGAAAAATATGATATCTAGAATGATATCTCGAAGTATTTTAGTCAAACTCGAAATGTTTTTGAAATGGCAGGCGTAATAGTGCCGCCCGCGAAATTCGAGATCGGCAGCGTAGTTAGTCATTTACTTATATAGCAATGAGAACCTGTTGATAATATACATATATAGTAGTGAAGGGACTCAAAAATGCTTTTTGTATTTGGGAAAAGCGCTATTGTCAGCTAGAAAGTTTCAGAACAGTTCGACGCACGTGCACCTAAGAAACTCGTTTAGTTTGTTGTTAAACACTGAACAGATCACATTGTATGTTCAAAATGAGTTCGAAAAGTTGATATTTTAATGCAAAGGGCTCCCACGAGAATCCAGTGCGTCAATCTAAGAGTAAAATAAAACCGGTCAAGTGCAAGTTGAACTTGCACAATTAGCGTTCCGTACGTTGATTGCTTTTAAAATAAAAAAAAATTGTTACGGTGGTATAAAAATGCTCAGGGACTTCACAAAACACACCCCAAAGGAGTTTTTCAACAAAGTTTGTTTCCAATCTTTACTGAAAACTGACTTGAAATTTTTGTTTTTTTTAATACCAAAAAATTATTAAAGGTAATGCACTCATGACAATTTTCATTCAATATACACCCCGTGGGGAATATTCCAGAGTTTTTTTCAAAATTTTTGGATCAGTACTTTTCGAGATAGAGGGGGGTACAGCGATTTTTAGCAATTTTTTCAAAATAATACAAAGAAAAGTGTGAGTTATATATATTTTTGAACTCATGTTTTTTACAACCTTTCATTTGACACTCCAGTCGATGACCTAGTAAAAAAATTTCTTTTCACTTCCGATTTCACCCCCCGAGATAAGGTGGGGGGATAGCGATTTTTCGCGAGTTTTTAAAAATAATACAAAGAAAAGTGAGTCCAAGTACTACATTATAATATATATTTTTTACTCGTGTTTTTCACAAGCTTGCATTTGACACCACACTCGATGACCTAGTAAAAAATTTTTTTTTCACTTCCGATTTCACACCCCAAAACTAACCCCTTAAGTCAAAATTTAACTTTAAAAGTACATGGCTTTAAGGAGGCCATCAATTCATATATTATTACCAAATTTCAACTTTCTGTGACAAATAGTTTCGGAGAAAATCGGGTGTGGCAGACAGACAGACAGACACCGAAGTGATTTTATAAGTGTTCCGTACGGAACACTAAAAAGGAAGTATCAGGAAAATCAACACACGGCCGAGAATTCAGAGTATACTTCTTGTACACCTGCTCATCAAATTATCAAAAAGTGGAGATGAAGAGATTAGCATTGAAAATAATTTTGGTTACCGTATCTTTAATTTTTTTTTTTTTTTTGGTTTTTGCAGCAATTAGCAATTTATATGTTTGCAGAGAATGCAAAAGCAATATTAAATTGCAATGAAGCAAGTCCTCGAGGATTTGGTTTCAAAATCTGTGCAATATATCAGTGTGGTGTTAAGTATATTGATTCTGGCACTATGATTGATAATGCATACGAAATGAATCGTCATATAGTACTTGTGATGCAACTTTTTTGATCTAATAAAACTTTTTATAATTTCTTTTTGAGTTTTGATAACTACAAAGTTTAAAATCATTCGGTTAAAAAGTTTTCGTTTTATTGAACCCCGAAAATCAACCTCATTTTCAGGCCGTCACATTATTTTAGCCCCTTAAGTCAGAAACAAAGTATTTTAGTTAACTTGAGATTGCTCCATTCTTTTCTAAATATGTTCGTGAAAGATGAGAAGGACTTTCAACCGAGTGCAATTTATACCGATCCATGACCAACGCTAATCGGTACTCCCATACACAGGCGTGTGCCGCACCCATAACAATGTTTTTCACCTTGTGGCCGGTAGTATATCCCCTAAGTCACCCAAAGAGATTCGTCATTCCCCTACTATAATTTACTTCTCATCATACCACATTCTGATATGCTTCACTAATTCCACATATCTAGAAAAAAAAAAACTGTATCTTAAGACAGCTAACATGTACAAATGCTACTCCTCCCCAGACGATAATAAACCCAAAAAGCGAGAAGAACTGGTACGTCAGTACCCATAACCTGCAACACAAAAACCACTTTCTCTGCTGCCGCTTCAAGTACCAGCAAGGTCGTTCTTTGCGGTACGATAGGCGGGCGGTCCGACAGTACCGTCACACGGTCGAAGACAGGTATTAGCGAATGGTACCACACGTACTTTTATTGCGGAAAATTTTACGCGACGTTTTCTAAATTTTCGGTTGACGCTTTTGTGACAGGGAGGACTTTTATTTCGAGCGGTACCATCGTACACCCTTAAGAGTACTTTCAGAAAACCATTAGAGTGCTTTTTTTCGTCGTACTATCAACCGTTGCGTAGGTACTTCGTTTTTTTTTTTAAATTTAAAAAAATAAAGGAAGATTTTTAAGATGTGTAGGCTACAGAGTTTGTTGGTACTTTTTGTGTGTTTATTGGGTGTAATAAGTACTCCTGGACCTGGACCTTCGATAAGGTCTGCTGGACAGTTCACTGGCAAAACTTCAGGTAATAATAAATTACTAACAATCATAATTATAATTTAATTTATATATATCTACAAATAAATTAATAGTGCTCATTGGTTACATTTTTTGTTTTTTTTTACCTAAGCAACCAGTAAAATATTAAAGAATAAAGAATAAATATTTTTTGTGCTTCCGTTAGGAAAAATGTCACTTTCTAATCAATTTTTTAACGGAAAGTTGTCTGTCATGCACTAGTGCGGGAAATAAATTTTGCCGTACACACATTGTGCGATTAGAAAAAGTCAATACACTTAAAGTATTAAAATTAAATTCGTATGTATGGCATTACCATGGCAACGAAGACTTTTGTCAATATTTCGTATCTGTCAAGCAAATTTTTGACATGTAACCAATTATTTATTTACGCTGGGATTTTGAGATCTTTGTCACAATAACCCGATACAACAGTTATGACCACTTCACAAAACACTTTATTTTTGGACTCGACACGCGTTTTGCTAACTATGTTAACATCATCAGGATATCAATCATCGGTGATACCTGTTCAGTTGTAATTATTTATTTATTTTTTAATAATTTAAATAATTGTACAAAAAATCTTATACATACCTCGTGGTGTAGATGAACTTGTAAGCTTTCAGAACTGCGTCCACAGCATCGTGCTTGCTTATTCGCTCTGCAAC
This sequence comes from Pachyrhynchus sulphureomaculatus, assembly GCA_019049505.1. Classification (NCBI taxonomy): domain Eukaryota; kingdom Metazoa; phylum Arthropoda; class Insecta; order Coleoptera; family Curculionidae; genus Pachyrhynchus; species Pachyrhynchus sulphureomaculatus. Next base: position 145,419,984 of record CM032453.1, on the reverse strand, counting down.
ATTTTGCAAACTATCTTTATTTTCTCTTCAATGATTCTGTACGGTCTGTTCGTGCTTACCGAAAAAATAGAGTTAATCATTCTTATTCACGCAAGTCGTATTAAGTAGTAAACTAAATAACTGATAATCTAGAGGTTAGTTTTGGAGGGTGGAATCGCAAGTGAAAAAATATATATATTTTTTTCAAGGTCAACCAGTGGAGTGTCGAATGAAGGCTTGTGAAAACGCAAGTTCTAATGTAATAGTAATACTCGCACAAATTTTTGTACACCTTATTTTTAAAAAAATGCCAAAAATCGCTGTCCTATCTCTAAGAATACTAATTAAAAAACGTCGAAAAAATTCTTTAACATTCTCCATAAGTCGTAGTTTGACAATTATCATGAGTGCATTACTTTTGACAATTTATTTGATATACCAAAACACAGATCGGAAACAAAAACTTTGTTTAATATATGTTTCATACTTGTATACCAAGTGTACAAGTATGAAATGCGGATTTTTTTTTCTAAAAAAATATGTTAAATTCGGAAGAATGATAAAAAGTGCTTTATTCAAAGTATGCTCCATCGCTTGTTATACATTTTTTTTTCCCATCTTTCGGACAATTTGTGAATACCACGCCAGTAAAAACCTTCCCCTTTTGCTGCGAACCATTCATCGAGCCATTGTTTCACATCTTTCGTACGTACCAAAGCGCTGCTCAGCAAGTGCGTAATGACCCATCGATGCAAACAAGTGGTAATCGGAAGGAGCCAAGTCTGGTGAGTAAGCCGGATGGTGTAGAACTTCCCAGCTGAGTGCTTTCAACGTGTCGCGAACTGGTTTTGCCGTATGTGATGGAGCATTGTCATGAAAAAAAATGACTTTTTGTTGCCTCTTTTTCGGTATTCTGGCCTTTTCTCAAGCAGCGAACGGTTCAAATCGGTCAATTGTTGTTGGTAACGTTTAGTATTAACCGTTTCCCCAGGTTTTAATAGCTCATAATAGACACGCCCCCTCTGGTCCCACCAAACACAGAGCATCGTCTTTCTGCCAAAGCGATTCGGTCTTGCGGTCGATGTGGATGGTGCGCCTGGGTCTACTCATGATTTTTTGCTCTTGGGATTCTCAAAATAAATCCACTTTTCATCCTCTATAACTATACGATACAAACACGACTTCCTTTTGTACCGAGCGAGCAAAATTTCAGACGTGTTTTTGCGCTTTCCCATTTGCCTGTCGTTCAACTCATGTGGTACCCATCTACCGGTCTTCTGAATCTTTCCCATCTATCGTAGCCGATCGGAAACAGCTTGTTGACTAACGCCCAATTGCTCGGCGAGTTGTTTTTGTGTTTGCGAACCATCTTCGTCCAACAATGCTTGCAATTCCACATCTTCGTATTTTTTTGGCGGTTTTCCACGTTCCTTGTCTGCAACATCGAAGTCACTTTCGAAACGCCGAAATCATCGTTCACACGTATCTTGCAATGGAGCACCATAACCTTGTCGAAGTAATCGGTATGATTCAACAGCAGTTTTCTTCAAATGAAAACAAAAAATTAATGCTGTCCGTGAATGCTCTTTTTTCGGTATAAATTTCGACATATTGAACACAACAACACAACACTATGCACACACTTTTCCAATTTATCACTCGTGAGCGTCTGACACTTGTTGATGACACAACAAAATGGCGCAGTGTTAAATCTTTATAGCACAAACTGTATTGGTGCATCCATCTGTTGTCTGAAATCCGCATTTCATACTTGTACACCTGGTACAAGTCCCCATTTGTTTAATAAAAATGTTATTCACTGTATAGGTAAAAATATAAACACAAATGCACAGCAAGGACCTAAGATAATTATTGTGAGGATTTTTAACATAAATTTAATAGTCTATGTACCTATTTGAATAACATTGCGCTTACACAAATGATAAAAGATACTAGTGCAGAACCTGGAGAGACAATCTTCTTTCTTCTTTATAAACCACTGCTTCTCCACTGCAGGAAATAAATCGCTTCAAGTTTCTTCCAATTGTCTTTATCCTGTGTAAGATGGAGACATCTACTGCCTGCTATCAACCTGATAACATCAGTCCATCTTTTCATTGGTCTTCCGACATGTCGTCTGATCTCTCGAGGTTTCCGTTCAAGTAATTTTGTTGTCCATCTACCATTCTAGCCACATGCCCCCGCCCGTTGCCACTCTAATTTTGATTGAATATCTGCAATGCTTGTTTTTCGTCTGATATCCTCGCTTTTAATGTGTTCTCGTAAACTTAACACCTAAGAACTGTCTTTCCATGGCCCGTTGAGTATGTTGGAATCGTCAAAGACCATGACCCTTGGTTCCCAGCCCATACGTACTTACTGGAA
>CM032453.1:144756872-144776674 GCA_019049505.1 Pachyrhynchus sulphureomaculatus | reverse complement strand
CTTCTATAGTGATCATTAAACGTTCTACCTGTTTGTCCTACGTATATTTTAGGACGCAGGTTAATTCATAAACACCTGGTTTGTTATTTTTATCGATATATTACACAGGGCAACAAAAAAAATATTTTTGTTTTGGTGCCTGGGATTTTAGAGCTGATTTTAACTATATTTGGGACGCTAAATCTATACATGCAATCCGTTTTTCTCTATCAGCTCTACTTTTTTAGATACATCAACTTATCTACCAATGTGGTTTTTATTCAGTATATTCATTTATGAGAGTTCTAAAATTATTATATATTCATTAATGTAGGTACAATGGTTTTATTGTCAGTCTGTAATTGAGTAAATTCCAGGTAAATCTATAAATAGTGGAACCATTGCCTATCAGGTACCGGAACTGACCCTTTTAATCACCTAACTCGGGTAAGACTCGTCAGTTTGTGCGTTCTTACTAATGAGAGTAGATCGAATTCGGCGTGTTATTTTATATTAAGAAAAGAGTGTTTTTGTGTTATTGAACAGAATTAAAATGAGTTCAGGTTCCAGTTCAAGAAGAAGTTGTGTAAATCAACCTGATGTGTTTTGCTATATATGCGGAGAATACATGTTTCAACAAAACAGACAAACTATTACTGACTTTGTAAAGCGAGCGTATCTTGGATACTTTGGAGTTAAGCTTGGTGATCAGGACAAAACGTGGGCCCCGCATCTCGTATGTAAAACTTGTACAGAGCATTTACGGCAGTGGACTACCGAGAAAAGAAAATGTCTAAAATTCGGCGTACCAATGGTTTGGAGAGAACCAAAAAACCACTTCAATGATTGTTATTTCTGTTTACTAAATACTAATGGAATCAATCGAAATAACCGCAGTAAGTGGACTTATCCCAATTTAAACTCGGCAATACGCCCTATCCTGCACTCAGATGAAATACCGATTCCAACATTTCATCAGCTACCACATATCTCTGATGACGAATATTTTCCCTCTGATCGCTCTTCTGATGCTAATAAAAGTTCTGATGCTAATGAAACTAACAGTGACTATGAGGGGACGTCATCAGTTCCTCAACGCTTCAATCAAAATGAATTAAATGATCTCACCAGGGATCTCAATTTATCGAAAAAAGCTTCTGAAGTACTGGCTTCTAGGTTGAACGACAAAAATTTACTGGAACAAGGAACCAAAATTACCTTTTACCGTACAAGAGAAAAAGATCTGCTACCATTCTTTTCTCAAGAAGACAATCTTGTATTTTGTCACGAAATTAGGGGACTCATGAAAGAAATGGGACTTTCTGAATATATTCCAGATGATTGGCGCCTATTTATTGACAGTTCAAAGCGAAGTTTAAAATGTGTCCTTCTACATAATGGGAATAAATATGGTTCAATACCACTAGCTCACTCAACGAAACTGAAAGAAGAATATAATACCATAGCTTTGGTCTTGCAGAAGATAAAGTATTACGAACATCAATGGATGATTTGTGTAGACTTAAAAATGGTAAACTTTCTTCTTGGGCAGCAAAGTGGTTACACGAAATATCCGTGTTTCTTGTGCCTCTGGGATAGTAGGGACAAAACACACCACTGGGTTAGAAAAGATTGGCCTCAGAGAGAAAACATGGACGTTGGGGAAAAGAATATCATTAACGACGCTTTGGTTGAAAGAGAAAAAATCATACTTCCTCCGTTACATATAAAGTTGGGCTTAATGAAGCAATTTGTAAAGGCTCTTGATAAGAATGGGTCTTGTTTTGCATATATAGGGGCAAAAATGCATCAGTTGAGCACAGAAAAAACTCAAAGCAGGGATATTTGACGGCCCACAAATAAGACAATTAATTAAGGATCCTGCCTTCATAAATTCAACGAATCAAGTTGGACGAGAAGCTTGGACATCATTTGTTGCAGTTGTAGAAAATTTTCTAGGCAAACATAAAGCTCAAAACTATGTTGAAATGGTTAACAAGATGCTTAATAGTTTCAAATCCTTAGGGTGCAATATGAGTATTAAAATACACTATTTACACAGCCACTTAGACCGTTTTCCAGAAAATTTAGGAGACATGAGTGAGGAACAAGGTGAAAGATTTCACCAAGATATTAAAGTTATGGAGGACCACTACCAAGGAAAATGGGACATGCACATGATGGCAGATTACTGCTGGAGTTTAAAAAGGGACTGTTAAAAAAAACATTCAAGAATGTCGCGGAAAAGAAGCTTTCCAAGTGTTGAGTGATTATTTCATTTCCTCAATGTTTTTTTTTGTAAGTACGACATAATATTGTATTTTGTATAACTAAAATAAAAATTTCGTATCTACTTTTGTTTACTACACTTACGGATTTGAGTTACAATAATGTAACTTATATTTCTCTAAAATTGTATATCTTAAAAATTTGAGCTTCTAGGTACAAATGAATACGTTATTTGAATTCAGGACATCAAATTGATATAGAATCAGCTCAAAAAACCTCGACACCAAAACAGCTGTTCCCCTGTGTTATAGATGTAATAAAATATATATCTATAACCTGGTCAGAGAACATATGTATTAATTTAAAAAATCACGTAAATCAGATAAGTGGTACTCGAGGAATAAGCGCACTAACGGACAGATAGACAGACAGAGAGACGTGGCATTTTATATATATATTATAGATATAGATTCTTATTGTTATTATATAACCTGGCCAAAGAATATATGTATGAATTTAAAAAAAGACCCGTAAATCGGATAAGTGGTTCTCGCGTGATAAACGCACTAATGGACAGACAGACAGACGGAGAGACATTGCATTATATGTATATATATATATATATATATATATATATATATATATATATATATATATATATATATATTATAGATTATAGATATTCTCTGCTACATAATATTGTTCGATATTTAATGGTTTAGACTGTGTATTGCAAGGGAACGCGAGAGCGGCAAACTTTTTTCCGACTTCACTCACTATTATCGTCACTGCTCATTCCTTATGCTACCTATCGTAATAAAATATAGCCTATAACCTGGCCAGAGAACATATGTATGTTTTAAAAAAAAGTACGTAAATCGGATAAGTGGTTCCCCAGTGATAAGCGCACTAACGGAGATAGACAGACAGAGAGACGTTGCATTTTATATATATTATAGATAACTTATAAACCAATCATCATGTCATGAAATTTTGATACGTATCGTTTGAAAGTTGGTACTTCTTAAAAATCATATGGATTTTTTGAAAAGAGCTACATCTATGTGTCAAACCAAAAACTTTTTAGCTTACGTGTTATCTGAGTATTAGTTTGATAAAATAGCAGTGCTACGAAACATTCATGTTCGATTCGTCAATAAAATAATATCGTTTCAAGTGAAAATCTGGAAACTTTTTATTTCCACTATCAGAGTTGAATCAAATGGATTTTCATCAAGTAACGATCAAGTCAATTACATAATTGGCAACTGATTACCTAGTCAAAATTGCTCACCAAATATAACAAATAAAACTTTTTTAAAAATATTGTCGATGTTACCCTAAATTTCTCATTTTTTTATCACTGAATCGTTTAGATGTTTGCTACTTTGGTTTTCTCATAAAATTTTCCTAGATCCACCAGAGGATGTCTCCGTTTCAACGAAAGTAGTGAACGTCAACGAAGGCCAGGCACCGAGCCCGGTCAAATGTTACGGTAAAGGACGACCTCAACTTGAATATCAGTGGAGAAGGAACTCTACATCGGAACCTAAGGAAAAAGGCGAAGAGTTGCGACTAGGACCGATGGTGCGGTCAGATTCTGGCACTTACATTTGTGAAGCATGGAACAAACATGGCATACTACAAGCTGTTGTTTATTTTAATGTTATGTGTAAGTATTTTCTTATTAGACCCTGGTAATTTGGGAGACGTAACATCAATAATGAGACTACTTAGTATATATCACCACTACACCAAACACTTTATTTTTGCACTCGACGCGCGGTTTCGCTAACCATGTTAGCTTAATAAGGAACGATGATCGACTAAAGCTAAACTACTAAATCTACTCTATTTATACTTAGCCTAACCCTTGAATTACTCAGGGGGAACTAATGACATTGGTAAGGCCATCAGTTCCGGTCAAGTAACCAGTAGAGGGGACTATAAGGAATAAGTCCTCTGTCTTTATTTAAACTACTTTTACATATTATAATTTCTATACTTTCGTCGTTCAACAATCTCCTATCAGATACATTTTTAATTAATCTTAGATTATCTAATGTTACAATATAATCAGCTTCAAGGGCATGTTCGGCAATGCTAGACTTTTCTATTCTACTGTATTTTAAAGTCTGCTAAATGTTCTTTAAATCGTGTTTTAATTGACCTTTTTTTAATTTTGTCACAATCATTACAACTAATTTCATAAATTCCACTTTTCTTACAATTAGGAATCTTATCTTTGGGATTTCCTAAGATATTCCTCAGATTGTCTGATGACTTATAGACTAAGGTGATGCCTATCCTATTAAATACCTTATTGAGTCCCTTGCTATATTTCGGATTATATGGTATGGAGACATACTTGGCGTTATTTTCTTCGCGTGTAAAAAAGGTGGAATTCTGAATATTTAACCTGAACTTATGTCTATTATTAGCTTGTTTTCTAAGTCATCGTCATAACCATTAACTCTAGTTATATTTCTAATACGATTCCTTTGGTTATTAAAGTTTACTCTATTCAGAGGAAAAGTGACCAAACGATGAACTAAAAATGTAATGAGGTTAATTTGTGTTGTTTGCAATGAAATGAATCATTAGGAATATATCTATCTGTTACTGTGTCTTTCCTATAGATATCATTAATAAAACAAAAAATCTAGTTTTTAATGAAGGTGAAATCTTAATTTCTTTTGATGTCAGTTCTTTGTTCCCGAGTGTGCCAGTACTACAAACTTTACAATATCTCGAAGAATTACTTAAGATGAATGACTTTGAGGACGAAATTATTCATGAATATTAATCTAAACTTTGTATGGAACAAAATTATTTCCAATATAACAGTCAATTTTATGTTCAGAAAGAAGGAACAGCTATGGGTAATTGCTTATCACCTTTCATAGCCAATTTATTCATGAGTAAGTTTGAAACCGAAGCCAGTCAAGAATTTGAATATTTTCCAAGGGTATGGTATAGGTATGTGGATGATATTTTCGCGATTTTTGATACAAAGAAAGCAAATATTGATGACTTTAACAATAAAACTACTTACATACTTAGTGTAAAAAAGATGGAATTCTGAATATTTACCCTGAACTTATGTCTATTATTAGCTTGTTTACTAAGTCATCGTCATAACCATTAACTCTAGTTATATTTCTAATACGATTCCTTTCGTTATTAAAGTTTACTCTATTCAGAGGAAAAGTGACCAAACGATGAACTAAAAAATGTAATGAGGCTAATTTGTGTTGTTTGCAATGCAATGAATCATTAGGAATATATCTATCTGTTACTGTGTCTTTCCTATAGATATCAAATTCTAATCTATTATTATTTTTAATAATTAATGGAATCATACCGGCTATTTAATTTGGAAACAAAGTCATCAAGAGTTGGTTGATTGGTCCGTTACTTTGTGGCAGTACCTTTTAACAATAAAACTACTTAATTATTTTGTTAACTGTCACTAAATATATTTGTAAAGATTTTACAATTGCGTTATCGCGATTTCGTAGTACAACTACATGGTCAAACGCTTAACTAAGACTGAAACAGATTTTGGTATTTTATGTTTTTATGATGAACAGGCGTGGGTCTGTTATATGTTAAAACAGTTGAAACAAAACAGAATTTGCTACGTCTAATTGACTATTCAGTAAATTTGAATGTCTGTAAATTTCCATGGATTCTAAGAAATTGAGTTTTGACCCTTTAGGTGCCATATGGACTATTTGTAAACAATTGATATTGGGAAAAGTATGGTCTGTTTCGAAGAAATGTTTAGCAAAGTGTGATTTTTCATTTTTTAACCTATAAGAGGCATTGTGTTCTGCGAATCTTGTTTTGTGTTTCTTTGGAAATGATATTGAACTAAATTCCACTTTAAATCACCTAAATAATTTACACCCCAAAATAAAATTCACACTTGAAAAGGAAACAGATAATAAAATTTTGTTAAAAAAAAAGAAAAGACACATAATTCGATATCTTCCGCAAACCAACCTTTTCAGATGTCACCATCCCAGCTAAACTCAATACACCCTAACTCCCATAAACTGGCAGCCCATAGATCTATGATCCATAGAGCCTTCAATATCCCTCTTAGTAAAAATAATTAAAAAAAGAACTGGACACAATCAAAAATATAGCACTCAATAACGGCTTCCAACCTAAAATAATTAATACCTTAATAAGCCGTAAACGAAAACAAATCACTTTCAGCTTAATCTACCCCGTAAAAGAATACTGAGAAAAGAAAACATTCATACCTCTGACATATTTTGGTCCCATCTCGGATAAAATATCCCAAGTTCTCACAACCGAAAACAAAAAAAAACAAGAATAGCTTTAAAACCCGCTCAAAAATTATCCAATATATTTTTTAATGCCAAAGATAAAACTAATAAATACAATAAATCAGGAGTTTATAAACTTAATTATCAAGAGTGCAATAGCTGTTACGTAAGCCAAACGGGACGGAATTCCAAAACAAGATTCGCAGAACACAATGCCTCTTATAGGTTAAAAAATGAAAAATCACACTTTAGTAAACATTTCTTAGAAACAGGCCATACTTTTCCCAATATCAATTGTTTACAAATACTCCATATGGCACCTAAAGGGTCAAAACTCAATTTCTTAGAATCCATAGAAATTTACAGACATTCAAAGGACCATAATATAAATTTACTGAATAGTGAATTAGACGTAGCAAATTCTGTTTTGTTTCAACTGTTTTAACATATAATAGACCCACATCTGTTCATCATAAAAACATTAAATACCAAAAATCTGTTTCAGTCTTAGTTAAGCGTTTGACAATGTAGTTGTACTACGAAATCGCGATAACGCAATTTTTAATCTTTAAAATCTTTACAAATATATTTAGTGACAGTTAACAAAGTAAGCAGTTTTATTGTTAAAATGTACTGCCACAAAGTAACGGAACAATCAATCAACTCTTGATGACTTTGTTTCCAAATTAAATAGCCGGTATGATTCCATTAAATTCACTTACGACGTTCAGAACAAAGGACAACTGCCTTTTCTAGATATTTTAATTATTAAAAATAATAATAGATTAGAATTTGATATTTATAGGAAAGACACAGTAACAGATAGATATATTCCTAATAATTTATTTCATTGCAAACAACATAAATTAGCCTCATTACATTTTTTAGTTCATCGTTTGGTCACTTTTCCTCTGAATAGAGTAAACTTTAAAAACGAAAGGAATCGTATTAGAAATATAACTAGAGTTAATGGTTATGACGATGACTTAGTAAAGAAGCTAATAATAGACATAAGTTCAGGTTAAATATTCAGGATTCCACCTTTTTTACACGCGAAGAAAATAACACCAAGTATGTCTCCATACCATATAATCCGAAATATAGCAAGGGACACAATAAGGTATTTAATAGGGTAGGCCTCATCTTAGTCTATAAGTCATCAGACAATCTGAGGAATATCTTAGGAAGTCCCAAAGATAAGATTCCTAATTGTGAAAAAAATGGAATTTATGAAATTAGTTGTAATGATTGTGACAAAAAGTATGGGTTTACAGTAGAACAGAAAAGTCTAGCGTTGAACCGAACATGCCCTTGAAGCGGAATGATCATAGTTTGTAAGATTTAGCTATAAATAGGGTAGATTTGTAGCTTAGCTTTAGACAATCATCGCTCCTGATGAAGCTAACATGGTTAGCGAGACGTGCGTCGAGTGCAAAAATAAAGTGTTTGCTGTAGTGGTGATATATACTAAGTAGTGTCATCGTGCCAAAGATTCCACGTTCCCCACTTAATCAATAATGGGAACAGAATGGGGGTATGCAGATTTAATTGTGTGTGAAATTGCTGTAATAAACGTGATGTCGCACTCTATACCCATTTGAATAATATAAAAAAAATTCTAAAAAAAGAACTAATATTTTCAGTTGCGCCAGAATGTACCATAACCCGTACCGAAAAAGACGGAAGTCCAGCCCTGCTTTGTACTGTCCAGGCGAATCCACAAGAGGTGTCATTTTTCTGGAAAGCCCGGGAAGGAAACGAAACCTATAGTATAATCGACAATGGGAATATTATACAGGATGGGTTAAAGAGTTTTTTAATTTTGGATTCGACGGTGGATACGAAAAGGACGTATCAATGCTTTGCTAATAATTCAGTAGGATTTAGTGAAAAACAACCTTGCGAAATGGAAGTGGCAGGTAAGAAAGTGTAGATAGCCATAACAGTGTACGATGGAAGGTCAAAAAACCACAGTCTTTGGACTTTGCTTTTACTGTTTGAACCTTCGGGTTACAACTATTAAATGCCTGGTTCGTCTTGATTAGGTTATTACTGTATACACTAAAAGCCACTCGAATTGCTAATCAGTCGAAACGTTGTGATTCCAAAAATAAAAATAATGGAAGTAACACTCAGACTAAAAAGTTTTTGGTGTAGCTACTTAATGCACATTTTTTTTGCAAAATTCGACTTTATTCATCACCACAGTCTCCTTCAAAAGCGATACAATCACTCCAAGTCTTTCTAACATTTCTATACCGTTTTTGTAGAAGGATTTGTCTTTGCCTTCAAAATAGGCCTCCATTTCGTCGATCACTTCCTCATTGAAGCCAACTCTCTTTGCTGCGAGCATTTTTTTAAGTTCTGCGAATAGATAAACACAGGGGAACAGCTGTTTTGGTGTCTAGGTTTTTTGAGCTGATTCTATATCAATTTGATGTCCTGAATTCAAATAACGTATTCATTTGTACTAGGAGCTTAAATTTTTAAGATATACAATTTTAGAGAAATATAAGTTACATTATTGTAACTCAAATCCGTAAGTGTAGTAAACAAAAGTAGATACGAAATTTTTATTTTAGTTATACAAAATACAATATTATGTCGTACTTACAAACAAAATAAAAACATTGAAGAAATTAAATAGTCACTCAACACTTGAAAAGCTTCTTTTCCGCGACATTCTTGAATGTTTTTTTAAACAATCCCTTTTTAAACTCCAGCAGTAATCTGCCATCATGTGCATGTCCCATCTTCCCTTGGTAGCGGTCCTCCATAACTTTAATATCTTGGTGAAATCTTTCACCTTGTTCCTCACTCATGTCTCCTAAATTTTCTGGAAAACGGTCTAAGTGGCTGTGTAAATAGTGTATTTTAATACTCATATTGCACCCTAAGGATTTGAAACTATTAAGCATCTTGTTAACCATTTCAACATAGTTTTGAGCTTTATGTTTGCCTAGAAAATTTTCTACAACTGCAACAAATGATGTCCAAGCTTCTCGTTCAACTTGATTCATTGAATTTATGAAGGCAGGATCCTTAATTAATTGTCTTATTTGTGGGCCGTCAAATATCTCTGCTTTGAGTTTTTCTGTGCTCAACTGATGCATTTTTACCCCTATATATGCAAAACAAGACCCATTCTTATCAAGAGCCTTTACAAATTGCTTCATTAAGCCCAACTTTATATGTAACGGAGGAAGTATGATTTTTTCTCTTTCAACCAAAGCGTCGTTAATGACATTCTTTTCCCCAACGTCCATGTTTTCTCTCTGAGGCCAATCTTTTCTAACCCAGTGGTGTGTTTTGTCCCTACTATCCCAGAGGCACAAGAAACACGGATATTTCGTGTAACCACTTTGCTGCCCAAGAAGAAAGTTTACCATTTTTAAGTCTACACAAATTATCCATTGATGTTCGTAATACTTTATCTTCTGCAAGACCAAAGCTATGGTATTATATTCTTCTTTCAGTTTCGTTGAGTGAGCTAGTGGTATTGAACCATATTTATTCCCATTATGTAGAAGGACACATTTTAAACTTCGCTTTGAACTGTCAATAAATAGGCGCCAATCATCTGGAATATATTCAGAAAGTCCCATTTCTTTCATGAGTCCCCTAATTTCGTGACAAAATACAAAATTGTCTTCTTGAGAAAAGAATGGTAGCAGATCTTTTTCTCTTGTACGGTAAAAGGTAATTTTGGTTCCTTGTTCCAGTAAATTTTTGTCGTTCAACCTAGAAGCCAGTACTTCAGAAGCTTTTTTCGATAAATTGAGATCCCTGGTGAGATCATTTAATTCATTTTGATTGAAGCGTTGAGGAACTGATGACGTCCCCTCATAGTCACTGTTAGTTTCATTAGCATCAGAACTTTTTATTAGCATCAGAAGAGCGATCAGAGGGAAAATATTCGTCATCAGAGATATGTGATAGCTGATGAAATGTTGGAATCGGTATTTCATCTGAGTGCGGGATAGGGCGTATTGCCGAGTCTAAATTGGGATAAGTCCACTTACTGCGGTTATTTCGATTGATTCCATTAGTATTTACTAAACAGAAATAACAATCATTGAAGTGGTTTTTTGGTTCTCTCCAAACCATTGGTACGCCGAATTTTAGACATTTTCTTTTCCCGGTAGTCCACTGCCGTAAATGCTCTGTACAAGTTTTACATACGAGATGCGGGGCCCACGTTTTGTCCTGATCACCAAGCTTAACTCCAAAGTATCCAAGATACGCTCGCTTTACAAAGTCAGTAATAGTTTGTCTGTTTTGTTGAAAACATGTATTCTCCGCATATATAGCAAAACACATCAGGTTGATTTACACAACTTCTTCTTGAACTGGAACCTGAACTCATTTTAATTCTGTTCAATAACACAAAAACACTCTTTTCTTAACATAAAATAACACGCCGAATTCGATCTACTCTCATTAGTAAGAACGCACAAACTGACGAGACTTACCCGAGTTAGGTGATTAAAAGGTCAGTTCAGGTACCTGATAAGCAATGGTTCCACTATTTATAGATTTACCTGGAATTTACTCAATTACAGACTGACAATAAAAATCATTGTACCTACATTAATGAATATATAATAATTTTTATAACTCTCATAAATGAATATACTGAATAAAAACCACATTGGTAGATAAGTTGATGTATCTAAAAAAGTAGAGCTGATAGAGAAAAACGGATTGCATGTATAGATTTAGCGTCCCAAATATAGTTAAAATCAGCTCTAAAATCCCAGGCACCAAAACAAAAATATTTTTTTGTTGCCCTGTGTAATAGTCGCTGGGGGCCAAATCTGGAAAATACAGTGGATGAGGAAGCAATTCAAACTTCAATTCATGCAATTTTGCCATCGTAACCATTCACTTGTGACAGGATGCATTGTCTTGATGAAAGAGCACTTTTTTCTTATTCATTTGGGGCCGTTTCTTTGCGATTTCTACCTTCAAATGCACCAATAACTTAATTTAATATTTGCTATTGATGGAAGGAAAGTTATTTGGAAAGGGGACCAGGATGCAGACGTACCTCCTGGCTAAACAATCTGCGAAATTGGTTCTCAACAAATACTACCTGTCTTTTCAGAGCTACAGAGCACAAAGTAATAATAACCAGGATGATTGCCATCATTCTAACCGAGGCACTTTAAGAAGAAAAAATTGATGGTTTTTCCCTTCTCAGCATAGTCGATGAAAATTATTTCATGCACATTCCAAAATACAGGGGCCATAACCTTCCTAGACGACTGTTGTGTCTTTGGTCGCTTCGGGCGGCTTTCACCGGCTTCTGTCCACTCAGCTGATTGCCGATTTGATTCCGGTATGTAGTGATAGATCCATGTTTCAGCCATTGTTACATATCGCATGAAAAAAATCCTTTTATTGCGCTTAAACAGGTCCAAACAGCGCTCAGACGCAACACGTTGTTGTTTTTTGGTCCACCATGAGCAAACGCGGTACCCATTTCGAACAGAGCTTTCTCATGCCCAAATATTCCTGCAAAATATGACCAACACGTTATTGTGATATCTTTATGGTGTCAGCTATCTCACGTAATTTCATTTTACGGTTATCCAAAACAATTTTGTGGATTTTATTATGTTTTCCGGTGTTGTAACTACCTCATTTGGGCGTCCAGAGCATTCAGCATCATTTGTATCTGTACGACCGCGTTTAAATTCATCATACCAGTAAATAATGAATGATTTTCCTGTGGCAGAGTCCCGTAATACTTATCAAGCGATTGCTTTGCTCGAACGGTATTTTTTTCCCTGTAAAAGACAGTGTTTAATCAACACATGAAATTCGATTTTCTCCATTGTTTTGAAAATATCAAAAGTAGCGTCACTAAAACCACTGTAACTTGTAAACTAATCGTCAAAATGTCATGAAATTTTGACATATATCGTTTGAAGGTTGGTACTTCCTAATAATCATATGGATTTTTTTGAAAAGGGCGACATCTATGTGTCAAACCAAGAACTTTACAGCTTACGTATTAAATGAGAGGTCTATGTTTTAAACTAAAGCCGCGTCACATATTGCGCCGAAAAACAATTATAATATACTCTAAAAGACACTACAAGTAGTGGGGAACCTATAGCAAATAGACCCGAGGGTACTTACAGTTTGACGAGGAATTCGGACCTTATGAACTGCAGAATGTAGTCTCGGCTAGCTCCAGTACTATTTTGTTCTACATGGCCCGCTTATCACGGGGACATGAAAGGAAGTTCGAGGATATACATATTATATTAGATTACCATTGAATTATATATTTAATGTTTTTTGGGAGCACTTCTTTTCATTTGCGCTTTTTTCCTAAAGGACAAAATGGAAAGGGGGACAAATATGTACCATTCCTACGGACGTCTTTGTAAATATTGCAGCCAAATATGATTTCAGGGGGGCGAAGTTGTCTGATCCAGGTACTTGAGAACGAGAAGGCAAGGCCCCTCACCAACTACAAGCTGTCAGAGGTTTGTCATGGTCAATGGTCGACCAATCTTGTCCGCCTTGAGGCAGTGTTACACTTAAAAACGAACACTATCTACATTATCAGTATGGTCTGTTCCAAGCGGTCGCCACCAACAACATGCCGCTTATTAAGATACACCGTCATCGGTCACAGCAAAGTTCAGGGCGCTGCCACTGTTGTCTCTTTTATAGAATGCCCACTTAAGACCTTATCGATATCTGGTACTTCATAGCATGATGTGATGTGTGGCCAGGCATAATAATAATATAAAAGTATATTGTCTTATTGGGAGATCGAACCCGGGCACCTACGCATAAATTTCAAAAAAATATAAGCGGAAAATATTGATAAAACATAATTTCGCTGTAATGGCATAATAGTTTCACAAATAAAATTGATTTTGTGAAGTATTTTAGTTCAAAAAAATATGTTTTTGTTAAGAATGATCTACAATTGCGTCATAATGGAAATTGTACGTCAGTCTAAGAGAAACGCCCAATATGATGTCAGCTGAAGCGTTTTTTTTTACATTAAAAGCTCCTGTCATACTATATAGTTCATGACATGACCAAAATTTAAAAAAAAAAGACAAGATACTTTATGACGTAATTGTGGATCAATCTTAAAAGAGATATTTTTTTTTATAGCAGCCCAGGAGCAAAGTAGTCAAATCGGGGAGCCAGGTAAAATTTTTGGTATTGTCAAAATATGCACCAAGAGCATGAATTCAATGTAATGGCATGATATACAAAGAAATTCTGAGCACTTAAATGCAATTTACTTTTCTCCTGGAACACAAAAAATGTTTCAGCACTGGATTTTTTAATTTTTCCGAAACGAATGATTTACTCTACCACTGCTGACACACACGTTTCAAAATCACCATTAAAAATACTATACAACAGGAATGTTTTCAACTATTATGAAAAGTAACATTTACGAAATATTTAGACCTGCTGAAATCGATTTTGAACGTAGAACTGCTCTATATGACAAAATTTTGTAAAAATCATCACTTAAAACAGATAAAATGACGAATTTATTAATTTTCATAAGACGGAAAATAAGTGTAAGAATAATAAAAACAAAACAGCGTTTTTAAGTTTTCCACTGGACTCTGTTTCTTACCAATTCTGGAAGATGGAACATCAAACACTGAACAATCTGTGGTCAGAGAGTTCCAGTTTCAGGTCTTTTGGAAATCATTTATTTTCCTAAAATGAAAAACGCATCCGTCTTTTCTGTTGCACAATAGAATTAAGGTCAGTCAATAAGTTTTTTTAAGCGGAAATGAAACAAGATGAGTTAATCAGTCGAAATACATTTGTTCTTCAGTATAATCTCCCTTAAGCCCAATACATTTTTTCTAGCCACTTTCCAATTCATTTACCCCACCTCTGAAGTGGTTTTCCGGAAGACCTTCAAAATGCTACGGATGTTATCACCTCATCATTTGTTAAAAAATGCTTCCCACGTAGAAATAGTTTTGAGGTTTGGGAACACATGGAGGTGGACGTTCCAACAATTCGTACTTTTATCCTACGAGTTTTGCCGTTTCCAAAGCACCTCTGTGAGCAGTTACATTGTCATGATGAAAGATGATTTCTTTCTTCTGCAAAGCGCGCATTTTCTCACTAGTTTTCTCATCCAGCTGGTGCAAAAGGTTACAATAATACTCTCTTGTGATTGTTTTACTGGTTAACCAATTAACAAAATTCCTTCTGCATCCTAGAAAATTGATGCCATAAATTTCGAACTACCTTGACTACTTTCGCTGCTTTGGATCTGAACAACCGCACTCAGTCCACTGTGCGGTTTGTAGTCGCAGTTCAGGATCATACTGGTAAACCCAAGTCTCATCCAGAGTTACAAATCGACACACAAAATCAGTTTTATTCTTTGTGAAACGACACAAATCCCACACTTCCCCCAACTTTGCATGGATTTAAGTTGCCGATAAACTTTCCAAAAAAAAGAATTTTATTTTCTTTCTTACCAGATGTACAAGTATGAAATGCGGTTTTTTTTTCTAAAAAAAACATGTTAAATTCGGAAGAATGATAAAAAGTGCTTTATTCAAAGTATGCTCCATCGCTTATTATACATTTTTCCCTTCTTTCGGGCAATTTGTGAATACCACGCCAGTAAAAATCTTCCCCTTTTGCTGCAAAGCATTCATCGAGCCATTTTTTCACATCTTCGTACAAACCAAAGCGCTGCTCAGCAAGTGCGTGACCCATCGATGCAAACAAGTGGTAATCGGAAGGAGCCAAGTCTGGTGAGTAAGTCGCATGGGTAGAACTTCCCAGCTGAGTGCTTCCAACGTGTCGCGAACTGGTTTTGCCGTATGTGATGGAGCATTGTCATGAAGAAAAATGACTTTTGTGTTGTCTCTTTCGGTATTCTGGCCTGTTTTTTTTTTTTCAAACAGCTAACGGTTCAAATTGGTCAATTCTTGTTAGTAACGTTTAGCATTAACCATTTCCCATGTTTTAACAGCTCATAACAGACCACGCCCCTCTGGTCGCACCAAACACAGAGCATCTTCTTTCTACCAAAGCGATTCGGTCTTGCGGTCGATGTGGATAGTGCGCCTGGGTCTACCCATGATTTTTTGCGCTTGGGATTCTCAAAATAAATCCACTTTTCATCCTTATGTACCGAGCGAGCAAAATGTCACACGTGTTTTTGCGTTTTTTTCCATTTTCCTGTCGTTCAACTCATGTGGTACCCATCTACCGGTCTTCTGAATCTTTCCCATCTCTCGTAGTTAATTGGAAACAGCTTGTTGACTAACGCCCAATTGTTCGGCGAGTTGTTTTTTGTGTTTGCGAATCATCTTCGTCCAACCATGCTTGCAATTCCACATCTTCGTATTTTTTTGGCGATTTTCCACGTTCCTTGTCTGCGACATCGAAGTCACCACTTTTGAAACGCCGAAACCATCGTTCACACATATCTTGCGATGGAGCTTGTTCACCATAAGCTTCTCGAAGTAATTGGTATGATTCAACAGCAGTTTTCTTCCAATGAAAACAAAAAATTCATGCTGTCCGCAAATACTCTTTGTTCGGTATAAATTTCGACATATTGAACATAACAACACAACACTATGCACACACTTTTCCAATTTGTCACTCGTGCGCGTCTGACACTTGTTGATGATACAACAAAATGGCACAGTGTCAAATCTTTATAGCACACAAACTGCATTGGTGCACCATTTGTTGTCTGAAATCCGCATTTCATACTTGTACACCTGGTATATTAGGCATTCTTGCCTGTTTTCCTTTAATGTATCGTCGCTAGAGGTGGTCGTTCCATCTTTTTCGTGAGCGTCCTATACTCCTTCAGCCCACCGGTGATTTATCCCGAGCTATTTTCACTTATCGTCGTTCAGGCATTCTATTTATGTGTTGGTTCCATTCTTGTTTTCTGTTTCTTATTTACGTGTTAATGTCCTCTACTTCACATATGTGCCTTATGTTGTCATTTGTTTCTCTATCCCAAAGTGTTCTTCCTGCAATTCTTCTTAATATTTTTCATTTCACTTGTTTGTAAGTATCTCTGAGTTTTGCGTGTTTCTGGTCTTGTCTCTATTGTGTAGGTCATAATGGTCTAAAGATTTATATATACGAGATTTTACTTCTGTTCTGAAGTATTTATTTGTCCAAATAGTGTCATTCAAGCATCCAGCTATTCTACTGGCTTTTACTATTTGTTCTTATTTCTTCTTCTATGTTGTTATATGATAATTTAATTCCTAAATATTTAATTGTCATCACCTGCCCTATAATCTGATTATTGATTTCCTGCTTGCACCTAATTGGTTCTTTGGAGATAACTACTGATTTGGTTTTTTCAGCCGATATTTTCATATTAAATTTCTTCGCTGTTGTATTAAACTGATGTAATAATCTCTGCAAGTCATTTTCATTCTCAGCGACTAGGAGAGTATCGTCGGCGTAACACAATATTTGTACCTTTTTATTTCCCATTTTATAACCTTTTTTTTGTTTTTACCTGTTTAAATTTACTTCATCTAATAAAATGTTAAACAGGAGGAACTCAGTGAGTGTCCTTGTCTAATACCACTTGTTACCCCTATGGGTCCAGCTAAACTCCGAGTTTAGTCTCGCTTCTATTTTATTTCTTTTGTAAATGACTCATCAATCATCGCTCGTGATGAAGCTAAAATGGTTAGCGAAACGCGCGTCGAGTGCAAAAATAAAGTGTTTGGTGTAGTGGTGATATATACTGAGTCGTGTCATTTTGACAAAGATTCCACATTCCCAACATAAATGTTCTTAAATAATTTTATTATATCCAATGGAATATTCTTGTCATAAAGTGTGTCCACTACGTCTTGCAGCTGTACTCTATCAAATGCTTTTTACCAAATCTATAAAGCATAAGAACGATGGTCTGTTATACTCAATTGATTTTTTCAGTAATTTGTCTGATTACAAATATTGCGCCGTTACAAGATCTTCCACTCCTGAATCCTTGTTGTTCTTCGAAAAGCTGTTTAAGTGGAGTTATTTTATTGGTAACAATTTTTGTCGTCAGTTTTAAAGTTGTGCACAAGCGGTTAATTCCTCGATCATTATTCGAATCGGTTTTTTCTCCTTTTTTTAAAAAGTGGTATCATTATGCTTGGTCTCCATTGTTCTGGTATTCGCGATTCCTGTATTATTTTATTATTCTTTAGTCAGCTTTTCACTCCTCCGTACTTTAATAGTTCATTTTGTATTTCGTCTTTACCAGCTGATCTTCGGTTTTTTAATTTTTTGGAGAGCTTCATTTCCACCTGTTTATCATCTATTTCTGGTGTTTCGTTGATTACTATTTCTGGTATTTCGGGTGCCAAATTTTCTGTTATATTATACAATTGCTTTATATAATTTATCCATGGAGCTTTTTCTATATATCTTACTTCTATTAATTCTTTCATTTCCTTTCGCTGCCCACGTATCATTCTCCAAAACTCCTTTTGCATACCATAAAAGTTATGTTCCATTTCTTTAGAGAATTTTTCCAAATGTTCCATTTTCTTTTTTCTCACTAGTGCGTTTCTTTCATTGCGGACTTTCTTATTTTTCTTCATATGTTTCTCTGGTTTTTCTTGATCTATATTTAAGATAGGCTTTTTGTTTTTTCTTGGCATTTTAATTTCACTTCTTCGCATCAACGTGTATTATTCAGTCTTCTTGATATTCTGTTTATTTTACGTTCCCCGAGTGCTTCCTTTGCTGCATTTATAATATTATCCTTGATCTTTCTCCAACTGTCTTCTATGTCTTCTTCCTCTACCACTGGGTTTTAATTTATTTCGTTCACCAATCTTGCCTGGTAGAGATTTTTTTATTGATTCGTCTTGTAGGCTTTCTACTCTTGACTTTGTTTCGTAAACCATTAGGCTTGTTTTTTGAGGTCTCTTTATTGTCATTCTGATTTTTCCCAATACAAGACTGTGATCACTTTCCTACATCTACAGAACATAAACATTTATATCTAATATTTGTGTATAATGTATTTCTGTGTTTGTTAGAATGTAATCTATGATTAATCTATCTCCTTTCGTATTTTGAAATGTATATTTATATTGTTCTTTATCTTTACAGAAGGTGTTATTTAGGCGGAACTCATTTAGTGTGGAGAAGTTTATCAAAAATTCGCCATTCTCATTTGTCATATTTTCATTGAACCTCTGATTCACTCCCAGTACTATCATGTTCCCTACTCGTGCATTAAAGTCCCCCATTATGATAATTACTTCTCTTTTTGGGACTGCATCAATTGTCTCTTGTAGTTTTTCGTAGAATTTTGTTCTCTCGTTTTCCGGTTTGCAGTTTTCTGGACTGTATATTTCAATGATGTTAATTTTTTAATTCTCCGATTTAAGTTGTGTTACTATTATTCTTTCTTGGATGTTCTGAGTTAGCTTTCTGTGGATTATTAGTGACCCCGCTATATATTAAAAGATATTCGCCGAGCCACACTTGCCCTTTGCCCTTCTTTTTTGTTTTCAGTAATGCGCATATTTCTATATTTTTATCTTTTAATTCCTTTTCAATTTTCTGATCTTTATTATTTTAGTGTTTTTTTATGTTCCACCTTGCTATTCGTATTATATTCCTTTTTTTCAGCTTCCGTTTCCTCGCCGTTTCGTCTACCCATTGTAAGAATTTTATCACTTCCCAATATTCGATTTTTTCCATTTTTAAAAAATACTCAAACACGTCTACTTTAACCAGCTGATAAACAATAAATGATTTGACAGATCGACTTGAAAGTTAAGATGTGTTCATATGACAGATGAAGTTTCAAAATGGTGTTCAATATTTGGTACAAATGATGCTCCATAGCTTTCAAAACTTATTGACTGACCTTTTATAAACAATTGTAATGATTTAAGAAAGCTATTTTTAACACACCATATCATAATATATTAATTATAGATGCATCAGGCTCCTTCAGGTTAGATTAGGCGAAATGATTTGGTTTAGTAACTGACCCTTCACTGTGGCCTATAAAATCAATTATAAGTCTCAGCTCCACTAAATTCCTCTTAACAAATCTAGCTGATAATTAAGTTAGGAAAGGTAGATTTCAGATTTTCCGACTTCGTTCCTCACCAAAAAAAGAAAATCTTATTTTTTTCTGCTGCAAAACATCTCCGTATATTAAGTTCTGTCTTCAAGGTGCGTGACGGCCCTCGTTAAGCTACGCCAACGGAACATGTTTACAGTAAACTCAAGCGTGAATTATTAAATCCTAAAAGCTTTTCGATT
>CM032453.1:144630831-144756772 GCA_019049505.1 Pachyrhynchus sulphureomaculatus | reverse complement strand
ACCATCTCCTCTGAGAAGTTTGCAAATTGTCATTGTTATTCGCATTTTTGAAGGTGCTGCTCTCAACAAACACATCCAAACCACTCCTCAGATTGCTAAGCCAATAGATACGCCGTCGACCAACACTTCTGCCCTAAACCTTCCCCTGCTTAATCAGCTGCAACAGGTGGTCTTTTCACATGACCCAGATATTCGATTTTTCACTGTTTAATGCTTATTAGAATTTCTCGATCTTTGTTCATTCTTTGCAGCACTTCATCGTTCGTGGCTTTATCAACCTAAGGTATTCTGAGTATATTTCTATATACCCGTATCCCGAATATCTCCAGTTTATTAATATTATTTTTGTTTAGCTCTTCCTGTAGAGCAGATCCGAGAAAACATAGCATTTAACTAATTTCGTTTTTAGGTTTGTTTCGTCGCACAGTGGGGAAAAACGAAAAAATCGTGTTTCAAAATTGTCTAGAGCCTTCAATTTTGGTTCGATTTGGACGATTTTTTTTTTAAATTGAAGCTTATTAAATTCCGAACAAAGTTGTCGAAGCCGATTTTGCAATTAAACTTTTGTTTCAAAATGGCGGACGTTGGTTTCTGATTATATAGCGACTGAGACACAGAAAACGCTTACAGTTTCAAACCAAGTTGTGCTAAAATGCGTGTACTCGTATGTATGTTTTTTTACGTCGCAGATAATATATCTAATATCACAGCTACAAGATTAATAATAATGAACCCAAAATGGCTGCCATGAACAATAAAAGTATTATAAATATGAATAAACGTACCATTATTATTTTATATCCATAACATTTGCATAAATAATTTCTTTAAGGTTTTTAATTATAAATATGTTTCAACAATTGACTTAAAATGACAAATCAAATATGGGGGATGCCAAAATTGAATCGAGCAAGAAAGTTTCTCTGTGACATTTAGACTGTGGTAGTCAGATCATTCAAGTTATTCAAGTGTAGTTGCGGGATTTAAATTTTCATGCAGTTATTGCTAGAATATTGCTGCTGTAAATTTTAAGTATCGTAGACAATTTTCTAGCAGATACAAAAAACAGCGATACACGCAGAAAAGGACAGCTCACACAGCTAGAAAATGGCTACAACAGCTAAAACGTTTTGTTAAAATAGGGACAGCTAAATATTTTGCTGCACTAGCCACATTGTTTGCTGTTGTAGCAAAAAAGTGGCTGCTGTTGCTAAACAGTGGCTAATGCAGCAAAATATTTAACTGTCCCTATTTTAGCATTTCTCTGCGTCTACTTAAAATTTACAGCAGCAATATTCTAGCAATAACCGCATGAAAATTTAAATCCCGCAACTAAACTTGAATAACTTGAATGATCTGACTGCCACAGTCTAAATGCCACAGAGAAACTTTCTTGCTCGATTCAATTTTGGCATCCGCCATATTTGATTTGTCATTTTAAGTCAATTGTTGAAACATATTTATAATTAACAACCTTAAAGAAATTATTTTTGCAAATGTTATGGATATAAAATAATAATGGTACGTTTATTCATATTTATAATACTTTTATTGTTCATGGCAGCCATTTTGGGTTCATTATTATTAATCTTGTAACTGTGATATTAGATATATTATCTGCGACATAAAAAAACATACATACACGCATTTTAGCACAACTTGGTTTGAAACTGTAAGCGTTTTCTGTGTCTCAGTCGCTATATAATCAGAAACCAACGTCCGCCATTTTGAAACAAAAGTTTAATTGCAAAATCGGCTCCGACAACTTTGTTCAGAATTTAATAAGCTTCAATTTAAAAAAAAATCGCCCAAATCGAACCAAAATTGAAGGCTCTAGACAATTTTGAAACACGATTTTTCGTTTTTCCCCACTGTGCGTCGGTTCGAATTTCTTTTGATATGTCGTTATTGTTATTGACAGTTGTTGCCGAATAATCATATTTATATACCCGTTCAACGGGATCATTATGAATGAGAAGATTCGTACTCTATGATTTTTTGACATTATCATAAATTTGGTTTTCTTTACATTGAGTATCCATCCCCTTTCTTCACTAGCTCTAACTCCTCTATCTAAAATCCTTCAGAGTTTCCGCCATTAGGACATGGCTTTCATCGAGACATCTCTGAGCCAGAGTGTTGAAGGCAAACAATACTCTATGGGTTCCAAGGCCTTGGAAAAGGATATCACAGAAGCGACTAAAAATAGAAGATAAACAAGAAAGTAAAATGGAAAGCTGACTGGAATAACCTTTCATTTCTAGATTTCATTTTTCTTGCAACTGTTCCCTGTTAAATTGATATGAACTCGCCACACGAGGCATTTTCAGAGATCTTTACTTACAGGTTGAACTCAAAGATGCACAAGCCAATAATTATGAGGTTCATTAATCGTGCAGTTTAAGAATCGATTTCCACGTGTAATGATTTGACATGAGATCAGTAGATTACAGATACCTACTCCTCGACTTTTAATCTCGCATGAGGTCTTTCGAATGATTCGAATAGCACAGTTGTTTACCTTCTTCGAGAACTCGTATTGTACTTTAGCACGGGCTAGATATCCATCCCGACGTAGCTGATGAATTTTTTAGGGAACCTGGATGCCTTAGCGATCATAGGGTGGAGTTTCTTTGTCTTTTAATTATCAATTATGTTAGTTCATCTCTGAGAGTCATTTAAAAACCATATCCTGATAATTGTCTTTTTTTATATCAGTTTGTTTAGCAGCGAAACTTTGCAGAACCATTCAAATGTAGATACAGCCTCAATATGAAGGCTCTGGTTTTAGCTGTTGTAGCTGCAGTCTGATTCTTTCCTATCAATCTCTTTTGGTAATGTATGCCAAGATATTTAATGATTTTCGCCATGCGAGCCTGTTACCTCTAAGTAAGGAACAGTCTTACTGTATTTAGAGAGATTGATTGACTTTGATTCTCCAAATATTGAACCAATTCAACAACTTTTGAAAATGGCTTGAATGATTGTTATCTTCTCTTTTCTCCTTCGTAGATATGCCAAAATGTTTCTTTTGGTTAGTCCGTGCGGCGTTTCTTGAGTTGTGTTATTACATTCAAAAAAACTATTTCGTTTTCTCCAAAAACAACGCTACAGCTGCTTTCAACTTACCATTTTAGGAACATTATCCGCCCTTGCGGTCTTTCTTCTGATGTTTGAGCAAAATAAAGCTGAATTAGCTTCGAGCGATAGCAGCAGCAAGATCACAGTATCGAGTAGCAGCAACAGCAAGAACACTTGAAAATGCCAAATGAGATTTTGGCGAAACGTCGTGCAAACTTATTTTTAGACGAACGGATTGAAACCCGGAATTTTAACGTATCATATATATACAGTGGCGTGCAAAAGTTTCCGGCCAGTGACATTTCGTACTCTATTTTATTAAAAAAAAAGACTAATGATTTTTAATCATTATGAGATGTGAGTATGAGATATAGGAAACAAAATAATATAGTAAAAGAATATTATTTATGTTTGTGAATATATTTATTATTATTATTCTTATATTTATATATGCAAAAGTCTCTGGCCACTTTGTACTACGAGAAAAATTATTAGTCCATATGCTTTATAATAGACTTAAATTATATTTTTATGTTAATATTTTGTAGCCATACCCTTTGCAGCGATAACAGCCGCACAACGATGTGGCATTGACTCAATTAATCGATTAATACAAGCAGGTGAAATTTTATCCCATTCTTCCTTCAATGATTTGAATAATGCGGCTTTATTTGAATATGTACGCTTTCGAACTTGACGATCTAACGTTTCCCATAAGTGTTCTATTGGGTTCAAGTCCGGTGATTAAGATTGCCAGCTTAAAACTCTCACATTTGAAACAGAAAACCACTGTTTTAACAACTTGGATGTATGTTTGGGGTCATTATCCTACTGAAAAATCCAATTCTGCGCAATGTTTCTTCAGCATATGGTAACAAATTGTTTTCTAAAATGTCCTTGTAAATATCAGCGTTCATATTGTGCAGAGAAAATTCCCTAAACCATCACACTTCCTCCACCGTGTTTTACGGTAGGAATTTGGTACCGAACATCATTTCTCGTACCAATAGGACGTCGTACATGTTGTCTACCATCGCTTCCAAAAAGATTAAATTTAGATTCGTCTGAGAAAGCTACCTTTTTCCAATCTTTGATTGTCCAATTTAGGTGATCTTTGGGAAATTGTAATCGGGCCTTCGTACTCTCTTTACTGATTAATGGTTTTTTAATACCTATACGGCTAAAAAGTCCCACATCATATAGTCTTTGTGTCACAGTACTACTACTAACATTAGCTAGGTTTTCATTCTTTAGCTCGCGTGCAATTTCGGCAGCATTTTTCTTGACATCCGCAATTGATTTGCGTTTAATGATGCGATCTACTTTTTTAGACGTTTTTCTTGGACTCCCACTACGCGGACGATCTTTTAAACCAGAACGGTATTTTATATTGTTTACGGTTGATTTACCTATCGGTAATAATGAAGCAATCTCACGAGAAGACTTTCCTTCGTTTGAAAATTTTATTACTCTCTCACGAATTTGGATTTGCATATGCCGAGCCATGTTTATGCTCCCACGACCTTTTATGAACTAAATGTGAACATTTAACGCGCTATTATTCGTAAATACGTCTTTGAACGTCCTACTGCGTCAATGTATATTATGTGGCCTTAAACTTTTGCACATATAAGTATAAGAATAATAATAATAATAAATATATTCACAAACATAAATAATATCTTTTACTATATTATTTTGTTTCCCACATCTCATAATAATTAAAAATCATTAGTCTTTTTTTTAATAAATTAAATTACGAAATGTCACTGGCCGGAAACTTTTGCACGTCACTGTATATATATATATATACATATATATATATATATATATATATATATATATATATATATATATACATATATATATATATATATATATATATATATATATATATATATATATATATATATATATATATATATATATATATATATATATATACATATTATATACATATATATATATATATATATATATATATATATATATATATATATATATATATTATATATATATATATATATATATAAACAGCTCAAGATAATATGAAGTATACTTATAATTAGTCGCATCATATATCTGTTAAATAGAGAATAACCAAATACTATAGTACTTAAGTTGGCCATCCAACTATCCACTTTGTTGAAATATCAAGTATATGGCGTCAACAACCAAAATCTGCAGTAGTTAACTTAAAGAACACGTAGGTTTACCTTTGTGGTCGACCCTCGATAGCGTACTGAGATGACGAGTAAATCTTACAATGTAAATCTGGAATAAGCCTAGTTTATTAAGTATAAAAATTGGGCCTTAGTAAATATTTACTTTGAATTGTAGTGCAATTGAAGATTAAACGGTTTAAATTGATATTAACTTTTCACGCTACTGCCAAGCCTAAGTTATTTTTGCATTTTTTTGCTAATTTCTTCACTAATGCAACTTTTTTTTATTTTTATTTTTTTTTTCATGTTTGCTTTGTCTACCCTTTAAACGGATACGCCTGCTGCCGCTTGATTGTTTTTATTTTACACCTCTCACCTTTCTGGCAAAACTTTGTCTCAAAAAATAAGTAGACCCGATGATCATTCTCCCATTGACCAATCAAAATGGCCTCTGAAACCCGGTGTTCTGGTGCATGTTAGTAAAATGAACAACGTGAGTATCAGTCAGCTTAACCCGAGGATAAGTCCGTTTAAAACTACCTCTGTGAAAACCAGTACTTACTTGAAATACAGAAGAAATAAGGATAAGGTTTATGCCAGATTGAGGAGATTTAGGGAAGTCCTTGGATTAAGTGATAGCAGTGCTCGTGCACCTTTTGGCATTAAAGAAGGCGCTAGTGGAGGTAATATATATTTCGCTTTATTTAGGTGAAAATTAAGTAACACCAATTATGTAAATAATAATAAGAGTTTACAAGTTGGTCGAAGTATGACGTTTTGTTTTTTGATTAGCTTTTTGGTACTTAAAAAAGTGATGAAAAAATTAGAATTTACAACATTGGTGGTAAAAATTTTCATTCTTAGCGCTATTAATTACGCTTAGATGATGAAACTTGGTATGTGTACAAATAGTATATCAGGAATATTGAACACACTATATACAGATGTTGGCATATTTAATAGCAAGTTCATTATATTATATTATATATATACATACGTATTAATATCCATTTATACATATGTCTTCTTAAAGTCCTTCTCCTATTGGAGATTGGAAATTATCATCGCTAGTCGGACTTTGCTCGCAGCCGTTCGGAACAACTCGATGCTGTTTCAACCAAACCAATCAACACTTAGTTTCTCGTTTCTCTTCCTCTGCATTATCACTCGTAGCAGAGCATATTTAGATTCTGTCATTACGTGGCCAAAGTACTCAAGTTTTCACCTTTTTATAAGGTTGACTATCTCGTATTCTTTGCAAGGGCTGCATGGTTCGTCATTTTACCGGTCTAAGGTGTGCGCCACATTCTACGATGACGCTACATCTCAAAAGCTTGTAGTTTATTCAAGTTTAGTGACCATGCCTCCACTCCATACAACAACATGGGAAAACGTAGCACAGAAGCCTAATGCTAACATCTCGAGAACATAGAAATTTCTTTAGCGACACAAACGATGTTGTAGCGATTTCTACTCTTGTTTGTATTTCCAAAGTTTGATCCCTCGTTTTTTCCGTCCAGACTCCATAATATATATATATATATATATATATATATATATATATATATATATATATATATATATATATATATGTATATATATATATATATATATATATATATATATATATATATATATATATATATGTATATATATATATATATATATATATATATATATATATATATATATATATATACACGTTTGGGTTTTTTGTAGCGTTAAATTCTACTTGGTTACCGTCACCCCAAGAAAGAATGTCTTCCAGGACTTTCAGAACCGTAACTAAGCCAACAATTCGTCATGCCAAACGCTGTTGAATGCCTTGGATATATCAAGGGCAACTTCTTGAGATTCTCCAACATCATGTTCTAAAACTAACCTGTCAACAAACCATTTATTTTTTACCCATCCTATCTCATTCACCAATTATCCCAGCCTGGTGAATTAAAGCCATATACCTTTAGCGCCATGCTACCAAATGTACAAAAGCCGCTAGCTTCCAACAGCTTGAGTAATCCTAATCAAGGCAGTGGTCAGATAAAATGCCAAGCGCTGGCTGGCTGCTAAAAATCAGAGAGTAGGAAAAAGTAATGAAATATAGGAAGACCGCCACAATAATGGGATGACGACCTGTAGACATCAGACAAGCAGAATCTGCTACTTTTCCGACAAAAATCTAGCCAGTTTTATTTAAACATGAACTAGGCAAGTAGGGTTACTTGCCTACATAAAAAGTAATAATGAAAACGGAATTAATCTTTCTTGAATTACTGTTTGCTGGCCCTTCCATATTTCCCATTTGTTTCCAGCGTCTATCCTGCGTAAATACAATGACGTGGTTAGTTCCTTTATATAAACTAGCACTTTATGTAAATAATAATAAGAGTTTACAAGTTGGTCGAAGTATGACGTTTTGTTTTTTGATTAGCTTTTTGGTACTTAAAAAAGTGATGAAAAAATTAGAATTTACAACATTGGTGGTAAAAATTTTTCATTCTTAGCGCTATTAATTACGCTTAGATGATGAAACTTGGTATGTGTACAAATAGTATGTCAGGAATATTGAACACACTATATACAGATGTTGGCATATTTAATAGCAAGTTCATTATATTATATTATATATATACATACGTATTAATACCCATTTATACATATGTCTTCTTAAAGTCCTTCTCCTATTGGAGATTGGAAATTATCATCGCTAGTCGGACTTTGCTCGCAGCCGTTCGGAACAACTCGATGCTGTTTCAACCAAACCAATCAACACTTAGTTTCTCGTTTCTCTTCCCCTGCATTATCACTCGTAGCAGAGCATATTTAGATTCTGTCATTACGTGGCCAAAGTACTCAAGTTTTCACCTTTTTATAAGGTTGACTATCTCGTATTCTTTGCAAGGGCTGCATGGTTCGTCATTTTACCGGTCTAAGGTGTGCGCCACATTCTACGATGACGCTACATCTCAAAAGCTTGTAGTTTATTCAAGTTTAGTGACCATGCCTCCACTCCATACAACAACATGGGAAAACGTAGCACAGAAGCCTAATGCTAACATCTCGAGAACATAGAAATTTCTTTAGCGACACAAACGATGTTGTAGCGATTTCTACTCTTGTTTGTATTTCCAAAGTTTGATCCCTCGTTTTTTTCCGTCCAGACTCCATAATATATATATATATATATATATATATATATATATATATATATATATATATATATATATATATACACGTTTGGGTTTTTTGTAGCGTTAAATTCTACTTGGTTACCGTCACCCCAAGAAAGAATGTCTTCCAGGACTTTCAGAACCGTAACTAAGCCAACAATTCGTCATGCCAAACGCTGTTGAATGCCTTGGATATATCAAGGGCAACTTCTTGAGATTCTCCAACATCATCAACGAATTAGAAAAACAAACTTCTCGCTTGTCCCAACAATTCCAGGTCCTTTTGGGCAGTCGCTAAGGCAGTTAGTCAAAATTTTACCAAATCCACCATACCACCACTCACACGGCCAGATAATTCCATTGCAACCACACCTGTTGAGAGAGCGAACTTGTTGGCTGAACTCTTTGCTTCACATTCTACTGTCGATTTCCAAGGAAAAAAACACCACCTACTATTCCCATATTGCCGTCAAGGATGCCCGATGTTGTCTTCAGACAGCGCATCATAAAGCGTATTTTAATGAAGCTAGACACCAAGAAGGCTTCTGGAGCTGACGGAATACCTGCCATAGTTCTGAAAAACTGTGCAAGGGAACTAACACCAGTTTTCTGTAGACTTTTCAACCTATCCTACAGAAAGGGAATATTTCCTTCCTGCTGGAAATGTGCTACAGTTCAGCCGATACCTAAAAAAGGTAAGAAGACCTTGCCAAATAACTACCGACCAGTTGCACTGCTTTCAATAATATCGAAAGTCATGGAAAAGGTTATCAATGAGCATCTTCTAAAATATCTTGAACGATTCAATATTATTAGCGATCACCAATATGGTTTTCGTAAACATAGATCAACAGGAGATCTTCTGACTTATGTAACACATGTTTGGAACAACGCAATTGAACACTTTGGAGAATCTCGAGCGGTGGCTCTTGACATATCCAAGGCATTCGACCGTGTTTGGCACGATGGACTGTTGGCTAAGTTGCGCTCTTATGGTATGTCTGAAAGGTTCTGTTTGTGGCTCTCATGTTTCCTCAGAGAGCGTTCTTTACGAGTGGCGGTCGACGGATTTCTTTCTAACACCCTCACTATCAACGCCGGTGTGCCCCAGGGCTCCATACTGTCTCCTACTCTCTTTCTCATTTACATTAACGATCTGCTGGAAAAGACCGGGAATCCAATCTATAGCTTTGCAGATGACAGTACGCTTGTCTCTTCATTCACCTTGAACGCTCGGACATCGGCTGCTCAGGCGAATATCCGCAGACAGCAGGAGGTTGTTCAACTTAACAAGGACCTGGAAGAAATTCTATCTTGGGGTGACAGTAACCAAGTGGAATTTAACGCTACAAAAACCCAGGCGGCAGTTTTTTCTAAAAAAGTTAACGTTGCTGAACCCGACATAGTTATGTCGGGGCACTCCATTCCCCTAGCATCGTCGCTCAATTTGTTGGGCGTTAGTTTGGGAGCAAATATGTCTTGGCATGAACATGTTGCAGGCATGGCAAGGAGAGCTTCTCAAAAGTTGGGAATATTATTTAGAACCAGAAAGCTTTACACCCCACAGCAACTGTTAATTCTTTACAAAGCCCAAATTCGACCAACTATGGAATACTGCTCCCACGTTTGGGGCTCCGCTCCCAAACATACACTGCATTTGTTGGATTCTGTTCAGAGAAGAGCGGTCCGTCTGATTGGGGACCCGGAATTGACCGGCGGCCTTGATTCGCTGGAACATCGAAGAACGGTTGGCGACTTGAGTCTGTTCTACAAGTATTTTCATGGAAAGTGTTCGAAGGATGTAGCCCGCTTAATTCCTCCCAAAGCGGTGCATGTTAGAAATACACGTCGCGCTGGTGCTTCGCATCCGTATGAGGTTCAGCTTGTTACTCCGCGTACGACGCTTTTCAAGCAATCTTTTATATGGAGAACGTCATCCCTTTGGAATAATTTGCCCAGCGCTGTGTTTCCCACCGAGTACAATTTACAGCGATTCAAGAACAACGTGAATCGCTTTTTCCGCACTCGTGCCGCTCCTGGAGCGCTTTAGGGACTTCCCTGCAGCACGTGTGCTAGACCAATAAAAAAAAAAAAAAAAATCATGTTCTAAAACTAACCTGTCAACAAACCATTTATTTTTTACCCATCCTATCTCATTCACCAATTATCCCAGCCTGGTGAATTAAAGCCATATACCTTTAGCGCCATGCTACCAAATGTACAAAAGCCGCTAGCTTCCAACAGCTTGAGTAATCCTAATCAAGGCAGTGGTCAGATAAAATGCCAAGCGCTGGCTGGCTCCTAAAAATCAGAGAGTAGGAAAAAGTAATGAAATATAGGAAGACCGCCACAATAATGGGATGACGACCTGTAGACATCAGACAAGCAGAATCTGCTACTTTTCCGAAAAAAATCTAACCAGTTTTATTCAAACATGAACTAAGACCATGCAGGGTTACTTGCCTACATAAAAATTAATAATGAAAACGGAATTAATCTTTCTTGAATTACTGTTTGCTGGCCCTTCCATATTTCCCATTTGTTTCCAGCGTCTATCCTGCGTAAATACAATGACGTGGTTAGTTCCCTTATATAAACTAGCACTTACGATTATTTCACTGCTCTATCAAGAAAAACAAATGTCTTTTTAACCAACCGGTATAAAATCAGTTATTTATGTAGAAAAAACACCGTCGTAACGTAACGCAATTATTTGTTTTATGAACAAAGGATGGAGCCCAGTCGTCAGAAGCAAATTTTGATGGAAAGCTCTTATTAAATGTTTACAGGCTGCATTTTGGCATACAGGTAGTTTTTTGGAAGTAGAATACGATAAAAAGCTACTATAAAGTGATCGCTAAACCTACAAAATCGAAGATAAAATGAAAAATTCGGTTTTTTGAAAATATCTCGAAAAATAAAAAAGATATTCGGAAACTAATAGCACCACATAAAAGAACGGAAAATTTTACAAAAAAATAGTATCTAGATTATTTTTTTTAGTTTTACCGTAATTAAAAAAAGATATATATTTAAAATCTGGTTTAACCGCTTCAGTTGTAGTGGGAATCATGCTTCCAACCTCATTTATGATTAACGTTTCTATATACCGCCAAATATTTTGAAATTGGCTCTTAAGGGGTTTCTCGGGGTGCTGATTAAGAATCCGATGACAGACTTGAAAAATTCAAAATGGCGGATCCAATATGACGACCAGAGGGTACATAATTCATTTAATTTCTTCAAGTAATTAAGAATTTTTGTGTTTTCAGTAACCGTTTTCTTTGTATCTGGTTGTGTAAATGAAATATAAGTCCTTTATACTTAAAGCTTAGACTTTTATCTTTCATGGTCTATCTTTAGATATTATTTTTATTTTAAGTTTAAGTTGTATGATTAATAATAAGCAAAAAATACGTTTATCATGAACACTTTTTTAAGAGCAAAATTACAGAATAAAAGAGAATTTTTTATAAGTTTTTAATGATCTTCTAACATCAAGTATACTTTTAATTGTAGCTAAAAAAAATTTCCGACTTTTTTTTGACCATTTCGTTCTACTTTGAAGGTAAAATTGCCGGCGCACTGTGGTCCAAGAATTTAATTTATCGTTCAAAATTATCTACAGATCTTAATTTTCAACCGATTTGGATAATTTTTGTTTTAAATACTCATAATTAAATTTCTAAGAAATCTCTTGAAGCCGATTTTTTAATTATGGCAATTTTTTTATTATTTTTCTACAATTTTTGGATAATTTTTAGTAATTTTTTTGCAATATTTGAATGAACAAACCTAAGCAGTTTATGTTTCTCGATATACATAATCTGAAATTTGTTGTTTCATGACCTAAAAGTCGTAAGGTGAATTAACTGTATTTGGACATATTTTGACCACATTTATCATCATTTCATCATTTTAGCCAGAAACGTAGTCAAAATATGTCCAAATAATGACCGAAAAATGGCTACGTTTATTCACTTTGCGACCTTTAGGCCTTGAAACAAACTTCGAAAAAAAATGCCAAAAAATGGCAGAAAAATTATCAAAAAATGGCTAAAATTCAAAAATCCGCTTCGAGAGATTTTTTGGAAATTCAGTTTCGAGTATTTAAAAAATATATCCAAATTGCTGATTAATGAAATTAAAACCGGTAGATAATTTTGAACGAAAAATTAAATTCGTGGACCACAGTGCGGCGGCGCACTATAGCAGGCAAATATGCATATCTTAAAACTCAGTTTTTAAATAACACAGATAATGTGGTTATTTTTAATTATTCTAATATTGAAATTTAAGATATAATAATGATATATGCGCAATTTTTTATATTTATTTTTTATAAAGCAACAAAAATAAAAACTATTAGTATCGTCGGAAAGCTGAAGGTCTCCTCTTCAAAAAGGTATCTTTCAGTTGTTTTTTTTTTACACTCTGAAAGTAATATCGATTAACCTTCAAACGGTGCACGTAAACTTTCAAATTAATCTGTTTGGGGTACTACACTTTTTGAATCACTTTTTCCGAATTTTTAATAAATTCTCAAGCTAATTACAAAAAAAAAATCAGAAAAAAATCTATAAATCATTTTTTTGGAAAATTTTCCGATCTTTCACGTAGTACTATTAGTTTTTTATATACTTTTTATTTTTGGAGATACTACCGAAAAACTGAATTTTGGATTTTGTGGGCTTAGCGTACATCAAACTTTAGTAAACTTTTTTTTAAGGTATTCTACGTCCAAAAAACTATCTGTATGCCAAAATGCAGCCTAACACTTAATGAGAGCTCAAAATCCCTGGCGACTGGGCTCATGTAAATGTGCCTGTATCCAAATGGTGTCTTCATTGTTCTCTGTATTCTATTTATATACTTACGAAGTTGCATTACTTAAGTCATAAGCGTTACTGAGATCGACAAATGCAAGCAGTACATATTTTTTAATTCGCTTACAAAGTCATTAATGCCTTTTATTGATTTTGCATGTTAGTTGTGACATTTAAAAAGATCAAATCATCCCCAATAGCCACAAGAATAGAGATTAATACACGCAAGAGGAAGAAACCTGGTGATGGTAAGTACAAACCAACAGAAAAATTAACTAAACATAGTAAACGTATAGATTTAAGTATATCAAATGTCCTAAAGTATATGTATTTTGTATATATATATATATATATATATATATATATATATATATATATATATACATAAAATTGTCAAGCAAATTTTTAATTTAATTCTTCTAATCTACCAAAAATATTATATAAATGTCTCTGATGTAAACAAGTAAGTGCAACATACGAGTATATTCCAGGCAGATTTCGATTAAACGAGGGAAGTCAACGTGAAAAGTATTGAAATAAATATGCCCATATGTTCGAAGATTAAGGAGAGTAATTAAATAAAACACAAACTATGGAGTTAGTGATCTAAATCTATTTGGTCCCCTCCCAAATAATCTCCTCCCATTACATCACATGTATGTCAACGTTTTTTTTTTTTAACTTTAAAACACTCGATTCGAAAAAGTTTTGTTTTTAACACGGCCAGCGAATTCTCCTTTATAGTTTCTATAGATTCAAAGCGGTGTTTACAAGGTGATAACTTCAGCTTGAGAAACACAAAAAAGTTACGGGATGCCATAGCCGTGAAATTCATAAAGCTTATGGCCACATTTAAATTGGATATCCCAAATACAATAAAAGCAAGTGTGTTCGGTTAATATGTACTGCCGGTATTAACACATGGCACTGAAACCTGGGTTTTAAATAAAAGTATAATATATAAACTCCAGGTAACCCAAAGAGCAATGGAGAGGAGAATGCTAAATATTAGACCCCAAGATCATATTCCTAACATCGAGATACGAAGAATATCAAAAGGGACAGATGTGATACAACGAATATGTATATTAAGGTGGAATTCGGCTGGGCATATCACAAGGATGAATGATAATAGATGGACACGCCGTGGAGGCCTAGAGAACATAAAAGATGCATAGAAAGACCACAGACAAGATTAACGGACGTCATAAAAAGATTAGCTTGACATGATTGGATGCAAAACTAAACAGAGCTCAGTGGATACAACTTGGGGATGCTTATATCCTACTATGGATGGAATGAGCTAGTGATGATGATATGCTTACGAAGACGACGCCCCTAAGTAAAAAATTATCTTGAAAACGGTTTTCGGGAAAGCCATAAAGACTCCGAGGACTTTCATTCAAAGTAGTGATGAAAACAATGATTCTGTAGCATTCTGTCATGCTCAGTCATCATCGACTGACAGAATAACATACGCAAAGTAACATAATTTGGGGAAATCATCCGTTTACATGATTTTGACGGAACCTTTAGCATCAGAAAAAGATCTACGCCAAGATTGAGCAAAATATACAACGGCAAGAGTGTCACATTACCTGGAAGATTTCAAAGGAGAGCTAGGAATTCGTAAAAAGGATGATCACAGGTAACTAACCGAGGATCGATGAGTAGGACATTAAATCGAAGTTGCAGAGCAGAGAATAAATAAGGAATAACGAGGCGAGACGGAAAAGATCACCGAAAAACGGATCAAAATCATGTTAATCATTTTTCAAAGAACTGTCCTACCGGAACTTTGGATGAGGACCCTATGGATTCTTTAGCACGACAATGCTCTTGCGTACTCTGCATTAATCATGTCGCGCTTAATTCCATGAGAGGATGAATTTTTCTTCTTTCCCAAAAGCTAATTAGTACTAAAAGGATGAGATTTGGGGGATGTAACTACAATGAAAAGTGAAATTATTTAGCTACACAAAAGCTTAAGAGATGATGGCTTCCAAGGGTGTTTTCAGAATTTAAACGAAAGTAGAACTAGTAAATTGTCTTTAATAGGTAGTATTTTGAAGGGGAGCACATTGATTGACTTTTTAACAGACTACATATATGGCCTGAATTCTACTCTTTAATCGACACGACCTATGCTTCGTATCTTTTTAGGTCGTGCCGCCTTTTTTATTTTTCCAGAGCGACAAGGTAAAACTTGTTTAAAACTTTTACTTAACAACGCCGAACTACACGGGGGAGAGCCTTAATAGGTACCCCATTAAATAATTTTTATTCTCTGCGCTAGTAATTTTTTCTCTCTTGTAATTTTTAGTAATTACGTTTTTTATAGCGACATCATTAAAAGTTGGTTTTTAGTTGTTAAAAGTGCTTTGAAACTTTTAAAAGGTAGGGATTTTTGCTTGCATGACGTTATGCTTATGGTATTTTTATGTCGGAAGCAAAAATTGTAAAATGTTTTAATGCATTTTTATAGTTGTAATGAAATTTTGTTTAGATTTTAAACCTGTGTTTAGGTGGAACAGTCTTAAAACAAGTAATATTTTAGTATAATTTTAAAATTATAGACTTTTATAAGAAAGTGCATGCATTTTATTCTAGAAGAAGAAAAATATAGTTTAGAATTTAAGCTGGTTAATAACATAGGTATACAAAAAAATCTCTGTCTTTAAATGAAAATCCAAAAAAATCGTAAAAAAGACATCCACAGTCAAGTTTTTTTCAGAAAATGTACTTAAATTTGCCAGGAAACTATTAAATTGAAAAACATACATTTTAATAAATAATGTAAAACCGTATAATGATTAAAATTATGGAATAAAACCATTATTTCGGACGTCTTTAAACGTTCTGAATCTGTGTTTATCATATAAACTTTAAAAATATTAGGCTTTAGTGTTCATATTTAACAAAAAACACGCAGACACCACCTTTAGCTATAACTAAAAACGAAAAAATCGTATTTTTAGAAATTACCAAAGTGTTCTTCGTATTTGCTGAACCATCCCAAGACGCGTTTCGCCGTATCACGGCTCATCAGCTGGGCTAGGTTCAGCAAATACGAGAACACATCTTTAGTCCTTAATCCAAGTAACTAACGGAAAACTCTAACAAATAGATGCTTATACTGCACTCGGTCGGCGACTTACTAAGTTTATTCAAGCAGAGCGGCACAGCACTGCTGACAACTCATTGCAGAAACCCACCTTTCTTGAGCTTACTGCTCGAAGGCATAGATGTGGCAGTATTGGTATAACTAAAAACGAAAAAATCATATTTTTAGAAATTACCAAAGTGTTCTTCGTATTTGCTGAACCATCCCAAGACGCGTTTCGCCGTATCACGGCTCGTCAGTTAGTTACTTGGATAAAGGACTAAAGATGTGTTCTCGTATTTGCTGAACCTAGCCCAGCTGATGAGCCGTGATACGACGAAACGCGTCTTGGGATGGTTCAGCAAATACGAAGAACACTTTGGTAATTTCTAAAAATACGATTTTTTCGTTTTTAGTTATACCAATACTGCCATCTATGCCTTCGAGCAGTAAGCTCAAGAAAGGTGCGTTTCTGCAATGAGTTGCCAGCAGTGCTGTGCCGCTCTGCTTGAATAGACTTAGTAAGTCGCCGACAGAGTGCAGTATAAGCATCTATTTGTTATAGTTTACCTTTAGCTAAGCTACGTAGCAAAATGCTGTTTAAAATAAATTACACGTAGGTTGAAAAGTTTTTGGTTTGACACACAGATGTCACCCTTTTCAAAAAATCCATATGATTTTTCGGAAATAGCAACCTTCAAACGATATGTGTCAAAATTTTATGACATTTCGACGATTAGTTTACAAGTTACAGTGGTTTTAGTGACGCTACTTTTGATATTTTCAAAACAATGGAGAAAATTGAATTTTATGTGTTGATTAAACACTGTTTTTTGATGGGAAAAAATACCGTTCAAGCAAAACTATGACTTGATAAGTGTTACGGGGACTCTGTCTCTGGAAAATCACTAATCATTTACTGGTATGCTGAATTTAAACGCGGTCGTAAATGATGCTGAACGCTCTGGTCGCCCAAATGAGGTGGTTTGGATGACCGTAAAGTAAAATTGCGTGAGATAGCTGACACTCTAAAGTTATTAAAAAAACGTGTTAATCATATTTTGCATGAACATTTGGGCATGAGAAAGCTCTGTTCGAAATGGGTACCGAGTTTGCTCACAGACGTGCTGATGATTTTGAGCGCTGTTTGGGCCTGTTTAGGCGCAATAAAAAGGAGTTTTTCATACGATATGTGGCAATGGATGAAACATGGATCCATCACTATACACCGGAATCAAATCGGCAGTTAGCTGAGTGGACAGCAGCCGGTGAAAGCCGCCTGAAGCGACTAAAGACACAACAGTCGACTGGAAAGGTTTTGGCCTCTCTATTTTGGGATGCTCATGGAA
Organism: Pachyrhynchus sulphureomaculatus; assembly: GCA_019049505.1. Classification (NCBI taxonomy): domain Eukaryota; kingdom Metazoa; phylum Arthropoda; class Insecta; order Coleoptera; family Curculionidae; genus Pachyrhynchus; species Pachyrhynchus sulphureomaculatus. Next base: position 144,739,078 of record CM032453.1, on the reverse strand, counting down.
TAATTTTCATTGACTATATTGAGAAGGGAAAAACCATAAATAGCGAATATTATGTAAAGTTATTGGTGCATTTGAAGACAGAAATCGCAACGAAACGGCCCTAAATGAACAAGAAAACAGTGCTCTTCCATCAAAACAATGCACCGTGTCACAAGTCAATGGTTACGAGGACTGCGAATAGATAATAGTCGCTGGGGGTCAAATCTGATGTTAGAAAATTGTTGGAGTGATTGTATCGCTCTTGAAGGAGACTACGTTGATGAATAAAGTCGAATTTTGAAAAAAAAAATGTGTTTTAAGTAGCTAGATCAAAAACTTCTCCACATATTATGTGCAACCGCTAATTTAAAAAATTGTCTTTAATTTTTATTAATATTAAACAAAACTATTATTTCCAGTGTTTTTAAAGTTCTTTATCTTGACTTGACATCAAAAAATAAAGTTTTATGTTCAGTTTCAACAAAAAACTCGCTTTTAATACTTACAAGGGTGCTATGTGGTTGGTAAAATGCTTTTTTTTAAGTAATTAAATGCAATGAAATAATGATTTTGTTCAATGTTAATAAAAATTAAAAACAATTTTTGCTACGTAGCTTAGTTATAGTTGATGCATGCGTGTTTTTTGTTAAACATGAACACTAAACCCTAATATTTTCAAGTTTTTATGATAAATGTAGATTCAAAACATTTAAAGATGTCTGAAATAATAGTTTTATTCCATAGTTTTATTGATTATACAGTTTTACATTATTTATTAAAATGTATTTTTTCAATTTAATAGTTTTCTGGCAACTTTAAATGTGTTTTCTCACGATGGATGTCTTTTTTATGATTTTTTGTATTCAGCATAAACAAATACTTAAGAAAACACGTGTCTCACTTAAAAAACAGACAATTTTTTATTTTTGTGTACCTTTGCAATATTTGGTTTATACCTCTCAATTTTTGAAAAGCAAAATAAAATTTAAAAAAACATATTTGATCTTTTGTAGCTAATTTTTTATTACTTTTCAGGAGGCTAAAAATAACTACCACCTACACTAATTTACTTGTTTCAGCCTTTCTCGAGCGTAACTTAGCCAACAATTCACCACGCGAAACACGGTCGAATGCCTTGGATTATCAAGCGCAACCCCTCGAGATTCTCCTAATTGTTCAATTGCGTTGTTCCAAACATGGCTTACATAAGTTAGAAGATCTCCTGTTGATCTTTGCTTACGAAAACCATATTGACGATCGCTGATAATATTGAATTTTTCTAGATATTTTACAAGATGCTGATGCTTTTTCATAACTTTTTATATTATTGAAAGCAGTGCGACTGGTCGTTAGTTGTTTGGCAAGGTCTTCTTGCCCTTTTTGAGTATCAGCTGGACTGTAGCGCATTTCCAGCAATAAGAAAATATTGCCTTTCTGTAAGATCTGCTAAAAAGTCTACAGAAAATAAACTCTATCAGCGTCAAAAGCTTTTTTTATGTCTAGCTTCATTAAAATACGTTTTATGATAATCTGTCCGAAAACAATATCGGGCATCTTTAACTACACTATGGGAATAATTGGTGGCGTTTTTCCTTGGAAATCGACGGTAGAATGTAAAGCAAAGAGTTCGACTAACAAGTTGGCTTTCGCTTTGCAATAATACGAGGGTGAATCAAATGAAAACCTCAAAAGTGCAATAAAATTCCGAACAGTTATATGATTGATTCGGTAGATGGCAGTACTGTTCCTTGAGTTTCACAAAATGACCGACAGGTGGCCGAGTGATGCTGTAACAAAGAAAAAGGCAGCAGCATCAGTAGGAAGATGGCTGACTCACTGTCAACATGCATCACGTTAGAGCAGCGATCTGTGATGCGTTTTTTAAGTAGTGAAGGCGACGTACTAATTCAAATTCATCGCAGGGGGACAACGTAGTACGGTGATTCGTGTTTGTCCCTACAGCAAGTGTACAAATGCGGCGTAACTTCTGTGGAAGATGCCCCACAACCGGGGCAGGCTCACCGCGTAGTGACAGGCGAAAACATTGCGTTATGGGAACAGCTTGTAAAGGAAAACAAGCGTATTACTCTGAACGAAGTAGCCACAATTTTGGATATTGGTTGGTTGGATTTGGTGCACGAGTGGCTACAGTAACGATCAAAAGAAATCTTTAAGCATGGTTTCCATGCACTTCCGACGCGGTGGAATATTTGCATTCATTGTTATAGGGACTACGTCGAAAAATAATATATATGATTTTTTTCTGTTACAATTTAAAATTTATTACACTTTCAAGGTTTTTATTTGATTCACCTTTATATTATCTGACTATGTGAGTGGTGTTTTGACTAATGGCCTTAGCGATTGACCAAAAGGACCTGGAATTATTGTGGCAGGCAAAAAGTTTATTTTTAATTCTCTGTTGTGATTTATGACGTTAGAATATTCACGCTATTGTCGGTAAACAAGTTGTTTAAAAGCAACATCTCCCTTACATTTCCGGTCGAACTTTGACTTGCCGCCGGAAGAGCATTTCTTCAAAAACGTCTTTCTTCTTATATGTGCCATCGTATGTTTCTCAGCCAAGAGACCTGCTTTCTAGCAACGCAATCTTTCTCCTCTTTATGAGCTGCAATACCTCATAATGTTTGCCACGAAGAAGTTGTCCTAAATACTCCAGTTTTCTGCACTTTACGTTTGGTAACAACTCTCTGACTTCATTAGCTCTCTGATTGGTGACATAAGCTGCCCACGGAATACGGAGAATTCTTCTACGCAGCCACATCTCGAAAGCCTCTAGGCGGTTAACTATCGCAACCTTCAATGTCCATATCTCTCTGCCGTACAACAAAACCGATCAAATATAGCATTTTAGTATTCTCTGCGTCAGTTTCAGATTATTGGTACTATTGCAAAAGAGAGACTTCATTTGAATGAAGGTTGTTCTGGCTGCTTCTATTCTGCTCTTAATTTCTTTGTCAGGATCTAACTGGTCAGTAACGTAGCTTCCAAGATATTTAAAATAGTGAACTCCCTCTAACGTGTGAGCGTTGAAATGAAGATCAACATCTGTATAATGTTGGCCACTAAAGACCATGAATTTGGTTTTAGATATATCGATGTTAAGGCCCATATCCGCTTCTGAATGTTCATCTCTATCTAATAGACGTTGGAGGTCTTCAGTCATGTCACTCAAGATGACAGTATCGTCCGCCTATCTGGGTTAATGAACTGTCCATTCACTTTTACTCCATATGATTGTCAATATAAACCTGTTTTGAATATTTTGTCGGAGTCAAGGTTAAACAGCAACGGCGAAAGTATACAGCCCCGTCTCTCTCCTTGTTGGATGGCAACATCTTCTGACCTGATCTCTCCAAATTTCACCGATTTTCTCCTCTTATTGTTGTTAAATGAAAATGCTTTGTCGGCACATTAATTTCTGGGAATGGCATTGTGGATTCCCAATAAAACGTAATTTTTCAAAGCAGAAATTCGTGTTAAATGGTCTTTTTTTGTTAAGAAAATCGTTATAATAAATATCAGCCAAACTGAAGTGAATACTATAATAAAAATACCCAAACTGAGATCTCTCAGTGTCACGTTAAGATCAATTATATTAATGAATTGCAAATGATTCAAAAAAGTATATTATTTACTTATACAAATTGAAACTAATAATTTGTCATTTTCAGCACCCATCAACCCATCATCTACAGTAGGAGATAAAATAAGGCCGGGGGTTGTCCCACCGGTTGGAAGTATGCAGGACCACCCCCATTCCAACAATACCAACGACCCGAACGACAAAGGTTTCTATGAGAACCTGCCCTTCCATGGAATGCAGAATCCTCCAAACAAGGTACTTCAATAAATTTGTATTTGTTATTGTGTTGTTACGTGTTTTTATGTTTTCAAGCATCAGACTTTTCCACTAGACAATCGCTCAGAAGAAGTCAAACATACGATGCACCCCAATCACAGGGTGTAGTGAGAAGTGCAGTAGATAGTAAAGCGAACCCTACAATGCGGAAAATGATTTTCACTTTACAGGCATATTCCTTGTCGAAAAGTATGGCTGCTTGGATTATTTTCGATTTTACTAAAATGTAATGTTTTTTTCACTAATAATATCTCTTACACCTCACGACAAGAACACAACAAATATATTTATAAATTAATCGTATTAGTATTAGAAAATACAACTTCCATAAGATGGGTACTACTTTTTCTTTTACTTTTGCTTATATTTTGTTTAAGTTTAATTTGTATTTTCTCTGCTGTTTATGTTTATTTTGATTTATTTTGCATGTTTGCTTTTTTCCAGCCTGTGTCAATTATAGCACCATTCCACCAAGAAGCCACACCCAGATTTACATCCTCGCAGAAATCCTTAAACAATCCCATGAATCAAACATTCCATGCGACTCATTTTGGCATGACTCCTATTCCGAAGGTTAATCCGGTTAAAAGAAATCAATCCTTTCATGGATTTCAAAGTGTCCCAAATCATAGAATTGGACAACAGCAATTACCCTGGGCAACCCAATATAGTATTTTTATGAGGAACATTGCGAACCACCCTTATTTGCTTGGTTCGAGTCCAAATGTGCCTCTTAACTTTCATCCTCCAAATTTACTACCACCACCGGTCTTTCCTCAATTTCAGCCATTTTGGAAGTCCAATAATAGATTTTCCAGTATCTCAATACCTAATACAATCAAGTCGATTAACTTCCAGAAAAATCAATATTTCCAACCCCTCACCATAAAATCGACAGCTGTAGACTTGAAGCGTGCTACGCCAAGAGTATGTGGACGAAACGAAGCCAGCTTTCAATTAAAACGATCGGCTTCTGGAAATGATCTTACCGAGCAGCAGCCGAATGTTCCCAAAACAAAAACTATTCGCTCGGAAGAAAATCCAATTCCGAACAAACCCATTCCCTCAAATAAAAGATTTAATTCTCTAAAAACAGAAAAACATAAATGTTACTCACCAACATTTTATTCTATGCGTTGTAAGAAGCATGCTAAAAAACGACCCATCGTGTATGCGTTACCAAAAAGATGCTTAAGCCTACCAAAAAGTATTCAAAGTACCAAGAGCGAACCCACCAAAGATTCTAGCGGCTCCAATGATTTCCAAGATCTTACCAACAGCATTCAAATATTAGAGCACAGTGCCGAAGAACAAAAAAGCACACCAGTGCCGGCACCAAGGTGTAAAAAACATAAAAGACCGGAAATTATTTACGCAAATATTTGTGAATCCTTGCAAAGAAATCTTTCGTTTAATGTCTCCCCAAATGGTTCCAGCGATAGCGCTGAAACCAGCGCCGCTGGTGAAACATCAACAACTGAAGTTGAAGTTCATGTTTCTGGTGATTTTAGTAATTCCAAAGAAGACCAAAAAGATAATATTTCAATTAAATCTCAACTATCGGATAAAACAAATATATCGAAACCAAAAATAGTTGGTCATTCTCCTAATCTAGTCGCTTTAAGTCCGAAACAAATTCAACCTCTAGTTCCAATGCCAAAAATATCTCCCGAAGCTATGAAGAACTCCCCGGTCCTCAAAGTCAAACCAAATTTTGTCAAACCGAAAGTCCAAAGTCCAAAAGGTGCTTTGTCGTTGCAAATTGAAGCTAAACGAAAAGCTTCCCCTTCTCTAAGTCCTTCCGATAACCCTAATACTACAATTTTGAGTAATAAAGAGGATAGTAACAAGGAAAATAAAGAGATAAATAATATTATTGCTACTGTCCCTCAAATGCCAATCCTAAGTCCAGAAAGTCTTAAACCGGGTCAAGTAAATATGACCGATACTAATGCTGCTGCTAATAGCCAGGTTTGTTTCATTTTATTTTAATTATTTATTTATTTTTTACTCTTCAATCATGCAAAAGTATTGCAAATATTCTTTAATGTTTATTTTGTATACAGGATTATTCGAATATATAAAAATAAATATTGTAAAATCCCCCCAACGTAATTTACTGGTTCGATCAACTTTATATATACAAATAGTGTAGATCTTATAAACTTTATGTTTCCTTTTACTTTTCTTGCTAAAAGAAAGTATTGTAGTAGTGGACAAATCACACTTCGAAATTTTTGCTTTTCTTCACATTTTAGGAGTTCTACGTCATGAAAAACATAGTCACTCATTTCCGTCTGTCTGTCAGTTGGTCCAAGAAGAAGATGACTAATTTAATTTTCTTTACGCGAAAATAAGTATTCTTCTTTAGTCTATGATTATTTTCGATTTGATTTTTCTTTATATATCTCAAAAAAAAGATACAAAAACAATGTGGAAACTTTAACGAGAGTCAAACAACATGATCTTTTTTATATATATATATATATATATATATATATATATATATATATATATATATATATATAAAGAGAGAGAGAGAGAGAGAGAGAGAGAGAAAGAGAGAGAGAGTTTACAAATTGGTTAATTTTCTAATTTTCTTTTACTAGGGATTTTCGGTTTTTACTGAACAATTGTCGTTGAATCATTACTTTTCATTTCAGTGAATATTTATGCCCACAGTATGCACTCAAAAATAGAAAATCTATAATTTTAAGAAAATAGACGTAAGAAGTGTCTCAGAGAAATGCATTTCCAATCAATAAAATACCCTGTTACGTGTTATACTTTAATAAACGAAAAAACTTGGAGGGTAGCAGGCTTTAGGCTGAAGTTATGTATCGTGTTTTTTTTTGAAATAAAATGTGCAAAAAAGTTGATCGATCCTTATATAAATAGAAAAATGTTGCATATTCAAAAATTGTAACAGTTACATTGCCACTAATTGAATTAAATGATATTACCTTCCTATCTTAAATGATTCTTTTTGGATACTAATTACGCACTTTAACTTTTCCTGATACTGTTAAGTTTGTATTCAATTCATTTAAAAAATAGTCAGTCCAAATTAAATTGTTACCAAGACATAGTCATCTAAACAAAGACATTTTTTATTTTTTTAAATCTTGGGAAACAAAATGGTTATGCATATTAATCTTTAAATTTGTTATTATTCATTTAAAAATCTATGTTATTAATCAAAGGTACTGATTGATTAAAGCGCACAGGAGCTGCTTAAACTCAGTTTTAGTAAATTTGAGACATAACTTCCTCATCATCTTTTCATTTCGACACAGGGTTTGGCTTAGTGCGCCAACACAACGAACAGTAAAGCGCACAGGAGCAGTTTAAATTCAGTTTTAGTAAACTTGAGACATGACTTCGTCATCATCTTTTCATTTCGACACAGGATCTGGCTTAGTGCGCGAACACAACGAACAGTAGAAGCAAAGTGAGGCAACAGAACGTATACCTAGTTCTTGAACATCTAGATTCTCTGGAGCTTTTCACCGGAACAGGTCATGGTTTTTGCATGTTAGAATTTCACAGAAATAATAATTCTGCAATTATTGAATGGCGAAAATTTCGCGCTGTAGTCAACTAATCAGAAAATGGGTGCAGGAGTTTGAGGAAAACATAAATGTAACTGCGTATAATTGAGGTCAATTGCGTCTGTCAATTTGCGCGAGTCGTAAACAAGTCAGCAAACGATGAAGTGCATAAATGTATTCTGAAATTTGTTACAATATATTCTTTCGGTAACTAAGTTATCTACCTAGACATGAAAATCACGTCTTACCAAAAAATTTGCTTGGTTGTCAAATGTCGCTGTTCTTCTGAAAAATTAATGATAGTACTTTGGAAAATAGCGCATTGATAAAGTTCGTCATTAAAGAGCGTACTAGACCAACAGTTATTCATGAAAGTATATCCCAGGTGGACGGCAATGATGGCCCATCTTGTTTTCAAGTAAAATGTTGGACTAAAATGTTCCCAGAGGTGGAATACGAGTTGTGGCAAGAACTGAGGAAGGTTGTTGAAGATTTGCTGTTGCCAGATTGACAAGTGAAGATCCCAATAAACTCTCTATCTACAAAGCAGGCGACTAAATAGTGAAAAGAATTTGGCACGTTGCGATCGTTTTATGAAACTGTGAAAGAATTTTGCTGATTGGATATATCTCTCTCTCAATCTTTTTACCCCAGTAGGAGTAACGGTGACACTATGCAGTTGCTGACTCAATAGTCATTCTCCAGGCATCTCGATCCTGCGCGACCTGACTTGACTCGCGCATACCCATACCAGGAAGAGATCTTGTTGGTCGGACAATCTTGTTGGAGACCGTCCCCTTGATCTTCTACCTACCCCGTTATTATAAGCTTTTCCATGGGATCCACTTTCCTATAATGTGACCAAAATATTTCAGATTTCTGTCTGTTAATTGTATTTGAAAGTCAGTCATTTATACTAAGCTCTTCAAGATATGTCCATATCTCAACCGCATCAATTCGTCATTTGTCAGCTTGTTTAATGGTCCATGTTTCCGATGCGTAAGTTGCTATGGGGAATATTAAGCTGGATATCAATCCTAACTTTGTGTTTTTTGTGACAGTTGAATCTTTCCGGACCTTAGTGAGTTTGATCGTCAAGTTTCTATCCATTGTTAGTTATGAGGGATCCCAAATAGTTGAAATGGTCTACAACAGTGAAACCAGCAATTTCATTTATATGTGTACAGATCTTCATTACGACTAACAATCGTTACTTTGGTTTTCGCTCCATTGATTGTCAATCCATAGTTTTGTTAGTGATTTCAAAGCGCTTCATAATTCATTCAAGGTCTTGTATTGACGTTGCAAGTATAACAGTATCATCCGCATGTCTTAGGTTACCTAGATTTTTGCCACCGATTGTAACACCCCACTCCAGCCATCCAAAACAGACCTCATTATATGTTCACTTACATATACGTTAAAGGGATCGGAAAAAGAATTTTCAGCCATTTGTGTTTTCGTACAGGGATTGGATAAGGTTTGCAAGATGTATAGGTATTCCTATGCGAATTAGAATCGGCCAGAGTTTGTTCCAAGTTTTGAATATTTAGTTTAAGATCCAGAGAAACAGATTAGCAGCGTGTATACGTGCTACAGAGGAATCTTGAAAGCGCTACAGGAGCGACGCATGTGCGGAAAAAGTGATTCACGTTGGCGTTAAATCTCTGTAAATTGTACAGGGTGAGTCAACGATAGAGTAAAGTTCATTATCTCATTTATTTCGGGAATGACGAAAAAATGTTAAATACAATAATTTTAGGGAATGTTAAGGTGCACAGTTTAAAATTATTTTTGAGTATACAAGGCACTTCAAAAAAGTGTTGCCGATGTATATTTTTTTAAATGGAACATCCTACTTTCTAATTTAATTTTAAATTCTGCGCAAAATTTTAGAACTTTTTTATTAATAATGTTATATACCTAAACCTAGTAGTTTTTCTAATATTTTAATTTAAAAAAAAAATACTAGTTTTCAGTTTTGTAAAAAATTGCCAGAAGCGCCATTGTTTGTGAAGATGGAATACTCATAATTAGTACCAGAGTTTTATAGAGATGAAAAAAAAGATATATGTAAAGAAATTGGAGTTAGATGCTGCAGGGTGTTCAAAATAAATTTATGCATTTCTCAAATTTTTTAAATAGCACACCCTGCATATTATTATTTTTTCTGATAGATTTTACAAAACCCTCTAACTTTTATTAAATATGTCATATACCTATTTCTAATAGTTTTCGATTTATTTTGAATTTTTCAATTTTTACCCTAGTACCCTTTACACTTACGCTATTGCATAAACAAACAGTTAATAATAATTCTAATATAGTTTAACTTATCTAATGATTAACTATTATGACTTAATAAATGTTCAAAAATATGCCTGTCTACTTGACACATGTTTAGTCGTTTTACTATATTTTCCTTTACTTTCCTTAGCTTAAAGGGCGTTATTGTCCTGCACGCATCCCGTATCCTATTTGCCATATCTACTGGTGTTGTAGGGGGATTCACATAAACATGATCTTTAATGTGGCCCACAAGAAGTCTGAAGGTGTTAAGTCATATGATCGAGGGGGCCACTGAATGAATCCATCCCTGCCGATCCATTTTTGTGGGTAACGATGGTTTAAAAATTCCCGCCCCGTCTTGTTGAATCCACATTTGTTCCCTTTCAAAGTTATCAACTTCTTCAAGAAGCTGGGGTAATTCGTTCTGCAAAAAATTTAGACATCTAGGCCTGTTAAGCGTTCGTGGAAAAAATATGGACCAGTAATTCGAAAATTTAATATTCCACACCATACATTAAGCGACCAATGGTTTTGGTTTTGAACTTCCCGGATCCAAAACGGATTAGCTGTTGAATAATAATGCATGTTATGACTGTTAACTGCTCCATTACTGCGAAAAGTAGCTTCAGCAGAAAACATTATTTTGGATAAAAATTTGGATCGGCCTCTATTTCATGGTGATACAAAATTTTACTCGTCGTTCAAAATCATGATCTTGAAGTTCTTGGTGTAGTTTCATAAGAAAGGGATGATACTCGTATTTTCTCGTGGTGCGATTGTGTAGTTTGGGATGTGTCAGATTAGTCCGCTAGTTGACGGCTGCTGACCTGGGAATTATCTTCAACATGAAGTAAAATCTCCATTTATTTTCCTCATTGGTAGCATTCTGGTTTACTACTTTCCGTTTCGTATACTCAACGTTACCACTACCATCAAACCATTCCATTAAGCACTGAAAAAATTTTCTAGATGGTGTACATCTATTAGGGCACTTCACTCCGTAAAGCCTTACTGCCAAAAGACAATTTTTCCCGCTTCGCCCAGTATATAAACCATATCAATTAATTCATTTTTAGGAAAATCCATAACTACTACCTTTATACGTCACTTACTACAACAAATTAAACTATTTTTACTTGCTTAATAGATATGTCAAAATTTGACAATGCCTACATTTTTGTTTTGTCTTAGCAACTACGATGTTGTAGTATAAGTGTATTAAAAACAAGGGTAAAAAATTGAAAAATTCAAAATAAATCGAAAACTATTAGAAATAGGTATATGACATACTTAATAAAAGTTGGAGGATTTTGTAAAATCTATCAGAAAAAATAATAATATACAGGGTATGCCATTTAAAAAATTTGAGATTTTTCAATTTAAAATAGTCGAATTGTATAAATTTATTTTGAACACCCTGTAGCATCTAACTAAAATTTCTTTACATATATCTTCTTTTTCATCTCTATAGAATGCTCGTACCAATTATAAGTATTCCACCTTCAGAAACAATGGTGCTACTGGCAATTTTTTTACAAAACTGAAAACTAGTATTTAAAAAAAAAAAAATGAAATATTAAAAAAACTACTAGGTTTAGGTATATAACATTATTAATAAAAAAGTTATAAAATGTTACACAGAATTTAAAAATAAATCAGAAAATAGAACGTTCCATTTAAAAAAAACATATGTTATATCGACAACACTTTTTTGAAGTACCCTGTATACTCAAAAATAATTTTAAACTGTGCACTTTAACATCCCCTAAAACTATTGTATTTAACATTTTTTCGTCATCCCCGAAACAAATGAGATAATGACCTTTACTCTATCGTTGACTCACCCTATACAGCCCTGGGAAAATCAGTTGAAAGGGATGAGGTTCTCCACATAAAAGACTGCATAAATAGGGTTGCACGAGGAGTGAGATGCTGAACTTCATACGGATGTGAAGTATTAGCGAGATGTGTATTCCTAGCATGCACGGCTCTGGGAGGAATTAAGCGGGCTACATCCATCGAACACCGATCGATTGACGCAGTTGAACCGATTGGCGCAGTAGGCTAAGGAGTTTGCTGTTGATCAGGAAGTCAACGGTTCGATTCCGTGTGTCGGCTGGGTGTTGTGATTGTTCATAGTTAGTAGTTGTTTGCAGAAATGCAAAAATAACGTCCGTGGCAGCACTACCGCGTTGTCTAATAGGTGCCGTGAAATACAAAAATGTATGTTTCGGCACTTGGACAACGTTGACCAGTATTACGCCGATATCCTTGGGATATAGAAAAGGGTAAAATCCCTACTGAAAATACTTGTAGAATAGACTCAAGTCGCCAACCGTTCTTCGATGTTCCAAGAAATCGAGGTTCCTTCTGAGTTCTGGATCTCCAATCAGGCGAACAAATCTCTTCTGAATAAAATCCCACAAATGCAGTCTGGTGGCAGTATTCCATCGGTGGTCGAGTTTGAGCTTTGTACAGAATTAATAGTTATTGTGGAGTGTAAAGCTTTCTAGTTCAAAATAATATTTCCAGCTTTTGAGAAGCTCGTTTTGCTATGCATGCAACATGTTTATGCCAAGATATAATCGCTCCCAAATTAAAGCTCAGCAAATTGAGTGACGATGCGAGAGGAATGGTGGGACCCGACATTATTACGTCGGGTTCAGCAACGTAACTTTTTACAAAAAACATCATAGTTAGACAGATGACTTAAAAAAAAAAAAAAACCTGGTAGTTTGTTTTTCTATCATCAATATTTTAAAATTAAATCTTTTGTGGGATTATGGGACACCTGGCACCACATTGTCACTGAATTTGACATCTATATGGGAAGGTTCAGGTCATGCCCAAAGATATATTAAGTTTCACCTGCTCTTAAATAAATTGCCGAGCCTAAATGTAAAAAAATTTTTAGGGTTCCGTAGCTCAAAATGTTACCTTTGGTGCGTCTCGTGCATCCATCCGTCCCTTAACCTTTCGATACCACATTTAGAAACACCCCGGAAGGTAAGTACATAACTCTCGATGCGCAAGTCCAACCCAAACTTAACATTATTCTTATAATCTTTACTAGTTTAATTAAGAATTTTGGAAATTAAAAATAAGATATGCAAACCAACCATTTTATTTCCAGTTGAACAACCGAGAGGTTGCAGATTTTTCAATTTCTTTTTTCGCTTTTCTTCAGGACAAAAAGAACATCTGAAATACAAAAAAACGCACAAAAAAGAATAAGCCAACAATTGTCGGTCTAAAAAAAAAACCTCGACATTAAAGAGTTTTTTTTTTAAATTTTTTAACAGTTCATGCAAATCAATTCATATCCTCTCCTTCTTTGTCCTAGGGCCCTTGGCAGGGCGTGGTGACTACTCATGAACTGGTTCTTTGCACTTGGTCCTTCCAGGTCTCTCGGTCTAGAGCCATTTGGCCTGCCTCATGTAGAGTTTTTCCAACAAGGGGCTGCATCTAGTACCGCTGACTTTCCCTTCGACTACCAGTTTCGCCATGGTGTCTCTTCTTCTGGCGATGTGACCAAAATATGAGGTAGGCTTGGTTTGCAGGTTTGGGTAACCTGGCTTTCACGTTCATCTCCTCCAAAATTGACGCGTTAGTCCGGTGCTCCATCCAAGGAATCCGAAGAACTCGTCTGCACACCCACATCTCGAAACTTTCAACTCTTTTTCTGTCAATTTGCTTTAGCATCTAGCTGCATACATTGCGATGGGAAATATGAGGGCACTAACAGGTTGTAGTTTAGTTGTCTTCGTTATTATGCGATCCTTCCAGATTTTTATCAATGTTTTGGTCGCTATCTTGGCTATCGCTGACCTCCTCTTGATCTCATCCGAACATCCTCCAGCCTAGGTATACGAAGCTCTCGAAAATTTTGCTCCCAGCTACCACTCGCCTCTGTGGTTGGTTATTGGTAGGTCTGTCGATGATCATAACTTTGGTTTTGGTCTTGTTTATTTCGAGTCCATATTCCCTGCTGACTTGAGTGAGTCTTACTATAATAGTGTCGAGTTCCGGAGCACTAGCCGTTATGACAAGGGTGTCATCAGTGTACCTTAAGTTATTGATATTTTTGCCTCCAACTCATCCACATATAGTCCAACGATTTCCCAACTTTTTAATACCCTCATTATAAGAAAATTTATCCAACTCTGCAAAATAAGCAATCGCGTCTCAGCTTTAATCATTCGAAGTAAATCATCGACCACCCAGCTTTTTTTTTAGATTTGGAACCAAATCTGACGCATTTCAAAGCGAAGATCATACAGTTTTGCAGCAACAATCTGCACTTTCTTTTTTGCGAAATGGCCCGAATATCACACTTTAATTGGTCCGGTAGTAAGGCATAATACTTTCCGGTAATGGTTTTACCTTTTTCCAGGTAGTCTATGAGCAAAACACCATAAGAATTCCCAAAAAAAGTAGCCACGACTTTTCCTGCAGATTGTGTCATGCCACCTGCTCTTACCCACTGTTTCGCCTGCCCCTTCACCTCTGGCGTGTAATGATGAATCCATGTTAGACCTACTGTTATAAAATGACGAAGAAATATACTGGAATTATGTGTAAATAAGTCTAAACACTCTTGGAAAAGGTTCATTCGAATGCTTTTTGGTCGATTGTTAACAAACGCGGCACCCATCAGATAGAATGGTTTCTCATACCCAAAACATCATGTACAATGTAGTGGACACAGCCTATCGAGAAGTTTACAATGTCAGCGGGCTCGAGTACCGTCAGTTAGCGATCATTTGGTATTATCATAATCTCGTCGGTCGTGGAGGTTTTTCGGCATCCTGTGCATTTATCATCTTATCCATTTTTAAGAAAATATTTAAACTTGTTTGTTTTCACGATCACTGCAAAAAGACAACTATGTGTCTGAAACTTCACAGCACGCCGTCTGGTAAATAACACTTTACAAATATAAAAATTTGGTTTTGCTGCCACGTCTGTGTCAGACCCACGACTTTTGGAATGACCCTCATATTTATCCTATTTCCTTTATACCACACTGATATGAGGGAGCGTCATTAATGACCTAACTTCATAAATAAATAAAGTACAGCTTAGTTTGGTTAAATGTGGCTCAAATATGATAAATATGACTTATAAATTAGCAAAAGGAAACTCCTAAAATGCAAAGCTTTTAACAGTTTACATGTTAAATTGCAGTGGTACCACTATTCGTGAACCTCTGCCTCTGTCTATTATCTAAAATAATAAAAAAAGACGCGGAAAATGGCTAAATTTGATTCCAAGCTATTGCAATTTAAATCCCGTCTGATCAGCAATCTGACTGTTTACATTCGAATAATCCTGTCTAGTATTATCGTACAAAAACACCCGAATACAAGTAAAATACAAAATAACTAATGTTACTAATTATTAACTAATAAATTAACCCAAGACTAACTTTTGTTGCAGAACGCCTTTTACACACTAACAACCCCCCACTGCAAACAATCTATCTTGCCGCCTCAATATTCGGCAACTATACCCCATCAAAAACACACCAAGCTACTACCGAAAGCTCTATTCCAAGACCAACTATCCAAAAGCAAAAGTTTTTCCAGCAAGTCATCAAAGCATAAGAGGCATTTTCAAATACCACTTCAAAAATGTCACAGTTTCAAGTTCCAAACGGCCGAAAGCTACTTTCAACCGATTAAAAATATTCATGAAGAGAACTTGATGAGGAATGGATATGTGAGCGACTATCCTGCAAGTTCATCGAGTACTAGTAGCTTGCAACACAATAGTCTGTCCTCCAAACATCACAAGAGAGATAAGCCGAAACAGAAAACCAAAGGTCCGTTAGTCTTACGACATCCTAACGACTACCAAGAACAATTCCAAGAAAACATCCAAAATTCCGTACAATTGCAATACCCTCAACCGATCATACCAGCTAGGAGTACGAATCTGAAACAACCGAAACAAAATGGCGTCGTCCAGTACGCCGATTTAGATATGCCGGCCAGTAGAAAGAGCTCCCACGAGAGCTCCAGTTCGAGCTCTTCGAAGAGTCATAGTAAAAAACAGAAACCAAAGACTGAGTATGCGACTTTAAAGTTCAACGATGTTGGACAGGAGATTGATGTTTAGCAAATGGAGTGGTTTTAGTTCGTAGGGATAAAGTAAGGTAGGTGGTGGGGTAATGCTTATTTTTTATGTTTGCGTTACTAACGAAAGCTAGGTAATGTAAAACATGAAAGTAGGGTTTTGAATAGTTTTTTTTCTTGATGGCTCTCTGCCATTAATATCAGTCCCTAATGCTATCATTCAAAAAGTACTACTACGCCAATACTCAAAATGATTTTTTTAAATTTTATCAAGTATAAAAAAAAACAATTGTTTTGTTAATGTTGTTCGATGGTCTATAAAATGTCCATCAAATTTAATGGCCCATTAAAGTATATGTTATGTAAGGTAATTTTCCAGTTTTTGAAAATATTTTGATAGATAAATGAGTACATATTGGTAACTTTCTAGCCTAGAATAGAAAGAACAAACAAATGTCCAACACAAAAATTATTTACTTAACATAATAACAACTGGCATAAAGTAATTCTAGACCTTAGAGAAAAAAATTTGTCTTGGTTTGCAAACTACATGGTCTGCCCGGAAAATAATGTCACCAAGTCGATTAAAAAAAAAATATTAACCTGATCGGTATAATGCACTAAAATAGTCTCCTCCTACGTCGATACATTTTTTCCAGCACGATTTCTATGCTGCGAAGGCGTCCTGAAAGAGCTGTTCAGGAATTGCTTTTAAAGTCGTTGTACAAGCTGCTTTCACGTCGCCAGTTGTTCTGAAATGATGTCCTTTCTGGAGGGATTTCAAGCGGGGAAACAAAAAGAAGTCTGGCTTAGCCACGTCGGGAGTGTACGGTGGTTGATGCAGCGTTGCCACGTTAGATCTGGCCAGGGAGCTGGTCACGACGAAGGCGGTGTGGTCTGGCGCGTTGTCATGGTGAAGTTTCCAGTCGCTACTGATGTCTGGCCGGATCCTTATTCTCAGTTTCTTGAGAACTGCCACGCAAAATTTAGAGTTGATGGTTGTGTCCCGGGAGGTACAAACTCACGGTGGACGATCCCCCTGATGTCAAAAACACAATGAGCATAGTCTTGATCTTTCATTTGGTCATTCGCCTTCTAAAAACGCCGCCTTATGCCATCTATAGACGTGCCTTTGTGATTCAATGTGGACTTGCCGAGTTCAATGTGGACTTGCCGAGTTCCACACAAAACTTTGTCGGGTATCTTTCTTCCAGTCAGCAATGCGTCGCGACTTGTACAAGAGACGAAACAGAGGTTCACGAAATCGCCCGTCCTTAACCTCCGAGAACTCGGAGACAAATAAGCAAGCACTCGCTCGATAGCTGACTTCTCCCATCACCAATCCCTGGCGGGTAGAGCGCGCAGCAACGCACTGTCACTGCTTCACAATAAAACCGGTGACATTACTTTCCGGACAGACCCTGTAGTCTGCAACAACATTTATCACTTCTTTATTTGAATGAAATTTGTGTCTTGTCAGGGAGTCAAACAGGGAAATATAAGAAATGATCAATCAGTTGAAAGCGTAATTTTTTCCAAAACAAAGAGCGATTTGTGAGAACCCCTTTAAACACTTTCTCCGTATTTTTCCGCAATTGTTCGGCGAAATCTAGTTAATAATGAAGAATAATATTCTCCAGTCACTGTATTGCCATGTTGCAAGTAATCTGTAAGAACTATGCCATCCTTGTCTCAGAAAACGGAAACAAAAATTTTTCCCGTTGATCTCTGTAAGCGAAACTTGTTAAGAAGAGGTACTATAAAAACAAATCCCCTTTTTCATACGTAAATCCCAAAAGATACAGAGGTAAACCAGTATATTTCGACTCCTTCGACTAATCTTTTGTCACTGGAATATAATAATGGACCCACGTTTCATCTATAGTTACTATTCGATCGAAAAGCTCTTAGTGGTTTATGGTCGGCATTCAGACATTTAAAGACCCATATTTAGCTGATAATTTTCTCATAACCAGATCAAAATGGACAATATCAAAAACACATTCGTATTCGATTCAGAGTTATATGTTTTAGCACAATTCGTCGATTTTCCGGCATCATTTTATGCGTAGCCTCAAACAAGTCTTCCAGCCTGGTGTTCACTGATGTGACCCGGCCCCAATTTTTGATAGCGACGTGGAAAGGCCCATTGTTCTTTCAACATATAAGCTTGTCGTAAATTTCTTTAGCGGACAGTCCTTTCAAAAAAAGGTACTTTACCAGGTGTACAAGTATGAAATGCGGATTTTTGTTTTTAAAAAAACATGTTAAATTCGGAAGAATGATAAAAAGTGCTTTTTCAAAGTATGCTCCATCGCTTGTTATACATTTTTCCCATATTTCGGGCAATTTGTGAATACCACGCCAGTAAAAATCTTCCCCTTTTGCTGCGAACCATTCATCGAGCCATTTTTTCACATCTTCGTACGAACCAAAGCGCTGCTCAGTAAGTGCGTGACCCATCGATGCAAGCAAGTGGTAATCGGAAGGAGCCAAGTCTGGTGAATAAGCTGCATGGGGTAAAACTTCCCAGCTGAGTGCTTCCAACGTATCGCGAACTGATTTTGCCGTATGTGATGGAGCTTTGTCATGAAGAAAAATGACTTTATGTTGCCTCTTTCGGTATACTGGCCTTTTTTCAAGCAGCGAACGGTTCAAATCGGTCAATTGTTGTTGGTAACATTTAGTATTAACCGTTTTCCCAGGTTTTAACAGCTCATAATAGACCACGCCCCTCTGGTCCCACTAAACACAGAGCATCGCCTTTCTGCCAAAGCGATTCGGTCTTGCGGTCGATGTGGATGGTGCGCCTGGGTCTACCCATGATTTTTTGCGCTTGGGATCCTCAAAATAAATCCACTTTTCATCCCCTGTAACTATACGATGCAAAAACGACTTCCTTTTGTACCGAGCGAACAAAATGTCACACGTGTTTTTGCGCTTTTCCATTTGCCTGTCGTTCAACTCATGTGGTACCCATCTACCGTTCTTCGAAATCTTTCCCCTTCCTCGTAGCCGATTGGAAACACACATTCCTTGTCTGCAACATCGAAGTCACCACTTTTGAAACGCACAAAAAACTAATGCTGTCCGCGAATGCTCTTTGTTGGGTATAAGTTTTGACATATTGAACACAACAACACAACACTATGCACACACTTTTCCAATTTATCACTCGTGCGCATCTGACACTTGTTCATGACGCAACAAAATGGCGCAGTGGCAAAATCTTTATAGCACAAACTGCATTGGTGCACCATCTGTTGTCTGAAATCCGCATTTCATACTTGTACCCCTGGTATCACCGATCGATATTTGATTTTTCAAAATTCATAATTTTTGTCATATCTTCTTGAATAACTCACTATAAACATCAAAATAAGTTATGGATCACTAAACTTTATGTATGTATTTACTAGATGTCAAACTACTCTACATATTAACTGCATTTGGTCTAGGCTAACCAGTTATCAATACACGTACTATATTAAATAACCTTGTCTAAGTCATACAAAACTTACGCGCTGTTATATTGTCCGTTTAATAATAACACTATTCTGATAGTAAAATCCTTTAAAATATATGGATAAAGTCTGTTCCGCATCCAGCTTCTTTCAGTTCAATTTCAATAATAGTGAATAATATTAACACAGGCGGTCAAGTAAGAACATGCATTGTTCATTAAAAAATATATTTATTTAAAAGTTTTTTACATCAGTCGACATCAAAGAATTGCCATTAAAATGCTGGTGATTCAGTAATTCGTCCTACACTGTATATACCATTATACTACGAAACTTTTGCTTCATGTATGACTACACGGTCTTCGATTCGGTTGGCATAGGCAATGACGAATCTAGTGTGACGATGCTGGATTGCCCACTGGCTACACGTTTTACTCCTATTGTAACCTGTGAACTTGCCCGCTTTTTGAGGCGTCATTTGTACCCTGTGAAAATTGTTTTTCCCACGCTTGGGCGCAATTTTCTTGCAACCTCTTTTTAATTTCTGAGAATGAATTGAGTGAATAATGATTTTAAAAGAACTAAAGAAATTAAACAAACACTAGCTCAGTTTTCCTTGGTAGAGAGATATGGGTAAGAGATAATTGTTGTACGTCTTTTTGGAATTAATTTCTATTTTTAAAAAGCTTTAGTTGTACAAATTTTGGGCACCATTCATTTTAAAATAGAAAGGATCTAACTTCAGCTAAAAAAATGAAAAAATGCTGAAATGGTGTACAGTTGTTAAATAAAAAAATCAGTTTGGTACAACCGTCCTTATCCTGAAAAGAAAGATAGGTGTACAGTGAAACACTAGCTTTAACCAACAAAAAGAAAATTTATTCATGATTTTAAAATAAACCCTTGCAGTTTTAAGAATTACAAAAATTCTAGCCTAAACAGTAGTTATTAAAATTAGAGTCCCTAAATCAGACATTTTACTTCTAAAACTTTACTACACCCGAAATCGAAGAGTCGTCATATTCACTTCACGATTTATAAGTTCAAATTGCTGTTAAAACACTTATTTGCGGGGAATAGATCTATTGATGTATGTTCTGGTGACTTACGGTTTTCCTACGGGCTTCTAGGCCTTCAATGGAACACAAAACCGATTTCACACATTCCATCACTTATGAGAAGAGCCTACTTTGGCTACTCCATGTAGAAAACACACAAAGCCCACTACGGCTTAACGTTAAAAAAAACTCGTGCTTAACTTGGCTCTCGTAAATATTGCCAGAAGCCTCTACTGCGGCTTGGTCGAAGTAAGCCCCTTGGCGGCTCGGTGGAAGTCAGCCCACTTGGCGGCTCGGTGGAAGTAAGCCCGTTGGCGGCTCGGTGGAAGTAAGCCTGTTGGCGGCTCGGTGGAAGTAAGCCAAGATGCATGTTCTCCGGACCCTTAAATAAGCCGTGAGAACTACGTCTCTAAAATGGCGACGCCGGAACCAAACTCCGGAAACAAACATTTCACCAATCCCGGCGTACTACGAATACGATGGATTCGGTCGGCAACCCGCACTGCACACTATATAACGAGCGGCTAGGAATTTCAGTGTAATACACTGCTCGATACAAAAATGAAAAGAAGTACAATATAAAGCGAAAAATCAGTAACATTACATGCTCTTAAAATCTAGGAAAAAATGAATGTTACACTATGTTTGAGGTCGTTATCCTTTTGAAGAATCCATTCTTCATTTTTGTCGACAAACTACCGTTTGGCAGTCGGTACTAATGCCTTTTTGTAAATCTGGAGCATTTTTTCAGCGTTCAAATTGCAGGTAAAGATGAAGAGTGTCACAAAACCTGTTTCCGAAAAACATCTTCACAGGATGTTTCGCGGTATGCTGAACCAATCGATTGGTGGAAATTGCTGATAATGTAACTCAAAAATTAAACTTCATTGGAAAAAATTACATTGCTCCGATCTCGTTCTATGTCTTCTTCTGTCCAAGCGAGTCATTTCTCTTTGTAATAAAATTATATAAAAACAACACCATGTTTTAATTTCCAATATATGTATTTAAAATGACTTGACAGTTGTTGCACCATACAATGGCTTCTTCAGAAGTCAATTAGAAAGAAACATGTTTGCTAATAATACTGGTTATATAGTGCTTAAAACTATCCTTAATCACACAAGATTATGTTAATCGTTATATTATTTACTGACAAAGTTATTTTAAAGATGCAAATCTGTGGTACTATTTCAGAGAACTAATAAAGATTAAGTAAGGATGAATGGTTTAAGTCTACCTGTCCGTTTAATAATAGATTGGAGTTTTTCGGTTTGTTAATTTCAGGACTTTCAAGCATATTTAATTTTTTAGATTCATTTTCTACATGCAGGATTTTGAATGTATCATCAAAATTATGGGATTCGTTTATTATATGGGTTGCGTAATGTGAATTGTTCTTGTTTTTTAAATAACTATGTTTATGTTCTTTAATGCGAGTTTCAAAAGATCTACCAGTTTGTCCTACGTAGGTTTTAGTACAAGATCCACAATTTAATAAATAAACTTCTGATTTTATGGATTTATTAGATTTGGTTTTGTTATTCAAAATTATATTCCCTAAGGTATTACTGGTTTTAAATGCTATTTTATTGTTCTTTTTTGTTAAATGTTTTAAAACTGTTCTAGTTATTTTCCTTGTGTACGTGAGTGTGTTAAATTTTCCTTTTTTGTCCTTAATGATGGTTAATAATGGGTAATCCTTTAAGCCCTTTACTAGCGGAAATTTTCGTGGATCATTTAGAATTACAAATTCATCAAAACGCGGTAAGCAAAAATATTGTTTACTGGCATAAATATGTTGATGATATATTTTCCTGTTTGACGGGAACAGATAGACAACTAACAATCTTCCTTAACTTCCTAAATAATTTGGATCCTAACATTAAATTCTTCTTAGAATTAGAAACCAATAACTCTATAAATTTCTTAGACATATCTATATCAAAAGTGAACAGTAAACACGATTTCTCGATTTTTCACAAGCCTTCACATACTGACACAGTTATACACAATAGTTCATCCCACCTTTATACTCACAAAATAGCAGCTTTTAACTCTTTCATACATAGACTGTTACATATTCCTATGAC
This sequence comes from Pachyrhynchus sulphureomaculatus, assembly GCA_019049505.1. Taxonomy (NCBI): domain Eukaryota; kingdom Metazoa; phylum Arthropoda; class Insecta; order Coleoptera; family Curculionidae; genus Pachyrhynchus; species Pachyrhynchus sulphureomaculatus. The sequence continues at coordinate 144,716,684 of CM032453.1, read as the reverse complement.
TAACACTAATTTTAACAAGGAATTCAACATAATCAAATAAATAGCAATTAATAATAGATATGATCCTACCATTATAGAGAATATCTTGAATAAAAAATCGTTTAAACAAGCAATCTCTCTAATTTATCCCACCATTAATGACAAAACAGGAAAATTTAGCACACACACGTACACAGGGAAAATAACTAGAACAATTTCAAAACATTTAACAAAAAAGAACAATAAAATAGCATTTAAAACCAGTAATGCTTTAGGGAATATAATTTTGAATAACAAAACCAAATCTAAAAAATCCATAAAATCAGGAGTTTTGAAACGCGCATTAAAGAACATAAACATAGTTATTTAAAAAACAAGAACAATTCACATTACGCAACCCATATAATAAACGAATCCCATAATTTTGATGATACATTCAAAATCCTGCATGTAGAAAATGAATCTAAAAAATTAAATTTGCTTGAATGTCTTGAAATTAACAAACGGAAAAACTCCAATTTATTATTAAACGAACAGGTGAACTTAAACCATTCATTACTTAATCTTTGTTAGTTCTCTGAAATAGTACCACAGATTTGCGTCTTTAAAATAACTTTGTCAGTAAATAATATAATAAAACGATTAACGTAATCTTATGTAATTAAGGATAGTTTTTAAGCACTATATAACCAGTACCACTTCTGAAGAAGCCATTGTATGGTGAAAGAATTGTCAAGTCATTTTAAATATATTGGAAATTAAAACGTAGCGTTGTTTTTTTATATAATTTTATTACGAAATTCCAACAAGTAGTAAATTATTAGCGCAGAGATGAGTACAAATCGTTTCATACGATATATCCAAATCTTTCTGCTTTAGTTTTCGTGCCCCTTGGTCTCAAAATTAACTAAGGATTTCGGAAAACATATTAAAAATAATTTTCTCGTTACTGTCCGACACTTTTCTCCCCAAACCACGTTCTGGTAGCACGTCAGCATTTTACTACTACTAAGAGTATCGTGTCACCCACTTGCAAACGAATGCCCTCGACTTGCTCATATATTTTTCGGACCTTTTGGATGATTACACAGAAACACAGCCTCGAAGCGCGGAACGTATGTAGTACTCATGTTCGATAATGTACTATTTAACCTTAAATAAGGTTAAAAATAGATCTCTTTCCACAAAGCATTGTTTGAAGGCCTGCCAACAGTAGCCTCACAAAAGAGGAATTTCTTTTACCGATTTCAAGTTATAGGCGATCCGTTTTAACTTGACCGACTGTAAATAGTATTTATCAAATAAAAATTAAAACACACTTTTGACCTATGCTTGTTGGTATATAGTATAACCAATGTAAAATCAAAATTAGTAAGACTAGTTAATAATTTTCTAAATTTTGTTTTAGACTAACGGGACTGCAACCGGTGGTAGTGATACATATATTTTCTAAGGTAATTATTAGAGTGTGTCTCAATAACAATTTTTGGTTTTGAATAGAAAATCCTACTTAAAAATTAAAAAAAAAATCGTAAAGTACATAATAATGTAAATATTGTAGTATATAATTTTGTCAAATAGTACACCAATTATTTTTCTCGCAAAAAACTGCAATTATCAGTAGTTAAATATTAAATGTTTAAACCATTTTACATAATTATGCTTGTTGACTAATTTGTGCTCAAACTTTACCCACTTCTTGCTTAAAGCTGGCATTTGTGAGAAAAAAAATAACGCTTGCTCTATAATTTTTATAACTAAATCAGGCACGTCAGACACCATTCAACTATAAAACTTATAACTAAATAGAATTGATAATATAGTCTTGAAGCGCTTATCTCAGAACTTTAGTTTTGAGTGATAAAATCATTGATATGGTTTCCCCAGGACTGCCCACCGAGTACAACTTACAGAGATTCAAGACCAACGTGAATCACTTTTTCAGAACACGCGCCTCTCCTGTAACGCTTTACAGAGGTCTCTGCAGCACGTGTTATGCCCATAAAAAAATTGTCAAAAAGTTAATTTGTCAAGACCAATGTTTATTTCAATAAACCTGTATAGTAGGGAACATTTTTAGAACTCGGAGCGCAAAAAAATTATTTTTCTATATAACTATCAACGACACTAGTCCAGCTCATCTGGGACTATTTCATTCCTTCGAAAAAAATCTTTTGTTAGCATCTCAAAAATGACGCTATAGTGGCTTTTAACTCATCACCTAAATACAATATCTGATTTCTCAGGTCTTCCTTCGTATTGTTTCAACAAAAAAAAAACGCAGGGCACTAAATCAGGATTAGAAGGTGAATATTGCAACTCAGTAAATCTACAGCTTTCGCTAAAATTGAACTGTAAGAGCTGTGTAGATCTCGCAGTTGTCGTGCAACAGCAAAGCGGCGACATTAGAGGTTTTTTCCAATAGCTTTCTTCAGGTTCGTCCCTCCCTAAACCCCTCCTTTATTTTCTGATCCGTTTTTCGTATATTCAATAAGCACACTTCCCTCACAGTCCCAAAAAACCATCATCGTCAACTTTTCAGAAGAGAACTAAATTTTTACCTTTTTTAGAGATGCAGGGTCTCTATGAATCTATGGTATCAACTCCTAATTCATGAGAGGATCCCAACAAAATAACCAAGTTTCGTCACCTATGACAACTCGCGAAAAATAATTCTTCCAGTTTTCTAAAGCAGCCAAATATTCTTGGGAAATTTCTTTCCTCGTCAGTTTCTGCTCGGATGTAAAGAATTTGGAAATCCATCGTACAGAAACCTTTTACATTCCTGAAACTTCTTGCACTATCTTGAAAACTGTAGTTTTGGATTTGACAACAGCAAATCCTGAACAAGCCTAATAGTTTCCTCAGTTGTTGCCTCAACCAGTGTTCCTGATGTGGGGTAATCCTGAATTGACTTTCGGCCCCCTGAAACTGTTCATCCCGAAATTTTACTCGAAAATAAAATAGGCCGTCATTCCGGCACACCTAGACATTCTTTCATGAACCTTTGGTCATTTCCCTGTTTAATAAATATCACTAGGCGGTATTCCAAATTACTTCCCTCATTTTTCAGCACCAAAAACAAATGTTTGGAAGGCTGCTTTCAGAGATACTCTGCATTTGCTAGATTTCAGATTCAGAAAAGAACTGGTTATCTGGGAGATCCGGAACTCAATTGATTCCTTGGAACATCGAAAAATAGTTGGTGACTTGAGTAGTTTCTATAGTCTTACATAGAAAGTATTCGACTGATTAGCGCGGTTGAGTCTTCTCAGTGCTAGGAATACACTTCGTCTGAGAGTCGGCTTATCTATCACTGTTTGATTCACCATCCTCAAGAACCAAATGGAGACCTTCTATCATTTGGAATGTATTTCCCGGCACTGTTTTTCCACAGTTTACAAACAGTAGCGATATAAGAGCCACCTGTATTGCAACATTCGCGCGATTATGATGTGTCCATTGAAAAATTGAAGACCCTTTAAAGAATAAAATTAGTCTAGTATTTCCGAAAAAATTTAATTATAAATTTTATTGGATTTTCTCTTAATAATTCACTTCTGACTAAAACTGAATTGGAGATATTTTCAGTCATACATGTACAATATCTTATTGAAATTACATTTTAACATCAGCTGTTTTTAAACTCGATTCATTCTAAAAATTGTAAAAATAAATCCTCTTTTTCATATGTAAATCGCAAAAGATACAGTGTTAGGTAAACACAATCTTTTGTTTTTGTAGAAAACCTCTAAATTAATATTTTAGAATTAGGTATTCTTTATGCAATATTTTTGTAAGACGCTGTCTATTTTATTGTACTAACATGGGGTAAATGTTCCGAGACTTTTCGAGAATTGACACCACATACAAAAAAAACCATATGATCTTCAATTAGTGTCAACTCTCAGAAGATTCGTGTGCAATTTTTTGCGAGTTACAGCTGTTTGAGTGACGCCACTTTTGATTTTTGCAAAACGGTGGAACAAAAAGAATTTTGTGTGTCAATAAAACATTACTTTTTGAAGCAAAAAAGATACATTCAGAACCCAAGAATGGTTTGAGAAGTGTTATGGCATATCTGCTCTGTCGAACGCTGTCGATGGTTCAGTGAACTTAAATGAGATCGTACAAGCACCGATGATGCACCACGTTTCGGACGTCCAAATGAGCCAGTAACTCCAAAAAACACAAAAAGAATCCACCGTATTGTTTTGAATGGCCGCAAAGTGAAAACGAGAGAGATAGCTGACATCGTGAAGATATCAACAGAACGCGTAATACATATTTTGCATGAATATTTGCATATGGGAAAGCTATGTTCCCGATGGCTGCCGCGCACGATTAATCAAAAGCAGCAACGTGTAGCAGATTCAATACGCTGTTTGGCACTATTTCCGCGTAATTGAAAGGACTTTTTGCGTTGATTCGTAACATTGGATAAAACATAAATCCACCACTATACGCCTGACTCTATTAAGTGGGTTTATTGGGCCGTTCGAATGGTGAAATCAAGTAAAAAGGCCGTGTTCAGCTACCAAGGTAATGCACCAGCTCACAACTCTATAAAATTACCGGTGAAATTAGACCAATTGGGCTATGAATTGCTTCCTCATCCGCCGTAGTCACCAGATCTGACCCCCAGCAATTATTACCTCTTTGTAGGGTATCCAAATGTTGGAAGATTGCTGATATAGGTTGCTCTTGAAGGAAACGATTTTTGGCAGACATTGTTTTTTCTTCAAATGTCTAGGGATTTTTTACCCCATATAGTAAGCTAGACATATTTAATTCTTTTTCCAGGCTTTCAAACGATACGTTTTTTTTTTTAAATGAATGAACGAAATCAATATTTATTCTCAATAATTATTAATATTGATTTTAAGATATAAGAACAAATAAGTAATGGCGATTATATACTTTTATTGTACTTTAAATCATAAGATTTTTTTTTGTTAATGTTAACATTATTTTTTATCTGGTTAAATGGACCACTGATGAAAACTATGAGGCCTCCTTGTCTGCAGGATAACTTCACAAGAAATAATCCAATATGCAAAAATAAAAATTAATCTTGTAGCGGTTAAAAATTGTCGAAGATTTTTTTTCAAAAATAAAAAATTTACGGTGTTTTAAACTTTAGTAGGGGAATTGTGCTTAAGATGACATACTTTTTTTTTCAAGATAAATATTTAAAACAAATAACGTCATGTGAGTTTAGAATCTAATGGATATTCATAAACGTTTTTTAAGTAATGAGCTAGTTTCAGTTTTAGAACAATGAGTATACAAATAAAGAAGCAGAAAAACAAAAATCACACTCTAGTCGACGTGTGTAAGATGACATATCTTTAGTGATGACACACAGTATGTCATCTTACACAATATTAATTTTCTGAGCATAATTCGCAGGTAAACTGTTTTATTCTTACAGGTATGCCTGCGCATAGTGTATGACACCAATTGGAACATAGTTGACACTTCACCCTATGTTTTTTGGCCTAGATTGGCTAAATAATTCATTGCAATAAATGCAAGCTGGATCACTTTCCTCTTCGTCCTCATTGGCGTAAGGATCCTCGAGCTCCTAGTCATCGTCCAAAATAACACGCTTCGTCTGCTTTTGAATTTTTAAGGACTTTTTTCCTTTTCTTTTTTCTGCTGCACTTGACCTTTAATTTCATTCGTAAATGCACCGGTCGTGAGAACCTGCGATCTACCGACTTTTCTGCTTACTCTTGACTTTCCTGTAGAGGCAGCTTTCGGTAATGGTGCAATTTCTTTAAGTACATCATCTTGTGATAAAATATGCGCGATAACATTGGCTGTCAAAATTGTAGGGGATGATGGTTGACTTCCAACTTTTTGAGAAGTGGCATCTGCTACAAAATCTATTTGCTCCTAAGAGTTAGCAGTTGCAACGTCTATCTGTTCGCCAGTGTCAATAGATTCTGTGTTGGACTTACGTGATCTAGCTGGGGCCCGAGATGAACTACTGGCAACCGGCCCGTCGTCGTTATTCAATCTGTTTCCGGTAACTTCGCTGGGTAAAAACATGTCCTCTGAAAAATATGTGGATTGAAAGGATAAATTCCACTTTTCTGAAAACCACTCGTAATATTTCTGACTGAAGCTGCATTTTCTTAAGCTCCTCCAAAAATTTGGTATAGATCTACAGTTCTGCCAGGATGGTTCTTCATCCAGGTAGCCATCTCGCCGTCATAATATGCCTGTAGTGGACGAAAAATAATAAATCAGTCGACTGCATTCGGTGAGTGCAATGCGGAGGAAGACAAAGCATTATCACGCCGTTGGCAAATTCGAGTGCTTCCAGATTTTTTGTCTGGAATGGCCGTCAAGGATTAGCAACATCTTATTTGTTACGGTGGCAGTCACAAAAGAAATAAAATGGCATCAAAAATAGGCCACCGACCATATATTCAGAGGGATAGCACAGCTCCAAAGTGCCTGGTGGTGCACCGTCAAAGTATTCGGTCTTGTGATTTTTTCTTGGTATATTAATTATAGGTGGAACAAAGTTTCCAACGGCATTAGCACAGGCAGCAACTGAGATATTCACCACGTTCGGCACTAGTCACAGCACTGACTTACTTTTTTCCTTTGGATGCAAATACTTTTGGGGGCTTTTCAACAGTGTTAAGTCCAGACTCGTCCATATTGTAAATTCTACGTGCCTGAATCTCATGATCAGTCACTAATAGAGAAAAAAAATTTCATTACTTGAGGCTTATTGAATGTCCTTGCTCTTGCAACTGACGTTGGCTCTGGAGCTCTTAGTGAGATGTTAGGATTGCGTGCTCTAAACCCTTTCAGCCAATCCCAGCCAGCTATTGTTCATTCTTATCAATTCTGTGATCTAGTCCCAATCTTTCCGCAAATCCATAATTTAATTATTAAATCCAAAAAGTCACCTTTCAAACTCGAGCACATGATCCACTAGTTGTTTTTCCATAGCTGCGTTGAAGGTTGGTTTAAAGCGACCGAGGTCTTCCGGAACACTATAATAGCGTTGCTTGTGAGACATTAAAATGTTTAGATGCTAAAAGCCAACAGGATGGATTCTCCTTTACAACTTCAATAGCCTTAGTCATGTCTTCTTGTGACCAACTCTTCCATGTCGAGGTACATTTGTAATTTCCAGGCATTCTGTAAAGAAAAAAAAATCTTATTTTATCTCCGATTTTATATGGGTAAGATGACCTAGTATGCCATCTTACATCCACGTCTAGTATGCCATCTTACCCAATAGTGAATGAAAATATAATTTATTTGTTGTGACAAAATTTTAGGTTAGAATATTCATCTTGCAATATTTTTGTCATATAATAAGCCTAGATTTCATTATAAATAAATTCAAATAGTAAATTCTTACCTTACGTGTATTTTCACCAACAGATAAAAACGTGATCAGTTCTTTTTTTGATTTAAAACGTCGCAATCCGCGTTCGCTGTCCGCCATATTAAACTTCAATACTAGCGACACCTAAGGGCTGTCTCTAAAACGTCTTAGTTACACCTTAAGCGTGAATATTTAAAAGGATATTGATGGTATGTTTATGTCATCTTAAGCACAACTCCCCTATGCAATTTTCGACCAAAAAATTTATGTTTAATTATTTATAAAAAATTGTCTATTAAAAAAATTTAAAAATCCCTCGACATTTTGTAGAAAATTAGATTAGATATAAAAAAAATGTTGAAAAATACTAAAAATTGACTGAGTAATATTGTAGACAGTACATTAAAACAGGTAGCGGTCTCAATGCGACATTTTATGTAATTTTGTAATGGAATGGAATTTTCTGAATTTTTTTTTGATCGGTGGTGCAAAGTCAGAACGTTTGAGAACTTAGAAAGTAAAAAGAAACCTGACTTTATGTTAACATTAGAACACAACTCTCCGTAATATACTTTTCATTGTTGATACTTCGAATGTAACGGAGCTATACGATTTTTTTTTACTTGGTATACATTTACTTTATGTAATTAACGCATTCAATTAAAACCGTCATTTTTGTTACAGCCATACAGACCGGATCCTTGTGATTTAGTCTATGCTGATGTAGATTACAAATCGAACTACGGACCCATCAACTACAAAGCTGCGTCTGTCTACGCTGCTATGAAGCGAAACAAGGCTAATAGGTTGGATGAAGTGGATAAACAGGACTTGTTGTAAAAATTTTGTAAAAAATAATGATTAGTTTTTTAGGTATTGCAACCAAAAAAAAAGTATTCTCAGAATATATTTTTTAAATGTCTGCCATGAGTTCATGTTTTTTATTTAAAAAAAAAAAAAAGAATTCAATAAGTATTGTAAATTTCCGAAAGATGACAGCATAGATCATCATTTCAACTATAGGATACCCAGTTCCAGTCAAAGTTAAAACATAGTTTGCGTAAAATTTTAAAGTGAGTGTGTCAGTGATTGTTATAAACAATAGAGTTTCGTAAAGTGACTAAATATATCCATTTGAAGCAACGGACAGCTGAGCAGATTAAAACGATGTTTGACGAAGTAAATAGGGACTCTTCACTAGCATTAAAGACCATTTACTTCTGATGAGAACTGTTTTAGCAGCTGGGAAGATAATGTCTACAGTATTTTTGGATAGGCAAGGCGTTATGTTCGCCGACTTTGTAAGAAAATGTCGGACAATTTGAACGAAGAATTAAAATCGAAATGTCCGAGACAGTTGCTCAAAAAATCATCTTTCACTAAAACAACTCGAGACCTCCTACTTTATTTGTCACAATGGACAAATTTCACGATTTGCGGTATGAATTACTGCCACACCCACCCTACTCTTCAATCTTGACCCCCTTAGACTTTTTTTATTTCCTAATTGCAAGACCTGGCTCGAGGAACAGAAATATTTGTTGAATGAGAACGTCACTGATTCTATGATCGTGTATCTTCCATGGATCCTTTCTCGGAAGGGACAAAAAACACTAGAACATAGCAGGAGCTAAAAAGATCTTACCGTATAAGGTAATTGTGACGATAAATGGACTCAGAGGTAAATTTTAGGCAGTAACTCCTATTTTTCAATATCATTTATTTTTAATGTAATACTAAAACTTTTAAGTATAAAGATATATTTACATTATACTTTAAAATGTGTTATCTTCGTTCAGTTGCAATATCTTCAAAACTATATCGTTGCCGATATTTCTAACTCAATCGATTGAGCTAAAGTCCTAGTATTCTTTTAACGATCTGATTCAAGATTTTAAGTTCTCAATTTTTGAGAAAAAAAAAACTTTAGACCACGTGACCAATTTGATAAAATGATACGTGCTTCCATCTACCAGGTGGCGAAAAATGAGGGATCTATGTTTCAATTTGGACAAATACCCTTTATTTCACGGATTTCGATGAGCTAAGTAAACCGAACTAACCAGAAGTATTCTGACCTAAAGAAAGTAATGATTTTTTTTTTATTACAGCTTCGCGCCGACTTGATTATAATTAAAACATGGAGTCAGTTTGAGAAGAGCGTGTACCTTTCCCACAAAATGCTTTGTATAAAAAGCCACAATTGACTTTCGACCAGTCGGTCACAACAGTCATATTTCGCCATTAGTGCCGCGTACGCATCATGGTACAAAGTTTCCATGTTTGCATCGTATAGGATCGAAAAAAGTTGCTCGAAGTCGCCGCCAAATATACGAAAAAGTCAAAGACATGTGTAAGTAAGAGGATAAAATGTTATTCCGCCGTAAAAAACACCCATGACTTGCTGGATCGTAACTCTGTAAAAAAAACCGACCTGTATTTGAGACGAATCGTCGCCTATCATTGCGTGGCGGGCAAACTTTTTCTTATTCTTCTTCTAGCCATTTTCTATCCTTTACATATAAGTCTCTCTCACGTGCTTCCATATGTCCCTGTTTTGAGCAACTTGATACCAATTGAGCCCCGCTGCTTTTTTAATATCGTCATACCAACGTTGTTGAGGTCCGCCAGTACTATCTGTCCTAGACCCTTGTTTTATTCCTTATTCAAATGTTTGGTTCTGCGGACTCTGAGTGATATACCTAGCATATTGTTTTCAATTGCTCTCTGGTCGACTTTCTAATAACTTTCTTTGTCATAATTAATGTTTCGCTACCATATGTTCTTACTGACAGAATACATTAATTTTATACTGTACTCTTAATTTTGGATTAAAAGACTTGCTTCATTTTACCATAAGCCACCCCTCCCAGGCCTTTTCTTCGATTGACTTCAAATTCTTGATTCACTTTTCCGATTGTAATGTCCTGTAAGCAGGTTTGAGTAAAAACGATATATATTCGTCATGTTTTTTCTTAGCGTTCATCGCTTCATCTCTGTAGGTTATATCTTTTTCTATATCATGGAGATATTAGTGGGGAGATCAAATTTCCCTCCCAATGTCCAAATGTCAAAACATACATTTGAATTTTACGGCATTGACGCCACTTTCGTGGCGTCAATGCCGTGAAATTGCACCTATATATGTGTGTCACTAAGCCAAATAGAAAGAACTCCACAACGTTCATATGGTACCATGATATATGAACAGTGAGATCACGAAAAAGCTAGAGCAAAGTTCCTCAAAATGACATCACTTTTCAAAAGCTCAGCAAAAAAAATTAAGCACAAAAATAAGACTCCTTATATGTTATGTCTGCAGTGTCGTTCTTTACGGTGTGGAATTTTGGACGCTGACTGAAGTGACTTCTAAGAAACTTGAAGCGTTTAAATTATGGCTATATCCCAGAATTTTGAAAATTTCTTATACTGATCATATTACCAACGAGGACGTCTTACGTCGTATGAATAAGAAACTGGAAATTATGGAAACTGTTAAAGTAAGAAAATTGGAGTATTTAGGACACATAATGATAAATTCCCACAGATATGAATTACTACAGCAAATACCCCAAGGAAAGGTTTTTGAAAAGAGGGCACCAAGACGTAGACGTATCTCCTCGCTAAACAATCCGCGAAAATGGTTCTCAACAAATACTATCGGTCTTTTCAGAGCTGCAGTGGATAAAGTAATAAGAGCCAGAATGATTACAAACATTCGAACCGAATAGGCACTTTAAGAAGAAGCCAAATATACTTAGAAATAAGAATACTGACTTGCCAGGGATGGGGCTCGAGACCTTCACTACAGTAAGCCGGAAGTATACCATAAAGCTAGGTCAGCCTTCAAGAAGACGTTCACTGACTCATGAAAGGGAATATGGAATCACAGTTAAAAAACTGCTACTCTCTAAAAAATAAGGTCAAAGAAGTCCCACTTGGGCGGAAAAAAATTAAACCTCAATTGAGATAAAGCAGGGATTTTGGTACTCTTTTTTAATCAAATTCGAACGATATATGACGCTGAGGCTTAAAACAAGCGTCTTATGGGAAGGATGCTGCGACCTTCTCACATTTTAATCTTCCTTGTAAAAGTTTCAACCCACACACTTTTGTCAAACAGAGAAACTAATTAGAATTACCACGAACTAAGCTTACCTAGCCTAACGCAATTTAATAATATTTATACTGGATATTAAGGACAAAATAAAGACATGGGAGCAATACATAGAACAACTTTTCAATGGACATAGATCAGAAAACTTCCAGCTAAATAGGGATAATTAGATAGGGCCAGAAATAACAAGAAGCGAAGTTATTCATGCTATACAACTAGACAAGGATAGAAAAGCAGATGATCTAGATGAGATAAAGGGAGAAATCCTCAAAATATTTTCAGATGAAAGTCCATTTATTAATCGATTGGTAACCTATTTAATAAGATCTATGAAACTGGACCAATCCTTCTTGGTTAACTAAAGTTAACTTTCACCCCAATTCCTAAAAATAATAAGTTTAATATCTGACGTTCTTAAGATATTCCTGAGAATCATCCATACCAGAATGTATAGAAAATTTGAAGCAGAAATAGATAACACACAATTTGGATTTCGAAAAGGCATGGGTACACGGGAAATTTTATTCTCATTAAATGTACTGGTTCAGCATTGTAAAATATGAATGTAGATCTATATGCATGTTTTATAGATTACAATAAAGCTTTCGACTGTGTATTGTACGATAAATTAATAAAAATTCTAGAAACAACAATCTGACGCTGAGGCTTAAAACAAGCGTTTTATGGGAAGGATGCTGCGACCTTCTCACATTTTAATCTTCCTTGTAAAAGTTTCAACCCACACACTTTTGTCAAACAGAGAAACTAATTAGAACTACCACGAACTGAGCTCATCTAACCTAACGTAAGTAAGATTTTTTATCAATTTTCGCGTGACAAAAGCCACTCCAAAAATATGCAATGATAATGGACAAGAAGTGCCATGAAAATCGCGTTATTCTCATCGATTGACATTGCCATAGGATTAACATTGAAACAAAATATGTCATATACTTAACACTGAAACGTGGACTCCCATATTTCGCCCCCTGCTTTGAAAGCACGTAATTTTGAGGTCATTCGGTTCAGCTCGTCCAGGTTATTTGGCCAATATTGGTTAAGTGCTCTCGAAAGCTTGAGTCCATTTTTTCTTAAACGAGATAATGAAAAGGCTTATTGTCAAATAATGAAAACCGGCGAGTAAAAATAACCGAACAATAATGTTAAGAATACTTGAACTTAAGCAACTCTCTTTGTGTAAAATACTCTGTATTTAATAAACAATAGAGTCAGTATACATGTAAAATAACTCTCAATAAAATAATAAATAATAACACTTCGTTATTTTTAAGTAGTAGAACAATTTTATAAAGTATGCATTTTTACCATTATTACTTTCTTTGTTATATTTAGTGTTTAGAATTTTACTGTTAACCAAAAATCTAAGCTGCGTACGTTTTTATACATAAAAAACTATGTAAATACCTTGTTTATAACTTCTTTCCTAATGATACCAAAAATAAATTAATATTTTTAAAACATATCGAATGTATTTTGGTAATTGTTTGTTTGATATACATAATGATGCGTTTATCGATATATAATTGCGTAATTAAACACCGTTTATAACCATAATCTATTACAGGCGAAGAATAGAACTAGTAAAATAAATAATCCAAACAGTTGGGATATTCAACCGTGCATTTTGAGAAGAACGCGATTTTATTTTTTTACATGGGAGGTCCAACGTAGTATTAAATTTGAGTTTTCGGGGTCGGGGGTGCACCTATTTGGCCGCCATTTTAAAAATAGGTGTGTAATTGATTTTGTTCATATATCTTGGTAGCCAGAGGTCTGACAAAAATTTTGTAAAGAACTTTTTTGTAGATTCTACAATAATATATAATTTTTCTTAATAACTTAGTGTTACTCCAATAAATAAGAAGTTATAAACAAAAAATAATGAAAATTTAGGGGATGAAAAACAATTTACTTTTTAAAATAAAATTATATAAAAATAACACTATGTTTTAATTTCCAATATAAGTTGAGAATGTGGAATCTTTGGCACAATGATACTACTCAGTATATATCACCACTACACCAAACACTTTATTTTTGCACTCGACGCGCGTTTCGCTAACCATGTTAGCTTCATCAGGAGCGATGATGACAGTCAATCATCGCTCCTGATGAAGCTAACATGGTTAGCGAAACGCGCATCGAGTGCAAAAATAAAGTGTTTGGTGTAGTGGTGATATATACTGAGTAATTTCCAATATATTTAAAGTAACTTGACAATTGTTTCACCATACAATGGCTTCTTCAGAAGTAAATAAGAAAGAAAAATATTTGGTAGTAATCCTGGTTATATAGTGCTTAAAATTATCCTTAATTACCTAAAATTATGCTAATCGTTTTATTATAATATTTGCAGACATAATTATCTTAAGAATGCAAATCTGTGGTACTATTTCAGAAAACTAATAAAGATTAAGTAAAGGTGAATGGTTAAGTCTACCTGTTCGTTTAATAATAGATTGGAGTTTTTCCGTTTGTTAATTTCAAGACATTCAAGCATATTTAATTTTTTAGATTTATTTTCTACATGTAGGATTTTTAACGTATCATCAAAATTATGGGATTCGTTTATTATATGGGTTGCGTAATGTGAATCGTTCTTATTTTTTAAATAACTATGTTGAGTTTCAAAAGATCTACCAGTTTGTCCTACGTGGGTTTTAGTACAACATCCACAATTTAATAAATAAACTCCTGATTTTAAGGATTTCTTAGATTTGGTTTTGTTACTCAAAATTATATTTCCTAAGGAATTATTGGTTTTGAATGTTATTCTATTGTCCTTTTTTATTAAATGCTTGGAAATTATTCTAGTTATTTTCCCTGTGTATGTGAGTGTACTAAATTTTCCTTTTTTTGTCATTAATTGTGAGAAAAATTAGAGAGATTGCTTGTTTAAAGGATTTTTTATTCAAGATATCTATAATGTTGGGGTCATATCCATTATTAATTGCTATTTGTTTGATTATGTTGAATTCTTTGTTAAAATTAGTTTTAGTCATAGGGATATGTAACAATCTATGTATGAAAGAGTTAACAGCTGCCATTTTGTGAGTATAAGGGTGGGATGAACTGTTGTGTATGACTGTGTCAGTATGTGAAGGTTTGTGAAAAATCGAGAAATCGTGTTTATTGTTCACTCTTGATATAGATATGTCTAAGAAATTTATAGAGTTATTGCTTTCTAATTCTAACGTGAACTTAATATTAGGATGCAAATTATTTAGGAAGTTAAGGAGGATTGTTAGTTGTCTATCTGTTCCCGTGAAACAGGAAATGATATCGTCAACATATCTATACCAGTAAATAATATTTTTGCTTACTGAGTTTTGATGAATTTTTAGTTCTAAATGATCCATGAAAATTTCCGCTAGTAAAGGGCTTAAAGGATTACCCATTATTAGACCTTCTTTAGATGTATAAAAGTTATCCTTGAATTCAAAATAGTTTTGATCCAAGCACGTCCTAAGTAAATCTAAAATATCCCGTTTAATAATTTCGTTTACTTTATTCTTGATTAAGAGCTTTATTACTAATTCTATGACTTCATATGGTGGGATACTAGGAAATAAGTTTTGTACATCAAATGAGATAATTCTAGAATTTTCCGGTAAATTAATGTTTTTAATTTTATCACTTAGTTCATAGGGTTTAAATTTGCAATGTTGTCGTAGTAAAGGGATGAGTTTTTGTGATAATTTGATTGATGGTGCCGTAACTAAAGATACAACTGGTCTAATAGGGAAATCCTTTTTATGTAATTTAATTACGGAATATAATTTTGGAGCCTGTGGGTTCATTATTGTTAAAGTGCTTTTTTCAAAATCATTGAAAATTGTGAGATCTTTTAAAGTAAGATTTTATTAGTTTTTGGTAGACTTTTGTTGAGTCATTAGTTAATACTTGAAATTTGTCTGTGTTAAGAAAAGAAAGAGTTTTTAAATATATATTGTTCTCTAGAAATAGCTACTACAGACTTACCCTTATTAGCTCTAGTGAATATTATGTTGTTTTCTTTGGCTTTGGTTTTGATCGATACTGCTGTTTTCTGTTCTCTAGCTTGTCTTGATTGTGGTTGTTCAAATAATTCTTTTTTAATCTTGTTGGCTATCATGTATTTAAAATGTGGGTCTTCATTAGATAAAGCTAATTCACATTCAACTCCGAGGATTTCTCTTGATTTTTGGATACCCTTAGGTTTTAAATTGTACTGTAAGCTTTTTTCAAGTAGTCCTGATTCCTCTTCTGTGAATGTTGAGTTAGTAAGATCAACAAATCTCTTGTGAAATGTATAGTCAGTGAAGTGTTTGGTTTCTTAGACATATCTATATCAAAGTGAACAGTAACGACTTCTCGATTTTTCACAAAACTTCACATACTGACAGTCATAAACAATAGGTTATCCCACCCTAATACTCACAAAATGGCAGCTTTTAACTTTTTCATACATAGATTGTTACATATCCCTATGACTAAAACTAATTTTAACAAAGAATTCAACATAATCAAACAAATGGCAATTAATAATGGATATGACCCCAACATTATAGAT
The DNA here is from genome assembly GCA_019049505.1 of Pachyrhynchus sulphureomaculatus. Taxonomy (NCBI): domain Eukaryota; kingdom Metazoa; phylum Arthropoda; class Insecta; order Coleoptera; family Curculionidae; genus Pachyrhynchus; species Pachyrhynchus sulphureomaculatus. The sequence goes on along the minus strand of CM032453.1, from coordinate 144,700,655 downwards.
AATATCTTGAATAAAAAATCCTTTAAACAAGAATCTGTCTAATTTATCCCACAATTAATGACAAAAAAGGAAAAGTTTGATACACTCACATACACAGGGAAAATAACTAGAATAATTTCCAAACATTTAATAAAAAAGAACAAAAAAATAACATTCAAAACCAGTAATTTCTTAGGGAATATAATTTTGAATAACAAAACCAAATCTAAGAAATCATTAAAACCAGGAGTTTATTTTATTAAATTGTGGATCTTGTACTAAAACCTACATAGGACAAACTGGTAGATGTTTTGAAACTCGCATTAAAGAACATAAACATAGTTATTTAAAAAATAAGAACAATTCACATTATCTAACCCATGTAATAAACGAATCCCATAATTTTGATGATACGTTAAAAATCCTACATGTAGAAAATAAATCTAAAAAAATTAAATTTGCTTGAATGTCTTGAAATTAACAAACGAAAAAACTCCAATCCATTATTAAACGAACAGGTAAACTTAAACCATTCACCTTTACTTAATCTTTATTAGTTCTCTGAAATAGTACCACAGATTTGCATTCTTAAAATAATTCTGTCTGTAAATAACATAATAAAATGATTAGCATAATCTTAGGTAATTAAGGATAGTTTTAAAACACTATATAACCAGAATTACAACCAAATATTTTTCTTTTTTTTTATTTACTTCTGAAGAAGCCTCTTCAGGTGGTGAAACAATCGTCAAGTTACTTTAAATATATTGGAAATTAAAACATAGTGTTGTTTTTATATAATTTTATTATGAATTTCCAACAAGTATCGGCTAACACAATCAAAGATATTTACTTTTTATCTATCAATTTTATAAAAAAATGTATTGGAGCTTTTTTATAGAAAATTTTATAAAAAAAAAATGACCTACTATTCTTTATGATTTAGATTATTTTTAAGGGTGTCTTGCCATTGCAAAGGGAGGAAGATTAAAGGCAAGTGAGGTAAATTGGTAAAAAAAAAATATTGTTTCTTTATTTTAAACACACACACACATATATATATATATATATATATATATATATATATATATATATATATATATATATATATATATATATACATATATATATATATATATATATATATATACATATATATATATACATATATATATATATATATATATATATATATATATATATATATATATATATATATATATACATATATATATATATATATACATATATATATATATATATATATATATATATATATATATACATATATATATATATATATATATATATATATATATATATATATATATATATATATATATATATATATGTATGTATATATATATATATATATATATATATATATATATATATATATATATATATATATATATATATATATATATATATATATATATATATATATATATATATATATATATATATATATATATATATATATATATATATATATATATATATATATATATATATATATGTATATATATATATATATATATATATATATATATATATATATATATATATATATATATATATATATATATATATATATATATATATATATATATATATATATATATATATTATAAATATAATTTATAATAATATAAAATAATAAAAATAAAATATAACGATGATAAAAAAATTATAAATTAATAAAAAAACATAAAATAATATTATTTATATTATATATATATATATATATATATATATATATATATATATATATATATATATATATATATATATGTATGTAAGAATAAAGAAACAATAATTTTTTTCCACCTATTTACCTAACCTACCTTTGATCTTCCTCCCTGTGCAGCGCTAAGAAACCTTTAAAAATAATGAAAATCATAAAGAATAGTAGGTCATTTTTTTATAAGATTCTCTATAAAAGAGCTCTGATACATTTTTTTTATAAAATTTATAAATAAAAAGTTATTAAAAATAATAGTTTTTCATTTCCTTTTCCATTATTTTTTGTTTATAACCTCTTAATTATTGAAGTAATGCTAAAAAGTTATCGAAAAAAGTTGTAAATGTTTAAAATAATGTAAAGAAAAGTTTACGAGTATTACATCATATATATTTTTGAATTCGTGTTTTCACAAGCTTTCATTTCACACCCCACTTGATGACTGTGCAAAAAAAAGTTCACTTCCGATTTCACCCCCAAAACTAACCCCTAAAGTCAAAGTTTACCTTTCAAAACCACACGACTACGATTGGACCTTAAATTCCCATATTTGTGATAAATTTCAACTTTCTATGTCAAACGATTTCGGAGAAAATGGAGTGTGACAGACAGGCGGACACCGAAGTGATACCATAAATGTTCCGTACAGAACACTAAAAAGAAGTGTGTTTCTGTAAAATAATTTGAATTCTGTAATAGATGTCAATAACTACTTATCAGATAGTATACATGTCCCTTCTGGAGTTCCTCAGGGATCGCACTTGGGTCCTCTTCTGTTTAACTTATTTATTAACGCCTTGACTCATTGTTTTGCACATAGTGAGGTCCTTCTTTTTGCCGATGATTTAAAGTTGTATATTGAGGTGTCTATATTTGATGATTGTTACAAACTTCAGACAGATTTGAATCAGCTTGTATCTTGGTGTAAGGACAATTGTATGGAGCTAAATGCGACTAAGTGCCATTCTATCTTTTTCAGTAAGTCCCGGACTCAGTTAGATTATCCATACAAGATCGGGGATGCTGTTCTTGAACGAGTGTCTGAAGTCAAAGATCTAGGGCTTATTATTGACTCAAAATTAACTTTTATACCTCGTATACAGAATATCGTTTCCAAGTCTCTCCAGCTTTTGGGATTTATTAAGCGTATTACCCTGGGCTTTAATAGTATAGCTGCAATCAAGCAGCTGTACTGTTCACTGATTAGAACTCGTTTAGAGTATGCTTCTAGCGTATGGAGTCCTTGCTATGGACATCACGTTCAATGCATTGAATGCAGCACAAATTTCTGAGATACATTGCCTTTAAGATCAATAGATCTGAGCTTACCCTCAGTTAGAATCTGAGCTTCACGTTCAAACTTTAAAAGACCGCAGAGTTGCTATTGATCTCAAAATGCTTTATAATATTCTCTATAGTAACTACCATTGTCCCTTTCTGCTGGACAAAATTGGTCTGCATGTACCTTCCAGGGTGACCCGTTCGAGGAACACTTTTTTGTGCCATCCCACAGTACCAACTACGGATGCAATAATTTTATATCTAGGTCATGTCGCCTTGCCAATGAGCATCCCAGTCTGGACTTTTTCGTTGGAAGATCTGTGTTTTATAGACAGTTGTGTGGAGTGTGATGTGCATTTTGTTACTTATTGTTACAGTCATTACTTCCTTTTCTGTTTTTATTATTATTATTGTAATTTTCTTTTTTCTCTTTCCCTCATTCTTATTCTAAAATTTTCTTTTTTACCTTATTGTCGTCTTAAGATATTTTATTGTATTGTTGTAAAATTGGGCATTGCCCGTTAATTAATTAAAAAAAAAAGATCTTTAACAGTATCTACTATAAAACATTCTGGATTTTCTGAAATCAAAAAGAAATAATTCACTTAGTCTTCACAATAGCAACGTACTTAAAACTACCAAAGAATATCAAATTTTTCATTTTCATAATTTTCTCCTCTTTGTGAAATCCTTCTCTTTCATTTAAACGGTGTTTCCGTTAAGATGTCCTCTTATATTCTTGGAAATATATTTAAGCAACGGATTCTTCTTTAGTCACTCACTTTATCAATTAAACTTGCTGTCAATTAACAATAAAAAATATATTAGCGTTTCTTAAATAATTTTATAAAACTAAAAACAAATATACGGGTTGGGCCATTTAAAAAATACAAAGTTTGCGTCATACATCAAAAACAACTTGCAATATTCTTTCTGTTTAACTGCGCAAGAAATTCTTTAAAAACCCTACAACTTTGTATTTAACATTTTTGACATAAATTTTTAAATAAACGATTACGGGGAGTAGACTATTTATAATCAATAATACCCTATATATATATATATATATATATATATATATATATATATATATATATATATATATATATATATATATATATATCACAAATCACATACTCATCAGTGTTCGAATTCATATATTTTTTTCTTATAAAGCTGCTAAGGTCCATTTAACGACGAACTTATGTACTTTACATCTCAAAAAAGTGCCTAAAAGTTCAAAATATTTACGTGTTTCAAACAGATAATTACCATTATTTTTAACAATTTGTCTACGAACATTATTTAGGGATAAGTATACTTTTTAAATAATTTATGCCATTTTTTTATTAATTTCGTAATTGCCAATTCTAGTTTTAATTTATGCTGCGTCCATCAGACAATAGCGCTACAAAAGCGATCACCGAATTCCTCCATAGATCAGGAAAATAATGATTCAGATAGCGCTATTTCTGACGAACGTACTATTTTCTTGCCGAAGTCATACTTTCCTGCCTGTTTTACACGGAAACTTCTCGTTTCAAATGTCAAACGAGCAATTTTTCTGGTATTGGTAATATAAATGATGTCATATACCAAACAGTTGTGACCAAAAGCAACCGGTAGTCATTTGTGGTCAGAACAGGAAAGTATGCTTCAAAAGTCATTTCGCAATTATAGATATGCTTTCCTGCTTCGACTATAAACGTCGATTGATGGCTTTTGATTGCAAATTGTTTAACATTCCGGTAGCAAACTGTTCGCTGCCAGAAAAATGAAGCCACTGTCGTTTTGATAATTGTCATTTGCCATACCATAAACGACGAAATAAAAACACTACTAGATTTCTTGTTTTATGGCTTTTTGAAGATCTCACGTATATCGAGGTCGTAAAACACTTCCAGCAGCACATCTGCGAGCTGATCGATGAATGGTTTCAGAAAAGTGAAGTATATGATATTTGAGCAGGAAAATATGCCTTAGTATTTGTATTTTGCACAATAATGCAGTTTTTGGAAAGTTTGCATCTCATGCACTTTTTTATTTATTTAGCGCTACTTTTTTGATAGGCATTAAATATATTTACAATGTAGGGACAATGACTGGTACTTAAAATTGAGATAATTTAATATGTCTTATGACAAATTCGTAAATTATGTGTTTCCTTTAATTTCTGGAAGGAATCGAGTCGTGATGCACCAAGTAGAATTCTGGGCTAACTACACATCTCCAATAAATATTGAGTCCATGTTGTATTTGGTGTATTTGCATGGAAAGCACAAAAATATCTTGCTCATTAAATATTCTTTACGGATTAGTCTGGAAAATACAATTTTAGAACTAAAAACTAGTAATAATCAAATTGTAATTGGGGAGGAGGGGCGAAACAAACAGAAACACCTGTAATATGTTCTGTACTGATTAACATAGATCCTCACATGCAAAACTTGAAGATATGTGCCGTTTATACCGATGTTTCAAAAGTTTTTGATAGAGTTCACCACCAAACACTTTTAACCCTGCACCCTGAAGTGCACACTTCACCAGAATCACATAATGTGCACACTTCGGTCAACCTAACCCCAATGAAAAATACCTGCTGTAATAAAACTGTTGGATGTTTTGACTTAAAACTGATACAAAGTAACTATTATTTTAAGCAACAAATTTGTTTAAGAAGGTGAAATATCATTTTGAATACAAAAAAAATCATAATTCATGTAATTTTCAAGATATTGACCTAAAATTTTAACCTGATACCCTCAAGATATAATACTTTAAGAAAAAAGATAGTGTTATTATATATGTAGCAAAAAGAGTAATTAAAAATGAAGAAACTTTTTTTACCACAAATATCTATTTATTGGCTTAATATCAAAAGTTTTGCAAAAAAAGTATTATATTATAGTTTGCATATAGAAAAAGAAATTATTAAATACAGAAAAAAAAATTAAATATTTACGCAGGTTTCGCCTGGTGATTGAAACACGCCGGTCGTTCGCACGACTGGCAGACTTCTCTTGTTTTATGATCGTCTTTTCGATCACACAATTGACACCGAACTCTTCTCCAATACAATATGCTCTTTCAATCCTTTGGAAAACCAATCTTTATTCAAAATACTAACAGTTCCGAGCTTCAGAGCTTTGCGCAACGTGCACGCTGAGGTAAATCGAACCCAAAGAATTGAAACGTTAACTTTACTTACAAACCTTAGGTATACTGACGGTTGACGAGTAACGAATACGGTTCGAGCGGGAAGAGGGTACCCCAAACTAATACTACATGGCACTATAAGTTCAATTTTCTAGTTTTGAATTACAGTAAACTGCCGTCGAAATTGTCTGGAGTCACTGGGACCCCACGGTGCACTTTAAGGATTAATCAAGCTTTTGAAATCAGGATGCGTAGGGATGTCTTCTGGGATTCCCCAGAGATCACATCTAGGCTCTCTGCTTTTTCATATTTGTTTAAATAATACTGACAAATTTATGGTGAATAGCGACCTTAACGTGGATGTGGTTGGCAGGAGGTAGTAGGAATGAGGACGCCAGTAAAAGATGCTCTATTTCTTTCGCGACGTTTCGATTCTTTATTTGAATTTTTTTCATGCTTCCAAAGCTTCAGTATCACTGACTGAAATGTGAGGCATTTTCTAAAATACTTTATTAAGGGTTACTTTATAGGTTTCCTTTTTATCCAGAGTTTGTTGAATCGATTTAAATCCGAACTGCTTCTGATTAGTATCAATTCTCGACGAATATCCATTACAATTTTATGAAAATCTTCAGCAAATCCCATTATTATTTTCAGTGGAATGCAAACACTGAAATTTCCACTTCCATCCAACAGAGCAGGGTTCAGTTTTTCATACCACCCTGCATTTTGACCCTTAATAGTTGATATTACTCCAGGACTAACAAGATCAGTTACCACTCCTCCTAGTACATAACGAATTTCATCAAACAGGTGGAGTAGACCCTTGTTGAAAAAATGTACATTGTCACTAAATGTACCATCACTTTTAAGAAGTCTACCTTCAATATATAAAAACTTTGACTTGGAAATGTATAATCATATTATATAAAGGCCTTTGATGCAATATTTTACAGCTTTACCAAGATTCAAATAAAAAATCGAAACGTCAATATATAAAAACTTTGACTTGGAAATGTATAATCATATTATATAAAGGCCTTTGATGCAATATTTTACAGCTTTACCAAGATTCAAATAAAAAATCGAAACGTCATGAAACAAATAAGAGATGTAGAGACGATAAATACGATGTCCATCTATGCTTTATCGATTTCGAGAAAGCGTTCGACCGAGTTCAGCACGATAAAATTATCCATATTCTGAAAGATACAGAGATTGATGATAAAGATGTTAGAATTATTGGAAACATATACTGGCTACAAAAAAAGTTAAAGACAAAACATCCGAAAGTATAGAAATAAGGAAAGATGTTAGGCAAGGTGGCGTGCGGTAAGCGCAAGTACGAGAGTACCGCTTAACGCGGAATATCCCCAAACCCAACATATGGTAGTGTCAAACCAACATCAGGCTAATGTTACAGTTCACATACATAACGCAACTAGAAAAAATGGACTAGATAACAATCTTGTAAGCACTATATGCAACAACTGGGATCATTCAGTGGAAATAAGACACCGAATAGAATATGCAAGAAATGCATTTATCAAATTTAAAAATGTATTATGCAACCATAACTTGAATATGACTTCTGCGTTGTTATGTGCTTTCAGTGCTGCTATATGTTGAAGTCTTGGACGCTTACGGAAAAGTCAACTAAAAAGTTAGAAGCCTTGGAAATGCGGATACACAGAAGGATGTTGAAGATTAGTTGGATACATCGAGTAAGAAATGAAGAGGTTTTTGAGGAAAATAAAGAAAGAAAAAGGAATACTAAAAACAGTAAAAATAATCAAATTATCACATTTCGGACACATTATAAGGCCTCCCGAGAAATACAACTTGTAATGCAGGTAAGTATTAGTACTGGGAGACGAAGAAAACCTTCGTTGAAAAACCTCAGTCAGTGGTTTAACATGACATCATTATAACACTGGTCAATAAAGCCAAGTTGACAGTCAAGGTCCGATAATCGTATAAGGCACGCTAAGAAGTGAACTATATTTTTATCTTTAATGTTTAAATTAGTTTAAAACTGCCGAAACAACAATAAACTATGCCTGTCCACACAAAATTCGATAGGACAACGTTGCACAATATTTTCAGAGATTATTTTACCACTAAATATTCTTTAAAAAAACTGTATACTACTAGTCATTGTACTACTTTAAAACCTTTTTCATGTAGCATAGAATAATTATTAGTTTAGTTTTTTTTGTAGGGATTTACGTTTTTTCATCGGCTTTATTATTAGTTTTTAAGTGCGCAAATTAAAAGAGAGATTAATTAAATACATTTTAACTAATTTCAATAAGCTAAAATAAAAACAACATATTTTAAGGTGCCAAAATTTTAAAATACTTTTTAGTCTTTACGAAGAATACGTCCATTAAAACGTTTTTAAAAACTTTTTTAAATATTTGGTGTGGTGCTGCAAAATTAAGTTTGGAACTTTTATAATAATGATTGTATTAGAAATTTTCCTGTATAAATAGTTACATTATTATCAATATAAACTGTATCATCTTGTAGATATGTATCATAAAAAATAGCTCTTACGCCATTTATTTACAAAACTTAATAATACATTTAAAAAATACGAATGTTGTTTTATTGTTTTACTAACCGTAGAAAGTTTGAAAAAGTTGAAGATTAATCACTCAAAAAAATAAAAATAAGTTAAAACTTTAAGCTTGAAATTATATGAGAGTTTCCCAGATAAAAGTCATATAGACACACACACAGACACGTATATATATATATATATATATATATATATATATATATATATATATATATATATATATATATACATATATATATATATATATATATATATATATATATATATATATATATATATATATACATACATATATATATATATATATATATATATATATATATATATATAGGGTGTTACGGAAATCACTGTATATATTGGAACTGTAGCCGCACCGATTGCAGAAAATTTACGCTAAATAGTAGATCTGAATACATTGCTTTCGCTCCGCTACTGGTAAATAAGACAACTAAACAATATGGCGCTTGTTAACAAGAACGGGGCATTTACAAGGTAAGTAAGATTTAACTCAGCGCAGGCGCATTGTACGGAGAGCAACAATGCGTCTGAGCTAGTTCGTACGATGGCGGTTTGACGGTAAAATCCAGTTTAGCCCTTTTTTTAATTTTCAAACATTTTCGAATTTGAAAGAAAATTGCTTCTACATGGGCACACCAGTTAGTTTAATATATGTCGTGATTGCCATAGTATACAGTCCCTGGCTAAATTATTAGACGCACTGCAAGATTTCATGTAAAATATTAATTACCGAGTGATATTGTACCGTTTTATTATTTTAAATTAATTTGTTTATTTTTATATTATCCAATCAATTACCTATTTATTTGACATAAAAAAAACAGCATTCATTTAGAAAAGCATAAGTTTATTAAGTTTTAAAGAAAAGTGAAATTAATGTTAGTAAAAGTCAATATTTAGTTGAGCCACCTTTAGCCGCTATCAAAGTTTTAATTCTGCGCGGCATGCTATCAATGCAAGATTGTACTGTCTCCTGCATTTGAGGATGATGATTCCACACATGAATAATCTTTTCTAGGAGCTGGGTTTTGTGGGTAATCACATCTTTAGCCACTTCTCTTTTCATCAGCTCCCACACATTTTCAATGGGGTTCATATCAGGGCCAATCCAACAGAGGGATATTTTTTTCTGCCAAAAAAGCTTTAACAGACCGAGCAGTGTGGCAGGGAGCTCCATCTTGCATGAAAGTGAATGGTTCCCCATTTGGAAACCATTCTCTGAGCTGTGGAATCAACCGATTTTGTAATACTTCTTTGTACTGATCTTGCCTCATTATTCCTTTGACGACGTACAGACTTCCAGTGCCCTTGCCGCTGATGACTGACCAAATCATCACTTTGGTGGGATGTTTAACCGTCGGGACGACACAATCAGGATGAAACTTTTCTCCATGACGACGACGCACATACTGAGCTTTATTCTGCAAAATTTCGAATGTGCTTTCGTCACTGAAGCAGACCTGTCAAAAATAGGAAAAATATATAAACTTCCATGTTTATTTGCTTTATTTACTGAAAATGATAATAATGTATGAATTATTGATTAAATTGCTGTATCTTACCGATCTCCAGAAGTCCACATCTTTGTCTTGCCATTGTTTGGCCCACTTCAGGCGCTTTGCTTTCATTGCAGCTGTTAACTTGGGCTTCCTGGCGGGGCGACAGGCCTTAAAATCTAATTCTTTCAATTTTCTTCGAACAGTGCGCTCAGAAGCATTTACGCTAGCATCCTGGAGTTGTGATTTTATTATCTTTGTGGTAGCAAATCTGTTTTCTACACAAATTTTCTTCAAACATCTCACTGACCGTGGAGTGAAAATTGGTTTTCTACCGCATCTTTCTTTCTTTTCGGGCTTAATTCCTTCCCTGACTCAATTTTCTTTTTTATGCGTCGTACACTAGCTTCAGAAACCTCCAATCTTCGTGATATTTCTCGGTTTGTAAATGTTTTCGCAATCACAAGGGCCTTCACTTCAGCTTTTTTATGTGGTGAAAGATCGCCTTTTCTACCCATAATGAAAATAGTCCAATTACTTTTTTAAAACACTGCATACAAAATAAACTAATAACTGAGTAGTATAAAACTGTTAAACAAACAATCACAGTCCATAAAGCCACAGAAACACGTCCGTACCTGACTCGATTCCGATCGCGACTGATACGGGTTTGTACTTATTTACGTTCATGTATCACTTTGTCAACACAGTGTTGCGATATGTTAAAAAATAAATACAAATATGTAGTGTACAACAATCCTTTTAAATAAAAAATTAATAATATTGTAGTTTAAATATACCATTATTGCATAAAAACTCTTAAGAAACATAAAATTACTATAAAAAAAAATACAGTGCGTCTAATAATTTGGCCAGGGACTGTATATATATATATATATATATATATATATATATATATATATATATATATATATATATATATATATATATATATATATATATGTATATATATATATATATATATATATATATATATATATATATATAAAAATATATACATATATACATATATACATATATATACATATATACATATATATATATATATATATATATATATATATATATATATATATATATATATAACACATGGGCTGAAAAGTCCCGGGCCTAACAAAGAAAACACGGTTTTTTTGGTTCAAAATTAGCTTTATTCATCAACGTAATCTCCATCAAGAGCAACGCAATCATTCCAGCGCCGCTCTAACAATGGCCAAACACTGCTCAGAATCATCAACACGTTCTTGTTTTTGATAAACAGTGAGCAAACGCGGCACCCACTTTGAACAGAGCTTTCTCATAGTCAAATGCTCATGCAATATAAAGCCAACACGTTCTTTTGATATCTTTACGATGTCAGCTAACTCACGCAACTTCACTTTTCGATCATTCAAAACGATTTTATGGATTTTTTTTGATGTTTTCTGGTGTTACCGCCTCATTTGGACGTCCACTGCGTTCTGCATCATCGGTGTCTCTACGACCACGTTTGAAGTCAGCAAACCAACATTTTATTGTTGTTTCTGATGGAGCGGAGTCCCCATAACACTTTTCAAGCCATTGCTTCGCTTGAACGGTATTTTTTCCCATCAAGAAGCAGTGTAAAATTAAAACACGAAATTGTTTTTGATCCATTGTTTTGAAAATAACAAAAGTAGCGTCACTCTTAGCACAATAACTCACAAACTAATGAATAGAATATCATGAAATTTTAACAGCTGTCTTTTGAAGGTTAGTATTAACTGAAAAAAAGGTGACTGCAATAAAACTAGCGCCATCTATGTGTTAGGCCCGGGACTTTTCAGCCCATGTGTTATATATATATATAAATATATATACATATATACATATATATGTATATATATATATATATATATATATATATATATACATATATATATATATATATATATATATATATATATATATATATATATATATATATATATATATATATATATATATACATATATATATATATATATATATATATATATATACATATATATATATATATATATATATATATATATATATATACATATATATATATATATATATATATATATATATATATATATATATATATATATATATATATATATACATATAATTCTAGTGATTATAGGTATACGTGTAAAATTTCAGCTTTGGACACACTACCAAATATGGTTTATCTCTATAGCTTCAAATACCTTTTTAACATGGAAAACTTAATTTCTTGTAATTTCTTAAATATATAAAAAAACTATTTTACGCATGCAACATTGCGAAAGTCTGTGTTATCAATATCGGAGTCAATATTATTTGGCAGTTTCATGGTTAATTCTTTCAGTAATTATACAGAAGCGCTATTTATCACTATTTTTTTGTAATTGCTATTCAGACAAGGATATGCCAGTTTTAAATATGCGATTTTTATAACACACTATATATATATATATATATATATATATATATATATATATATATATATATATATATATATATATACATACATATATAAAAGACGTATATCACCTTTAGCGGATAAAGATGGTGCTCTTTGCTCATTAAAAGCGCGGGCGTGCCATCTATAAACCACCAAAACTACAATATGCATGGCTGGCTCCATACCATAGGTCGTCAGCCAGCCTAGGGGAAGAGGTAAATCACAAACACGCTGTATCAGCACAAGAGGTTTAAAAAACAAACACCCAAAGGTGTCAGTAGCCAACAAACATCAGCGCCACCCGGCGTGAAACTTTTAATTCAAGATCATAACGCCAATATAAAAGACGAGCTTTGTTATTATGAACGAATACACCGCTATTAAATAAACAGCAGTAAGTCAAAAAATAGATGGGGCCAACAGTGTTCCCGTGATATTAGAGATTTTGCAACGGTTATTTTTAACATGACTTTGCGGTTATCATTATTTCAAGCATGCGCACCAATAATGCGAAGGATATACATAAAAAAGATTTTGAAACTGTTAAAAAAGACCTTTCCGTATTAGCGAAGTCGAGAAATGAACATAACCTTGTTTTTGTGTTATCTCTGTGATTATTTGCTTTTTTATTTTAAAAATTAATTGGATAAATGTATATATATATATATATATATATATATATATATATATATATATATATATATATATATATACTGGCCGGGCCCGCGGCTCGGCTCGCGTGGACTTGATTCACTACTATCGTCACTGATTATTCCTTATGTTTCCCAACGTAATAAAATATCTCCCATTATTTCTCCTTATCTCCCAATATTTCTCCTTATTTCCCATTATCTCTACATAATTTCCATTATCTAGGCTTATCTCTGCTCATCTCCCATTATTTCTCCTTATCTCCCATTATTTCTCCTTATCTCCCATTATCTCACCTTAGTTCCCATTATCTAGGCTTATCTCGACTTATCTCCCATTATTTCTCCTTATCTCCCATTATCTCACCATAACTCCCATTATCTAGACTTATCTCTGCTTATCTCCCATTATTTATACTTATCTCCCATTATCTCACCTTATCTCCCATTATTGAGGCTTATCTCGACTTATCTCCCATTATTTCTCCTTATCTCCCATTATCTCACCTTATCTCCCATTATCTAGGCTTATATCGCTAGCTTATATATAGAACATATGTATAAATTTATAAAAACACGTAAATCGGATAAGTGGTTCTCGAGTGATAAGCGCACTAACGGACAGACAGACAGACAGAGAGACGTTGCATTTTATATATATTGTATTCTTTGCTACATGATATTGTTCCATATTTAATGCTTTAGGGAGTGTATTGCAAGAGAACGCGCTAGCGGCAAACTTTGTCCGACTTCATTTACTATTATTGTCACTGCTCATTCCTTATGCTACCTATTGTAATAAAATATAGCCTATAACCTAGCCGGAGAACATATGTATGTTTTAAAAAAAAAAGTACGAAAATCGGATAAGTGGTTCTCCAGTGATAAGCGCACTAACGGACAGACAGACAGACAGACAGAGATAGGTTGCATTTTATATATATTATAGATGTAATAAAATATATACCTATAACCTGGTCAGAGAACATATGTATGAATTTAAAAAATAACGTAAATCGGATAAGTGGTTCTCGAGGGATTAAGCGCTTTAACGGACAGACAGACAGACAGACAAACATTGCATTTTATATATATTATAGATATAGATTATTATTATTATTATTATATAACCTGGCCAAAGAATATATGTATGAATTTAAAAAAAGAGAGGTAAATCGGATAAGTGGTTCCCGCGTGATAAACGCACTAATGGACAGACAGACAGACAGAGAGACTGCATTTTATATATATTATAGATTATACAGTACAGATATTCTTTGCTACATAATATTGTTCCATATTTAATGGTTTAGGCTGTGTATTGCAAAGGCACGCGCTAGCGGCAAACTTATTTCCGACATCACTCACTATTTTACGTCACTGCTCATTCCTTATGCTACCTATCGTAATAAAATATAGCCTATAACCTGGCCAGAGAACATATGTATGTTTTTTTTAAAAAAAAAGTACGTACATCGGATAAGTGGTTCTTCAGTGATAGGCGCACTAACGGACAGACAGACAGAGAGACGTTGCATTTTATATATATTATAGATAATATATAGTAAATGACTGGGGATTTTAAATTTTCTCACTATTGCGGAAGAGAGTGAGGCTAACTTAGTTCTTCTTTAACGAACACATTGAAATTACTCGACAGTGTGAAAACTAACTTATTTCGGCAATCTAAAACAAGAAAACTTCTAGAGAAATGCAATAAAATCCAAAGCTACTTCTCAGACAACATATGTTGTTTCAAATGGCAAGCTCTGAAAGTTAACAAAATAGAAGCATAGCATTGAAATGTATCAAGATATTTATTTATTTAGTATAAAATTTGATAAAAACACATACAGTCGGTCAAGTACGAACGTGTTGTTTATAACTTAGTAGTCGGTAAAAAAAATTTTTTTTAAGGTTATTGTTGGCATCTCTGCAAACAATGCTTTATGGAAGAAGATTCATTTCCAACCTTATTTATGGTTAATATAGTCCGGTAAATAAGAATTTTAAATGCTCATTTATAGTTTAAGCCTGAATTTTTGAACAAAATTTAGTTTTAGTACGTAGATCAATAGTCAAAAATTGGATACTGAATGGAAGGGGTTATAAAAAAAAATAAAAACTAACTCAAAAATCACTTTTTCGAATATTTATCAGAAAAAACGTTTCGAACACAATCGATAGATAATACAATTATCTAATCGTTTTGAATCATTTTTCACGTATTTCCGATATAAAACAAGATATTTGCAAGTGAAAATTTTTATTTGACGTACTACTAGCTAAAAAATACCCGAATCTGAAAAAAATCATAAAAAATAAAATAATCATTATTTTTGAACATTTCTTAATCGTATTTATTTAACGTAAGTAACTTTTTCAGGGCATTTTTTTTCTAATTAACTTTTTGAAAAAATTATAAACAATTATATTTTTTGAATTTAATTTTTTATTGTTAAAATTGAAAAAAAAAAAATTTTGTCTTATTACATTCCTTGAAGTTTTTATTTATATATCTATATAACACAAACAAAAAATTTTTTTTCAATTTTAAAAATAAAAAATTAAATTCATATAACTTTTCAAAAAGTTAATAAAAAAAAATCTCTGAAAAAATTGGTTACGTTAAAGAGATGCGATTAAAAAAAAGTTCAAAAATAATTATTTTTTCTATTTTTTATGATTTTTTCAGATTCGGGTATTTTTAGCTCGCAGTGCAGAATTTTCAGTTGCGAATCTCACGTTTTATATCGCAAATACGTGACAAATGATTTACAATGATTAGATAATTGTATTATTTATCGATTTTGCTCGAAATATTTTTTTGGAACTTTTAAATTTTCCGAAAAATTTTCACCCTTTCATTTAATTTCCAATTTTTGACTACTGATACTTGAACTACTTATTAATATTAATTTTTGATCAAAAATTCAGGCTTCAACTATGAATGAGTATTTAAAATTCTTATTTACCAGACTAATAGAATATTATGAACATACACTTCGCGCTTCGGAGCTGTGTTCCTATTTAATCATCCAATAGGTCTGAAAATGATGCCTACCTTGGCTGCTAAGTATATGGGCAAGTCAAGAGCAATCGTTGATGATCAAGGACGAAAAAATAATAATTAACATGTTTTCCCGAAATCCTCAATTAACCTTGTGCCAAGGGGTGCAACAACTAAAGCAAAAAGGTTTGCATATATCGTATAAAAGGATTCGGACTCATCTTCGGAGGAGTACAATCAAAAAATCATTGCTGGGCGAAAAACACAGAGAAAACGACTTGGGTGGGCAAAGGAAAACATGGATCAAGACTGGAGCAATGTAATTTTTTCCATTGAAGCTTCATTTTGGGGTTATGGGGTCCATGTTTGGGGATGTCTTTCGGAATCCCACCCCCCATCTTTACCTACAATTTGAACCTTAAAAAACGCTCCAGATTTACAAGAATGCATTAGGACTGACTACCTATGGGTGGTTTGTAGAAAAAAATAAGGAGTGGAGTCCCCAAACATCGGAGTAAATCGTGTAGCCACTCGAAAGGAGAATCCAAACACGATCGAGAACAACAAGCAGAAGCTTCGTAGTAAAAAGGTATAGACAGTGAAGCGGCTGTCAGCTGTAAATTCAGGCAATTTGGAAATCTTTGCCTCAAGAATATGCGGAAAGTCTCGTCGAACGTATGCCCCGAAGATGCCAAGCAATCATCGAGGCTAATGAAGGCTGAACGAACTAGTGAATCATTCCAACTTAGTAGTGAATCATTAATATTTTAATGGCAATCCTTTACTGTAAAATGATGTAAAAAACTATTAAATAAATACATTTTTTATTCAACAATGCGGGACACGTTCTTACTTGATTGATTGTACGTTCATAATATCTTAAATCTATTGGTCCAACAAACTCCTCAAAACTTTACCATCCCCGATTGTTTCAAAATACGGATCAGTACAGAAATTCACCGTTTTACTGGGAGCAAAATGCTCAAAAATCAAAATTTCGTTTTGGCCTCTATTTAAAAACGGAGCAGGAAGATAGCCGGCCTGCTGTGGTCCCAATTTAAAATATCTAGATAGAATAAATCCGTTTACTATCACAAAGCCTTTACTCCAGTTTTTAAAATCAATATAAGTATCTTGTGGATCAGAAACGATATTTAAAATGGCCTTATACAGTTTTGGTCCCTCAGTAAAAGTAGGAGTCCTCCAATCAGCTAACGATTTGACCCAGTTCTTTTTGAATTCTAAAGGGACGATCTTCCAACTGGATATAATTTGGCCGTTTATTAGAACATCGCCTTGCCAGAGCCCTTTGTACTGATTGAATTGGTATAATTTTCCATAATTTACTCTCCCAAAATTTTCTACTACCAAATCTAGAGTAGCGTTGGAGTAATTTTGATCCCCTAAACTCAAAGTCGAATCTTTTTGCCTCCAATAACCAAAACCATTAAGATCTTGTTCATCCCTCAACACTTTAGACACTAGCTTTCCATTTATCAATACTAATACGGTATCGCATACGTGTCCTTCAATTTTTAATACTGATCCAGCTTTAATATCAATATTTTGCTTCCTGTAAACGATATATCCATAACTTTGTCCACTATTATTATTAATATCCAGCATTTCCATGGAAATCAACTTCTCACTTTCTATAACATGCTCACATTGCGCCACCAAATTGTCCAGACTTAGTTCCCCTGTAATTACTAGGTCGGGATAAGCAGTTCTAAATGTAGGCTCGGGTGGTGATGGTTGCCTGATGTATAGCTCGTTATATTCCTGGGTTAATCTTTGAAGTGTCAGATATTTGTCGGTGTAGTCGCCGTTTTCAGCTAACGGAGCATCATAGTCGTAACTTGACGTGTCAGGTTGATAACCTAAAAAATATACAAAATAATTAGAATGTTATGAAGGCGATATTTATTTATCACAACTTCCACTTTTATTTATTAAGCATGACGTGTTTCGTTACACGGTAACTTCGTCAGATGCAGTCGACTTTTAACACAATATTTGGTTCTATAGTCTGTAATTACATGCAAGTAAGTTTTATTCAACTTTATACACTTGGGACTTGGACCACATTAATTACTTCATTTGAATGAATCTTGTGTCTTTCTAAGTGTTTTACTTTTTCGTTTTGGGAATAGGTAATAGTCCGAAGGAGCTAAATAAGGGGAATACGGGGGATTATCAATCATTTCAAAGAGTCTATTTCGTTTATTTTTTACAAAACTGAACCAGTCCCTCTTTAGAGGCTGCTTCTCGGCGTTTTTCGACAATTTTTTGGCAAAGTTTAGTTAATAATGAGGAATAATATTCTCAAATAATTTTGCCGTGTTTCAATCTATAAGAAATATCACATCCACCGAAGCAAAAACATTTTCTACTGATTTCTTCTTAAACATATTTCTTTGTTTCTGGATCATAATAATGGACACACGTTTCATTCATGACCGTTTCATCCAAAAAGTTAGATGCTGGAATTCCCAGCAACCCATGGCGGCTAAAGTACTCTCAGTACTACAGCTAGATCGCTAATAAAACGGGAGCTTTATCACGCATATATCTTGCTGGGATACACATTCTAAAGCTAATTTACGAGAGCAGATGTGTAGTAAGTTCTACTACAATTTAAACTTTTATACTACCTGAGTTATCATCTCCAGTCTGATAAATATTTCCCCCATTCATGAACCCCCAGTTGGTCCCGCCGTGCATCATATACAAATTAAACGAAGAATTCCACACTAAAATGTCCTCTAGAACATTTTCAAATTTTCCGACAGATCTCTCGTGGTGTTTTTCTGTATAATGATCGAACCAGCCCGTCCAATACTCCATAACCATTAGCGGTTTATTCGGTTGGTGGGCTTTCAATAGAGCTAGCTCTATGGAACACTCTTCTTGGAAATTGGCAGTAGCTAGAACATCTGGGAGCGTCCCTAAAAATAAAATAAATTATTTCTCTAGTTTGTTATTACATAGTTTAAATATAAATATTTTTAATTAGGCAGTAAAATTATTATTATTAATTATTGTTTTTTTATGGGTATGGCATACGTAATGCCACGTATTTTTAACCACATAACATCAAAGTTTGGGGGCTCCAGAGCCTCTTCTCGTTGGCAAGAGAGGTCACTTCTGACAAAAAGACAGATTCCAAAGTTACGCCTAAATCGGGAATGGAAGTCGTACCCAGGATAAAGATAGTTAACTGTGCTGGTCGATGAACTGACCTTGGTTTCACAGAGAGCGAGTACATTTACAGGGGCGACGCGTGTGCAAAAAAAGCGATTCATGTTGGCCTTGAATCTTGGACAAATCTTCAATTAGCACTAAAACTTACTTCCGTTCTTCAATCAAAGAATTTCAAGTACTAAGGTATACAACTTTCCATTCAAAAACATACACCTTCCACGTCTCCGAAGACAGCCTCTCGAGATTGCAGTCTTTCCATACGTTAAGAATATTACAGATCGCATTTCTAAGGAAACTTAAAATAACAACACGATTCTCTACGTGCCTTAAACTCACACAGATCATATCTGTCAAATCCATGAGTATATCGTAAACATGTGGTGCGACCTATATCAGCGAAATAAGTAAAAAAATATGTACTAAAATTAAAGACCACCAAAGGGCGGTACGTCTTCGTAATAGATCTACTTCAACACCTGCAGAATGTCATCATGCGACAGAACATCAAATTCGTGCAACGAATTACTTTTTCTGTCCTAGGGAAATTTAGAAGTCCATGGAAATATCTACATGTCCACAACAACCTTAATCGAGACGCTCCACTGCGGTCCAGGAATTTATTTTTCATTCAAAATTATCTACAGGTCTTAATTTCCAACCGACTTTTTTTTCAAAATACTCGTAACTAAATTTCCAAAAAATCTTTCGAAGGCGATTTTTGAATTATAGCCAATTTTTGGTTATTTTTCTACCATTTTTGGATAATTTTTAGTAATTTTTTCGAAGTTTGCAGTATTTGAATGAACAAACAAAAGCAATTTATGTTTTTCGTAATCTAAAGTTTGTTGTGTCTAGATCTGAACGTCGCAAGGTGAATTAACATTTTTCGGCCATTATTTGAACGTATTTTGACCATTTATTCACATTTTAACCAGATTTACAATATTGATTGGAACAAACCAAAGCAATTTATGTTTGATCATTGTCACCCCAAGATAGAATTTCTTCCAGGTCTTTGTTAAGTTCTTCCTACTCTCTGCAAATATTTGCATGAGCAGCCAATGCGCATTTAGAATGACGTACTGTCATCTGCAAAGGTATTTATCGGATTCCTGGTATTTTCCAGCAGACATTTATGTAAATCAGAAAAAGAATATGAGTATGGAGCCTTGCGGCACATCAGCATTGATAGTGTGAAGGTTATTTCAGATTAGTTCAGTTAGCACGCTCTCTGACGAAATACTAGAGCCATAAATATAACTTTTCAGACATACCATAAGAGCGTCGCTTGGCAAACTAGCCGTCATGCCAAACACGGTGAAGTGCTTTGGATATATCGAGTGCAACCGCTCAAGGTTTAAGTGCGTTATTCCAAACATGTATTACGTAAGTTAAAAAATTTCCTGTTGATCTTTGCTTACGAAAGCCATAGTGTTGATCCCTAATCATATTGAATCCTTCAACATATCTTAGAAAATGCTGATTGATAATACCCTTTTCCATAACTTTCAATAGTATTAAAAGCAGTGTGACTGGTCGGTGTTGTTTGGCAAGATCTTCTTGCCTTTTTTGGTATCGGATGAACTGTAGCGCAATTCCAGCAGGCAGGAAATATTTCCATTCTGTGGGATAGGTTGAAACTCTACAGAAAACTGGTATTAGTTCTCGCTGGCATTTTTTGAGTACTATGGCAGATATTCCGTCAGCGCCAGATGCTTTTTTGGTGTCTAGCTTCATTAAAATACGTTTTATGATATGCTCTCTGAGAATAGTTGGTGGTAGGTCAATAATTTCTTTGCATCTGCTCCGGATACGAACAAAGATGTTTCGATTTCTAAAGTTAGGATTTTCACACCATTGTCGTAGGTATTTTCGGCCAAACCCAGGCTTGCCGTTCGCAGATGTAAGTTTCCATACCAGCCGAACTGACATCGGAAACGTCCTTAGCGCAGTCAGATGGGTCGTCGTTAATGCAGACTATGTGGTGAAGAGAAAGAAGCCTCTACGCATATCCTATATAAATGTGCAGCTTTAACTCGGAACAGATATAAACTGTTCGGATATCTACATTGTGGCGATAAATTACCACTTGAAGGGCTTGGAAGGAAGCTAGTGAAACTTCTTGAAGTAACGACGTTAATATAACCAAGAGAGAGGAGCATACACAGCCCAAGAAGCTGCAGTGGACAAACAGGCACAATCGCCTGCCCCGCCTACAGCCAACCAATCTCGATAGAATAAATCACTTTGTCATTAATTATTTTTTCAAATATGTTGCTCAGATTATTTAATAAAGCTACTGGTCTATGGATTTTACTGACTTTTTATGACCTTTCTCCTATGTCAGTTGAATTAGACCTATTTTTAGCATTAATGAAAAAATACAATGCAAGTTAATGTGTTCATTTTTGGTAGTCACAATAGAATACAACTGTAGAGTTTATACCAACCTATAATTCCTGAAAATGCTTACCCTGAAATCCTGCAGCTGGTGTATCAGAAGTAAACAGCAACTCGACGATACCATTTTCCCGCAAAATGTTTTTCAATGCTTCCAGATAAGCGGTATCTATCGGTTTTCCCTCCTCTTTTACGTTGCCATACTCATTCTCAATTTGTACTGCTATAATGGAGCCTCCTTTTGTGAACTGCAAGGGCTCCACAAGAGCTAAAAGTTGTTTAAAGTATCGTTCTACGTAGAAGAGGTATTTCGGGTCGGAAGTACGGACCTTCAGGTCTTTGTGGCGTAAAAGCCAACTAGGCAGCCTACAACATTAAATATAATATCTTAACATTTTTCTGAGAGTATTAGAAAATAGGTTAATATGAATCAAGGTTTTTTTGGACTTCCCGTCACTATCTATAATTACAATTCACCAATTTGTCAAGAAAATGAAGAAATATTTTGCTCGATGAATAAAACTTTTTAGAGTCCCTAGATCACGAAAAATATAGCTTTCCATTTACATCATGCTGTCCGTCGGTCTGTTAACTATTCTAAACGCCGAAAGTTCGTGCAGCTAATCCATAACCTAAAGAGTATACAGTAATACGCCGCTTAGCGCGACCCCGTTACGCGCGGTTTCACTATAACGCGAATTTCAAATACCCCGCTTAGCGCGACCCCCCGTTACGCGCGGTTTCACTATAACGCGAATTTCAAATTTCGCGCTCATGTAGTCATTAACTTCTCTATGGTCGCGGGGGGATCCCCGCTTTCTCTGAATATTCTCTTTGAAGAATTGGGAATTCCCTGTCCTTCGACTTTGTTCTATGGGGATTTCCTCGTTCGTTTCGTGTGTTCATTTGTTCCGTAATGTTAGTTCGGTCGGCTGGCAGTTTTGTTTTAATATTTATTGGAGATACATACATACATAATTTAACCCTACGTTAGAAATGCCGCCTGTAAAGAAAAAAGAGCGTAAAAGCGTCACTTTGGAATTGAAGATGAAAGTGTTAAGAAGAATGGAAAATGGAGGCAAAGCAACAATTGTTGGGAGAGATTTTGGACTCTCAGAATCGACTGTGAGAACGATTTATAAAAATCGGGAAAAAATTAAAATCTCCAGCGAAGGTTCAACACCTATAAGTGCAACAAAACTTTCTCGTTCGAGATCATCTATCTTAGAAAGAATGGAGAAATTACTGTCAGTCTGGATCGAAGATTTGAATAAGAAGAACACACCACTAAGTCAAGATCTCATATGCACAAAAGCAAAATCTTTGTATGAGATGCTGAAAACAAAAGAAGGAGAAGGGAGTGCCACTCCGACTTTTGCTGCCAGCAGAGGCTGGTTCCATCGGTTCAAGCAGCGTTCTAATCTTCACAATATCCACATAACAGGCGAGGCGGCCAGCGCGGACATTCAAGCTGCAGCTGAGTTTCCAGACAAGTTTCAAGACTTCGTTAGACGAGAGAAAATTCCTGCTTGTCTCATCTTCAATGTTGATGAGACCGCACTTTACTGGAAAAAAATGCCATCTCGAACATTCATTTCTAAGGAAGAACGTCAAGCCAGTGGTTTCAAAGCTGCGAAAGATCGACTAACACTTCTGCTGGGTGGTAATGCCACTGGTGATTTCAAACTGAAACCTTTACTAGTGTACCATTCAGAAACACCCCGTGCAATGCGAGGCACAGACAAGACAAGTCTACCAGTTGTGTGGCGATCAAACAGAAAGGCGTGGGTTACACGGGAAATTTTTCAAGAATGGTATTCTAATAGTTTTTGCCCATCAGTCAAATCATACTGTGACAGAAATGGGCTTGAACCTAAAGTTATATTACTCTTAGACAATGCCCCAGGACATCCAACCTCACTTGATACGCCCAGAGACTTAAAAGTGTACGTAAAGTTCCTTCCACCAAACACTACGTCAATATTACAACCTATGGACCAGGGAGCAATAGCAAACTTCAAAGCTTATTACCATCGCCGCACTTTTAGCCAACTAATTCATGAAACTGACGGGGAAGGAAGACAGTCTATGCGAGAGTGGTGGAAGTCATACAACATTATGAAGTCTATTCACAACATAGAAGAGGCTTGGAAGGAAGTTAAAATGAGTTGTATGAATGGGGTGTGGCGTAATCTTTGGCCAGATGTAGTGGAAGCACCTAGAAGAATTGTCCAGATGCAGAGACAAGTGCTTGAAGACATTGCTGCAATGATTGAGGGGTCTGAACTTGAAGATGTCACGGTAGAAGATCTCGTAGAACTTGTAGCAACGCACGACGATCCTATTAGCAATGAGGATCTGATCGAGTTACAGAATAATCCTATCTACGATGAGGAAGAACAAGTAGAAGAGAAAGTTTTATCTTCAGGGGAAATACAAAATGCACTTTCAAAAATTTATTCAGGTTTGGACATATTGCAGAGTATAGACAATAATGATGACCGTGTCTTGACCGTGTGTCAAACAATTAAAAACAGTGTTGGGTGTTATGAACGTATTTTACAAGAACGTAAACAAAATGTTACCCAAAAGACAATAGATGTATTTTTCCGTAAAAAATAAGAGTATGTATTGCATAAAGTGTTCTTAGAATTAAAGTGATTGATTAAAATGATTTGTATTTTTTTGTATTAAATTTTGACTATGTTTAATCATAAACCTCGATATACGCGAATTTCAGTTAACGCGATTTTTTTCGGAACGTATCCCTCGCGTAAAGCGGGGGGTATTACTGTAGTTAATTAAAAATGTATTTGACTATGTTAAAAACGATCAAAATTGCGATTTAAGTGTGGACGATTGTGTGACAAAATGTTCCGTAATGACCAGAGTTGGTAACGCCAGAGTTTACAAAATTTTAAGAGAAGAAAATAAGGAGGGTATAAACCCTCCAAAAAAGAAACCCTCCAAAAAAGAACTTCAGCTGATTGACACGGCAAAACAAGCAGTAAGGCATTTTTATGGAAAAAAGAATTCCAACTTTGGATCTGATACTGCAGGCTGCAACAAGCCACTCAGAAATACCGAAAATCAATACAGTAAAACTCTGGAGTGTCTTAAAAGGTAACAATTTTTATTGGAATAAAGAAAATCTTTATTGTTAGAAAGTGGAGAAATTGTACACTGGAGAAAAGACTATTTAAGGAAAGTTAAAAAAGCTCGCTCTGAAGGAAAAATGATATATTACTGAGATGAGATGTGGATAAATGAAGGGTACACAGTCAAGAAATTTTGGCAAGATTTCCCAAAAATGCTCGCCAAGCATTCAATTAAGGTCTCTCTACTGGTCTCAAACCGCCATCTGGTAGGGGACGTAGGTTAATTATTATGCATATTGGAAGTGAAAGTGACTTTGTAGATGGAGGTCTTTTAACATTCGTATCCAAAAAACGGAAGATGATAATCTTCCGTTTTCTTGGAATTCATATCCTCGTGATAAGGAGGATATGAATTCCGATGTATTTGATTGATTTTCACAGATGATAGACTTAATACCAGACGGATCTGTTATTGTAACGTAACTATCATTCTAAAAAATTAGAATGAGTTGGGTCCAATCCAATCTTGAAGGACCGAGAAAACATTTAATTTCCAAAAGACAGCGTTGAGAGAGAATTATTAGAACTTGTAAAGCTTGAAGTTCTCAAAAATAGTACACAAGTTTCGTCATCGACAAAATGGCAAAAAAAACCGTAATATTATCGTTTATCGCCTGCCAACATAACATTGCGAGCTCAATCCGTAAATTCAAATGAGTCGGACGATAATTTTTCAAGTATGTCGGAGATAAAAGATGGGTAATACTTTTTCCATTCACTTCTTCCTTTGTATATTTTTTAATTAATAATGTTCCATTATAAATTGTTGTTTTTTTTTCTAATAAATGTTTAAACATAATGAAATTGTTTCATTCATACTATTCGCAAATAATAAGTATACGCCCAGACGCACCACTGGCCAGAAATATTTCAGACTATTTAGCCTCAAATAACAAAAAACCGTTCATTTTCCTATTATATTTAACCAAAAGAGAATGCGAATATTAGACCGATGCCAGATGGTATTCCAGTAAAGTTGGTGAACTACTGCATTACAGGTAAAATCTGGGTAAAACTCTGGGGCCCTTACTACTGCTTGATGCTGATTTGCATAATTCTAGATGATTTATTGCTATGACTTTGAAATAAAGTATAGAGATGGGTGATAATTATTTTTTTCCAATCCACCTATCGAGAATTTTAAGTTATCGATAAATGTGATTTGAATGATTCTGCCGCTGTGACCGGAATTGAAAAATGGCCGATCTAACACAAAAATTTTCATTAAAATAGGTATAGTAGTTTTGTTGACATTTGAGGAGTATATCGGTTCGGAAGCGCATGTAAGCTAAACAGGAACAATACTTGGTACGATCCAAAATTTCCGGACTAACGCTCAACAAATTATTTGTGAACACCGCCGCAAATTGGGGCGACGGCCTAAAAAATCGGATATTGGATGAAAGAATTAAAGATGTATTTTTCGAATATTGACGATTTTTTCCTTTAATATATATCATAAACCATACGTAAATATGTTTATAACTAATTTATTCCTTCTGCCTTCCTTAAAATTATCCATTGAAGTGTGACATTTTCGTCAATGTTGGAATTTCTGTAATTCGAGAAATTACATTCTCAATTCTCTGTGGACAACATAACTACGAATATGAGTTAAACGCTTACTAGAACTTGTTTATTAGGTCTCAAACAACAAATTAATCTTAGTGTAACGTCATTAGAGTGCTACAATATATTAATAAACATTTGACATATTCGACACAAAAAATTATTCTTACTTCAATATTCAAAAATGTATAAAGTTTTTGGAACGAGGTGGAATGAGATGGCGTTTTCACCATCTGATAGGGCAGAGTCTCTAGTTTCCGGAGGTATCCTATTTTTATCCCCCTTCGTCCCTCTTTGGTAAAAAAATGGACATTAAAGTTCCCCCGACTTGATCTAACGTTCTCCACTCAGCCATTTTCTCGGGCAATATTCCAATGAAATGAAAAAATAACGATATCCTCCTCATTTCTTATAAAGTATACACTTCTAAAAAAAAGGGCAATTAAACTCTTGTTGCCTCTTTTCGGCAACCGGCTTGACTACTTTGAAATTTCGATCTCAATGCGAGTGTTTACTTACATCGCGCGCCATAGTGAGACAAATGCGACATTCTTCGGTCATTTGCTCATAACTTCGACATTTGTCAATGAAATGACTTCAATTTAATATACATAATGTACGATTTATATATTTTCAGAAATATAAAATCAAAATCATACAATTTATTATCACGAGCACGATAAAGCGTAAAGATAATTCATGTAAAGATAATTATTCACAGAATCAAAACTAATCAGCAGATTATAAACGATGCATCGGATGTGCTATCGTGTCAATAGGGCAATTATCTGAAGATGCTCAGGAAGCAAATCACAAATATTTCAGAAAATATAGAGAAAACCATTCGCGAAGAATGTCTCGAATATATAATAATGAAGATATTTTTAAGAATTTGATGATTGCTTCAGATCCGATAATATCTAATTCGCGAAAATTGATGGAACGTAAGAAGAAAGAATTGTCCGAAGATGTAAAACATCTATTACATTTCAGTGATGATGATACAGATTACGATGATTAAAAGAAGAAGTACAAATGTGAGAGGCAAGGGGACTCACAAAAATCGAGCACCCCGAGGGATCAAATATCTCTCACGTCCACGTCGTTGATCCTGGTAACGCTAAGAGCAGATAATTGATATTCGAAATATTATTCGCTTCATGCGTGTATTTTGATGGGTTAATGTTCCGTTACATGTCGCATGCGTAGGGCAATCATAACACGGGACAAAGATATTAATGCTGCGTAAGCGCAACCAGTGTTTCTAATTTTAGCTATACCTCGAAAATAAAAAAAATGTACCAAAACGAAACAAAAGGCATTTTAAAGCTAAATGTTGATACTTACGCGTAGTATTAACGAAATTTATGAAAAAAATATTTGTGTCATGAAAATCCTTGAAACCGTCGTTTTTTTGCAAATTTCTGTCATTTTTCTCAAAATTACGACGCGGTAGCCAAATTTGGACAACGGATTCGTGTTCAGCAGGCAATAATACATTGAAAATGACTATTCGCACTCATGTAATCGAAAAATTTTTCAATTTGTAGTCTAGTATTTTGAAATAATCATCTTTACGCTTTTATCGCGCACGCGATAACAGTATATAGTATGATTTTTATTTCATATACTGAACATATATTAATCGTACATTATGTGTATTAAGTTTGAAGTCATTCCAATAACAAATGTGTAAGTTATAAGCAAATGACCGAAAAATAACGCATTCGCCCCATGGTGCGCCGTCGGATAATTATGAGCGTCGCGTAGCTCAACGAAAGTTTTAGGCGAGGAGAGTTTCTTCCTGCATCACGAAAATGCACCAATCTATAGCTCATTCTATACGCAACAGTTTTTTTGTGAAACATGCCATAATGTCATCCTCCACTCCCTTATTCGCCTGATTTTGCACCCTGTGGCTTCAGGCTGCTTCCCCATATAAAGATGAAGTTAAACGATCGGCGCTAACAAAAAATGTCCGTTTTACCCGTTAATCTTGAAGCTAGGAGTTCCTTCTCCAATTCAGGTAGTTTACGTGCACTCAATTTGAAGATAATATCTCCTTTCGTTCGGGAGTTAACGCGGCAATAGACAGACAAGCAGAAATTAAAAATGATAGACTTCGGAACGTAGAGACATGAATCTCGGGGGTCTCTTTATCACAAACACAACCCTTTCGTTTAGCAAGGACTTTCAAGTAACAAGAGCGAAAAACATGTATTACTTATAATAGTATATTATTGCCTGTGGTGTACCAAAAGGTGCCCGGGGGGCCATATATCCCATAGAACGCTTCTTAGCAACAGAACTTTTTGTCCTTTTCTTTCTCTCCTTCGCACGCTTGGTCATCGATTTTTAGTTGACTGTGTTGAGACATGTCTAAGTGTTTAGAGTTTCGGCGTAAGAAGGTGTGTCTGTATTCATTACGAGGTTTCGCTCCCCGACTGTTTGACGCTCCGCTCTTTGTCTACTACCACCCCGCCCCCTTCTAATAAGTAACGTCGCCTTTTTTCTTTTTCCGTAAAGAAACGCTATTTGTATGCATCGTCCCCTAAAGATGGCTACGCCGCTAATATAAGTTTTAAAAATATTATCATTTCCAAAAAAGTTTGTCTTCCAGATGATTCAAAAAGTTTAATAAACACTCACATAGGCTTTCTAATCTTGATGTTAATAAAAATAAGATAAATAAAAAAAACAGTTTCTTACCCGCCAAATTCCCACTCGGCACAAATATACGGCCCAGGTCTCAATATCACCAACAAATCTTCCTCCTGTGCCATCTTAATAAACTCCACCAGATCCAAAAATGAACTAAAATCATTCTCGTCGACGTCTCGTCCAAAATCAAACCGACCATCCTCAGGCTCATGAACGTTCCACGGAACGTAAGTCTCCACACAATTCAATCCGGCTGCCCGATATTTTTTCAATCTATCCCGCCAATATTTTGGGTGGACTCGAAAATAATGCAAAGCACCGCTGAATATTCGGATTTTTTTACCGTTTAATCTAAAATCCGGTTGTGCGTCACTTAGGCCACTGTGTATGCCCTCTGCTGTATAATATTCATACAATGTGGGCAAAATATTGGCCGTATCGTCTCCCATCGTAAAGCGGAGAATCAGCTGACTGGATGCAATGATATGAAACCGACAAAAATTGAAAGCTATTATCGGCAAGCACGTGATTGTCAAGTTAAAGTGTATTCTTATAATCCAGAGAGGTTACACCGATTATTATTATCCTTTTTTAGTAATAATAATTAGATAAGGATAGCGTAATAATCTGGAGACTTGTTAAAGAATAAGAAAACAGGGTTTCTCTTTATCTTAATTGGGACAAGGAGAATACATTCAAAACTGCTTACTAATCATGAGATAAAGCAACTTTTCCTTGTCTGATACATCGATAATAAAAAGAAATAGCATATTTTACCATACATTTGTATAGGGTTATCGATCGTGTACGTATATGCGCAACGCAAGGTTAAAAATTCGAATGAAACAGCAGTGTTGCCAGACGTATCGATATATTGCAAAATCTGCAGATTTCCTTTCGTAATAACCGTTATAAAAATAAAGAAAATAACACCATAGTAAACCCAATACAGTTGCGAAAGTGAGTTCCAAGTAGGTGACGAGATTTTTTCGGCGCGTGCGTCCACGGGTCCCTGTTTCAAAATGGCCGCTAAATGTTTACCTCTGAACTCCTAATGTGTCTTTTGAAATGTATTGTGGATCGTTTTTTGCTGTGACTGCAGTTTATATGAATTTAAAGACAAAAGGAAGAGATAGTTTGTTTAAAAAGAGAATTAAAAACGTTTGTAAGTGAAGAAAATCGAAAAGGTCGACAAACAATTTATATAATCATGGGGAAACGAGGTTATTGTGTACCATCGACAATTGTAAAAATAATTCAAAAAGTACGCCAAGAGTGAGTTTCTTCTTCTTCCCCAAAAATGTTGAAAGGTAAGTGATTTAATTAAAGAATATCAATTGCGTAAGAGATCGTACGCGGATAATTGAATGAGAAACTATTTCTCATATGACATTTTTTTGGTTACAGAGCAAAGATTTGGCTTGCAGCTACCAAACACGTCATCAGTTGTCCAATTGGAAATTTGTATAAAAGTTATAAAATATACGCCTGACATTTTTCTAAGAAAATCATTTTTAAGATTTGAAAAATCGATTATTCGACCATCCGTATCCAGATGTTAATATAAGATCAGATAAATATTCCATCTGTGAAAAGATAGTAACACAGGTAAACTTCCCTATAAGAGTCGGATTTTATTGTAGTTACAATGAGGACCAATCAAGCCCAGAAACATTCAATTTGTATTCGGACATAAAATTCCTTGCTGAATTCAAAAATGTATTTAAAAATTTGGGTTCCAGTTTCAGTTTTCACTTTTGGGCCTTACAGAACCCCAACAAAGCATTGGGCCCAAAATCTGATACGCCTATTCAATTCCCTGGAGAAAATGCTAAAACTGTTTCTGAAAATGCCTTCCTGCCAAGTTTTTCTCTTGTATTCATCTCTTTTGTATAACATCTATGATTTTAAATGATAAAACTTTGCCCAGTAACATTATTTATATTTAAAATATCCAGCTGGTCCCCGTTTTAACATGGCGGACTGCCACGTGACCTCTTGAAAAATAAGACTTGATTTTCCTATACGGTTACTCCTGAATTTCCCTACTGTACTGGGTTTACTGCGATAAGACTACTACCATTACCGACCTAGTATTTACCCAGGGATTTGCCAGCAACTATCAAGTGACATTAAAATGATGCGTCATAGCATAAATTTTAAAAATGAGGATGTTGGACGTGTGTGTGGTCGTTGTTCCGATAAATTAATTAATTTATTGCATTTATGTAGATAACGATGTTTATTTCAGAGTACATTGAAATATGTGTTTAGACACACAAATCGCACTAAAATAAGTAATAATGATAGCCGCAGTTACTCTTATAGAACTTTTTCAATAACATTTTTTAAGAAAAAAACCGTTTTTCCTAAATGCGGTTGTAAATATAACTAAACCTACTTGTATACAGGGTGTTATGAAAATAGTTTAATATATGGAAATGGGTGATTTCTTGGATCCCGTAGACCAACCTTCGTTATTAACGTTCCGTACGGAACACCTATAAGATTACTTCTGTCCGTTTGTCAGATCCGATTTTCTCCGAAACTATTTGACATAGAAAGTTGAAATTTGGCACTAATATAGGAATTGATGGTCCCATCAGAGTTGTGTAGTTTTGAAAGTTAAATTTTGATTTAAGAGGGATGATTACCCCGTGGGAGAGCGGGATAGAATATCTCCCCTGGTACGTTCTGCCTGTCGTAGGAGGCGACTTAAAGAACAACCTAGACGGTAGATGCTCAGATCCCACCAGCATCGCCCGGTGTGATACCATCGCACCGGCTTAGGCTGCGTGAAGTTGCTTAACGTTTCCTGGCTGTGCCCGAAAAATTCCGGAGGTAAAATAGCCCCCCGTTCGGATCTCCGAGTAAGGGCTGGTTCAGGTGCGTCGACGTGCAGAGATCAGAATTTTAAAGTGGATTTTTGCAATATACGAGGTTTAAACTCGAACCTAAATTCAGTGCACCAACACCTGCAAATAAAGCTCATGTACTCGCTCTCTGTGAAACCAAGGTCAGTTCATCGACCAGCACAGTCAATTATCTTTATCCTGGGTACGACTTCTATTCCCGATTTAGGCGTATCTTTGGAATCTGTCTTTTTGTCAGAGGCCACCTCTCTTGCCAACGAGAAGAGGCTCTGGAACCCCCAAACTTTGATGTTATGTGGTTAAAAATAACGACTCAACAAATCACAAGGTTCATCTGTATCCTCTATCGACCACCAAGTGATACTAACTTTAGAACACTTTTCGCTTCTCTTGCAGACACCATCGATCATTTACAAATTAACTATTCAAATGCCGGAATTGCCATCATGGGTGACTTTAATGTACATAACATCAACTGACTTAAATATTCAAATACTACCGAGGAGCAAGGTCGTGAAGTCGAATCATTTTCAATCAGTTGTGGTTTAATTCAGCTTATTGACGAACCAACACGGATCCCTGTTCGAGACGGGGAGTTCGCCAGTTTTCTTGATCTGTTTTTAACCACCAATCCCGAGATTTACACAGTTAGCGTAAATCCGCCGTTAGGTTCTTCTGACCATAAACTACTTTCGACATCGAGTATCCTACCAATCAGAGACTGAGAGGCGCCTAAACCGCGCAAGATTTGGCACTACAAATCTGCTAAAAGGGAAGATCTCATGGAATATTTTCGAACTTTCCCTTGGTTAGACGTTTGTTTTCGATCCGACGACCCATCTGACTGCGCCAGGGAGGTTTCCGATGTTATTTTGGCCGGTATGGAGGCTTACATCCCTTTGACCGAAAATGCAAAGAATCTCTTGCTTCTAAACATATTGCCTACCGACAATGGCGTGAAAATCCTAACACCATAAACCGTAACACCTTTGTTCGTGCCAGGAACAGATGCAAAGGAATTATCGACGAAACCAAGGAGGCGCACAATTAACGAATTAGAAATAAACTTCTCGCCTGTCCCAACAATTCCAGGTCCTTTTGGTCAGTCGCTAAGGCAGTCAGTCAAAATTTCACCAAATCCACGATACCACCACTCACACGGCCAGATAATTCTATTGCAACGACACCTGTTGAGAAAGCGAACTTGTTGGCTGAACTCTTTGCTTCATATTCTACTGTCGATTTCCAAGGAAAAACATCACCCACTATCCCCGTAGTGCAGTCAAGGATGCCCGATATTGTCTTCAGACAGCGTATCATAAAACGAATATTAATGAAGCTAGACACCAAAAAAGCTGGCGTTGACGGAATACCTGCCATAGTTCTCAAAAACTGTGCGAGGGAACTAACACCAGTTTTCTGTAGACTTTTCAACCTATCCTACAGAAAGAAAATATTTCCTTCTTGCTGAAAATGTGCCACAGTTCAGCCGATACCTAAAAAAGGAAAGAAGACCTTGCCAAATAACTACCGACCAAACGCACTGCTTTCAATAATATCGAAAGTCACGCTATTAATCAGCATTTTCTAAAATATCTTGAAGGATTCAACATTACTAGCGATCATCAATAAGGCATCAACAGGAGATCTTCTGACTTATGTAACACACGTTTGGAACAACACAATTGAACACTTTGGAGAATCTCGAGCGGTTGCTCTTGATATATCCAAGGCATTCGACCGTGTTTGGCACGATGAGCTTTTGGCTCAGCTACACTCTTATGTTGTATGTATGTCTGAAAAGTTCTGTTTGTGGCTCTTATGTTTCCTCAGAGAGCGTTCTTTACGAGGGGCAGTCGACGGATTTCTTTCTAACGCCTTCACTATCAACGCCAGTGTACTTCAAGGCTCCAACTGTCTCCTACTCTTTTTCTCATTTACGTTAACGATCTGCTGGAAAAGACCGAGAATCCAATCTACAGCTTTGAAGATGACAGTATGCTTATCTCTTCATTCACTTTGAACGCTCGGACATCGGCTACTCAGACGAATATCCGCAGACATCAGGAGGTCATTAAATTTAACAAAGACCTGGAAGATATTTTATCTTGGGGTGACAGTAACCAAGTGGAATTTATCGCTTCAAAAACCCAGGCGGCAGTTTTTTCTAAAAAAGTTAACGTTGCTGAACCCGACGGAATGGAGGAATGGAGTTCCCCTGTCGGGGTACTCCATTCCTCTAACATCGTCACTCACTTTGTTGGGCGATAATTTGGGAGCAAATATGTCCTGGCATGAACATGTTGCAGGCATAGCAAGGAGAGCTTCTCAAAAGTTGGGAATATTATCTCGAACCAGAAAGCTTTACACTCCACAACAACTGTTAATTCTTTACGAAGCTCAAATTCGACCAACTATGGAATATTGCTCCCATGTTTAGGGCTCCGCTCCCAAACATACACTGCATTTGTTGGATTCTCTTCAGAGAAGAGCTGTTCATCTAATTGGAGACCCGGAACTGACCGGCAGCCTAGATTCGCTGGAACATCGAAGAACGGTTGGCGACTTGAGCCTATTCTACAAGTGTTTTCATGGAAAGTGTTCGAAGGATGTGGCCCGCCTAATTCCTCCCAGAGCGGTGCATGTTAGAAGTACACGTCGCACTAATACTTCATATCCGTATGAGGTTCAGCTTGTTACTCCTCGTACAACGCTTTTCAAGCAGTCGTTTATATGGAGAACATCATCCCTTTGGAATAATTTGCCCAGGACTGTGTTTCCCACCGAGTACAATTTACAGCGATTCAAGAACAACGTGAATCGCTTTTTCCGCACACGTGTCGCTCCTGTAGCGCTTTAGGGACTTCTTACCTGCAGCACGTGTGCTAGACCCAAAAAAAAAAAAAAGAAATCGGAAGTGAAAAAAAATTTTTTTACTAGGTCATTTAGTGGGGTGTCAAATGAACGCTTGTAAAAATATATATAATGTAATGGTTGTTCACAGTTTTCTTTGTATTATTTTTAAAAAATCGCGAAAGATCGCTGTCCTCTTCCCTCATCTCGAAAACTACTGATCAAAAAATTTAGAAAAAATATTGGAATATTCTCCACGGAGTGTAGATTAAACGAAAATTATCACGAGTGCATTATCTTTAATAATTTATCTGGTATATTAAAGAAAAATTTCAAAGTCATCAGTTTTCAGTAAATATCGGAAACAAACTTTGTTGAGAACTCATTTGGGGTGTGGTTTGTGAAGTCGCTGATCAAACCTCCGTAACAAAAATTTTTATTTTAAAAGTAATTAACGTACGGAGCACTAATAGCGCAAGTTCAGCTTGCACTTGACGGGTTATTTATTTTTAGAGATATTATCGAAAAACGAATTTTTGATTTTATTTTGCATTTTGTGGGCTTAGCGTACATCAAACTTTAGCAAACTTTTGTTTATGGTATTCTACCTCCAAAAAAACTACCTATGCGCCGAAACACAGGCTGTTAACATTTAATGAGAGCGCAAAACCCCTGGCGACTAGGCTACTAATCGCAACGCCCGTACGAAACTCTGGGCACCATAGACAAGACGAACACCTGAACACCTTTACTTTAAGGTAAATTATTTCTATCGAACCTGCTAAAATAGAAGTCAAAATAACTATTTGGTTTAATTTTTATTGACAGTTCAGTTGTAATTTTTTTTAATACCAAAATGAGTGAAGATAAATCAGACAAACCTTCTGAAAAGGTAAAAAATATAGAAACTTAGCAAACTAAATACCTTTTAACATATTTAATATTTTTTAGAGTGTGTGTGTGTTAAACGCAAACAATGTCCAATGTGTAAAAACCAATTTGTTTATTCCTGCATGCAATGTAGGTTTTCTAATGAAATATTAGCACAGTACTTTTTAAAATACATAAACAAAACTCTAAATAGTTCTTACAAATGCCATTTAAACAACAATAGTATCAGTTTATACCAACATGGCCTAGTTATTATTAAATTTAATATAAAGGTACTGAACAAAACGGTACGCGTTTTATCAATTATTCAAATTGCTAACTTTTAGGATAACCCTTTGTCAAAATTCTTGGAAAAAAATTCAGACACAAAAAATACAAGCAGTTCGCCAAATAATAATAAAAATGAATCGAGTTCGTCGAGTGTCAAATTAAGAAAATCTTCAAACATTTTTTCCACTTTGGTTAGAAAAGCACGCAGAAAAAAAGTAAGTACATTAAATATATTGACGTAAAACTATGCGATTATTTATAAAGTTACAATACGTGGGGGGACCCAAAAGTAACGGGAATTCTGTTGTGATAGGTTGGTACTTGTAGTACCAATCCCGCTAGGGTGATGTAGTTACATTCTTCCCAATTCAGTCTGCCAAACGGCATCGGTATAGAAGGTTGTGAGAGGCGCCTGAAATTTTTTTTGTAAAAGTTGTTTGGCGTACTCGTCGTTTTTTAAGAGCGCCGCGTGGAAGCCTCTCGTCAACTGAAGAAGCAGTTTGAAATTGAGCTCGATTTTTCTTCCAAAATCATCACAGGAGATGAATCATGGTGCTACAGTTACGATCCTAAGACAAAACAACAGTCCAGTTAATGGAAAACCATGAATTTTTCTTGTCCAAAAAAGCTCGTCAGGTGAAATCAAATGTGAAAACAATGCTCATTTTTTTTTGATATGAGACAGTGAATCAAGCATTCTACCCTGAAGTGTTAAAAAGTTTACGCAACAGTGTGCGAAGGGAAGGCCCTGATTTATGGCAGTCGAGCGATTAGCTCTTCCATCACGACAACACGCCAGCCCATGCTGCTCTCACTGTGCGCCATCGTCAATTTTTGACAAAAAAAACGGCATGACCTATTTGTCCCAACCACCCTACTTACAGGATTTGGCTCCATGCGACTACTTTTTGTGTCTCAAGATGAAAAGGGAACTGAAAGGAGGACGTTTTGCTGACATAGAAGAGGTGAAACACAAAATGACGCAGGCTCTGAATCAGATGAACTTAAAAAATGCTTTGAATAATGGAATAAAAGATTGGATAAGGGCTTTAGCTATAATGGAAAGTATTTTGAGGGAGACTAATAGTTGTTCGTAGAAAAATTTAATAAAACTTTTTTTAAAAATATATTCTTTTACTTTTGAATCCCCCCTCGTACTGTTAAATAACTCGAATATAAATAAGGTTATAAAATTACAAAAAAAAACTTTTAAGCGTTTCGAAAATATATATTGTTTTTTTTTTTCAGTCAGGGAAGTTTTTAATAAGTTTATAGTACTCTCTTAATATAATCACTTCATCACATATAATCTACCTGAAGGTGTTTAAACAAAACTACTTTAAAAACCGTCCCTAAATATTTAACATCCATCCTTTCGACGAAAATGCAGGAAAAATGGCCATAATTCTCCTGAAATTATAGAAATTTTAACCATTCCTCAGGCCTTTCACTCTCGTCCTCTGAAGCAATATCGCTTAAAAATTATAGGTTCCTTTCTTACTTCAAAGATTATTATACTGTTACCTACTAGTACTCGGCTGCTATAGACCTTTTAGGATTTTGGCTTCCCGAGCAATAAGCCTCCATCCCGCTCTATATCATCAAGCCACCTTCTCCTTGGCCTTCCGGCCTTCCTTCGGGTTTAAACTGAAGAAGCCCATTGATTATTACTGGCCCGCCGATCGGATCCTCCAAGCCTGGACATCTTGTACAACACTGGACTTCTGGTAAAGCTCTTCGATTTCCTAGTTCATTCGAATCCTCTATTATATATTCAATACCTGTTAACTTTCCGTAGAATCTTTCCTTCCCGTACTTAAAGTTAAACTGTAAGCCTCAGGACAATATGTGACCACTAGCTTTATCAGGGTCTTATAGATTGTTTCATATGACTTACTGGATAGCGTGAATGACTTGAATAAAGAAAGGCATGAAAAATAATCCCAGCAGCAATGTGGTTATTACCTTCAGTGTTGGTTTGGTTGCCCTTGAAGATTGTGGCTCCCAAGTATCTGAAAGTTGCCACTCCCTCGAACTCCTTGGCGCCGACCTTCAGCTGCCTTACTGCTGTGTTGTTCCTACTCATTACCATGTACTTCGTCTTTTCCATGTTCACCTCGAGATCAACCGTTTCAGCTCCTGCTTCCATTAGTGGTCAGCACTACTTAGCTCCCATGTGTTACGTCTAATGAGGCTTACATGGTCGTCGTGAGTTTGGTTGAATATCCTACCGCTAGGATTTAATTCCACTTTCTTGACAACTTTCTCAGGGCACATTTTAAATAGAAGATTGAAGATGAATATCACCCTGTCTCAGACCTTCTGAGATGGATCGAATGGTAACTAGGGATGAAACGTAAATCCATCATTACGATCCAGAGACAAGGGAATAGTCGAAGGAATGGACATGCTCGTTCATCTCGCCCCAAGAACTTTTTGGGGCGAGGTGAGCGAAATTCGCTTACAGAAAGTAGCAAGACAAGTTTTAGACTTCCGTTTATTGGGACAAGTATGGGATACTTCTTACAGATTACTTGGAACTCGACAAAAAAAAAATAATTTTTTTTTCAATATGTGGCCACTTAGCTATGACGTTCCTTAACAACAAAAAATGATTTGTTTGGTTTTTGGACCATTCTTTACTGAGAAAAAAATTCCACCGTTGGCAAGGACACTACGCTTATCTCTTCATTAACTTTGAACGCTCGGACATCGGCTACTCAGGTGAATATCCGCAGACAGCAGGAGGTCGTTCAACTTAACAAAGACCTGGAAGAAATCCTATCTTGGGGTGACAGTAACCAAGTGGAATTTAGCGCTACAAAAACCCAGACGGCAGTTTTTTTCTAAAAAAGTTAACGTTGCTGAACCCGACATAGTCATATCAGGGCACTTCATTCCCCTAGCATCGTCACTCAATTTGTTGGGCGTTAATTTGGGAGCAAATATGTCCTGGCATAGCAGGAGAGCTTCTCAAAAATTGGGAATATTATTTCGAACCAGAAAGCTTTACACTCCACAACAACTGTTAATTCTGTACAAAGCCAATTCGACCAACTATGGAATACTGCTCTCATGTTTGGGGTTTTGCTCCCAAACACACACTGCATTTGTTGGATTCTGTTCAGCGAAGAGCTGTTCGTCTGATTGGAGACCCGGAACTGATCGGTGGCCTTGATTCGCTGGAACATCGAAGAACGGTTGGCGACTTGAGTCTGTTCTACAAGTATTTTCATGGAAAGTGTTTGAAGAATGTAGCCTCCCAGAGCGGTGCTTGTTAGAAGTACACGTCGCGCTAATACTTCACATACTTACATACTTCAGCTTGTTATTCCTCATACAACGCTTTTCAAGCAGTCTTTTATATGGAGAACATCATCTCTTTGGAATAGTTTGCCCACGGCTGTGTTTCCCACCGAGTACAATTTACAGCTATTCAAGAACAACGTGAAACGCTTTTTCCGCACACATGCCGCTCCTAGAGCGCTTTAGGGACTTCCCAGCAGCATGTGTGCCAGACACATAAAAAAAAATCAAAAGTTCAAAATATTTGATGGTGTACTGGGAAAATAAAAAATAATGATTCATAATGAAGAATAAAGTGTGTTTAAATGTAAATACATTCAAAAAAAATTTTATCCAAAAAAACCTTTATTCAATAAATAAACCGACAATTACTGACTGGAGTTTTTTTGAATTTTTAACTAGAAAGGCCGCAAATCTAAACGTGAGCACATTTTTTTAGTTGCTATTAACATTTTCAATTAATGTTTTGCTCTGTATTTAAATTTAAACACACTTTACTCTTCATTATAAATCATTATTTTTTATTTTCCCGGTATACCATGAAATATTTTAAACTTTTGATGCTGGCTTAATGATTTTCTTGTGATGCAGAATTTTTTATCAAGAATAAATTTTTTTGTAATATGTAAGATAAACTTTTTCTCCATTTGTATAAAACTTTTTGGGACACACTGTATAATAGCTGCGTCAAAAAATCATTTTATGCCTATTTTTCCGAGCGGCAAAGTGTCGAAACCCCTTAAACGACTTGTTTTAGGGGAAGAAGATGAAAGGGGTCCCACGCTTTACGTACTTTTTATTTATTCTAGAACAGGGGTCGGCAACCTATGGCACGCGTGCCATCTCTGGCACGCCAAGCAATTTTGAATGGCACGCGTACCTGTTCAAAGTTTACACATTAATTTTGTAATCTGTGACATCTTTCGAAATTAAGTAAATAATCGAAGACAGTATTACTTTAACAATACAAACAAAAACGATATATTATATAGGTCACTAATTTATAATTTTACTGAATGCATTGGTTTGGCTTTAATTTCGGTAAGTATTAAAGACGGCAAGCCTCAAAATATAAGCCTAGGCAAAAACACAAATAAACGTCCGCAATTCAGAT
Organism: Pachyrhynchus sulphureomaculatus; assembly: GCA_019049505.1. NCBI lineage: Eukaryota > Metazoa > Arthropoda > Insecta > Coleoptera > Curculionidae > Pachyrhynchus > Pachyrhynchus sulphureomaculatus. The sequence continues at coordinate 144,659,986 of CM032453.1, read as the reverse complement.
CAAAAGAGCCGCTATAAGGCGGTTTTTGTTTGACTTGACTTCAATCGTTCCGACGCGCGCCGCAACTCTTTTTATATTGCCGAACTTTAGTTTTTGTTAGATTTAACTTCTAGGCGGCCCTTTGATTGCAATGGGCGCGTTGTAGATAATAATTTTTGTTCTAAGAAATTTAATAAACGTAATTATTGGAATTGTCTGGAAACATTATTTTTCTATATATAGCAAGCGGCTACACGTTTGGATCATTTAGTATAGAACTAACATCCGTTCCAGTCAATAGTCGTCGAAAAGTTTAAAAATTAAAATTACCTTGCGTTATGGCCGCGAAGAAACAGAAGGTAGACGTTCGATCATTTCAAACTTCATGGACAACAGATTACGGTTTTGTACAGCAAAACGATCGGGCCATTTGTGTCCTATGTCGGGAAAGCGTAGTTTTCCGGACATCTAGTGTTCAACGACATTTCCAGATAAAACATGAATCGTAATTTGAAGATAACGCTGATAAAAGAGAGGCAATACAAAGAGCAATTAAACAATACGAGAAACAGTCAACATTCTTTAGCAAAGTTTTCCAAGGAAAAAATCAGGTAACTGAATGCAGTTTCAAAATTGCACAATCGTTGGCACAAAAGGGTAGGCCGTTCACTGACGGAGAATTTATGAAGCAAACATTTTTGAGTACTGGCGAGATTTTATTCAACGACTTACCCAATAAGTATACAATATTGGCCAGGATTAGGGATATACCGGCATCAGCGCGAACCATCGAGAGACGAATTACCGAAATGACACAAAATGTCCAAAAACAGCAGAGAGACGCTATCAAATGGAGTTTTGTATTTAGTGTAGCACTGGATGAAAGTGTCGATATTATTGACATTGCCCGTCTGGCAATCGTTGCGCGATACTTCGATGATGGCAGTGTGTATGAAGAGCTGATTTGTCTGCTCCCATTGCAGGGAAATACAAGAGGAGAGGATATATTTTCAGAATTTGTTAAACATTTTGAAAAGCGGAACATTGATTTAAATAAAATTTTTTGCGTAACGACAGATGGCGCTCCTGCTATGATTGGGAGACATAAAGGATTTGTTTCCCTTCTTATTGAACGCATGGATCGATCAGTTTTGAATTTTCATTGCATAATTCACCAAGATAGTTTGTGCGCTAAAATCTCCGCTGGAAGTTTAAAATCAGTGATGGATAGGGTGGTTAAAATAGTTAACTACATTTTCGGTCGTTCTTCACTGATCCATAGACAATTTAAGGCGTTTCTGCAGGAATTAGAAAGTGCATATTCAGATATACCATTGTACAATAATGTGCGCTGGCTTAGCCGTGGTAAAGTGCTCTCTAGATTTGTGCAATGTCTGGGCGAAATTAAATTGTTCTTGTTGGAAAAAAATCAAGTGGATGCTTATCCTGAACTAGAAGATAAGAACTGGATGTATGTTAATGTTTCTTACTGATATTACAAACCATCTCAGTGAACTCAACTTAAAGTTACAAGGTTCAGGCAAAACAGTTCTGGATTTATACGAATCCTGGAAATCATTCAAATTAAAAATAGATTTATTTATCAGCGATATTACTACAAACGCATATAAATATTTTCCAAATTTAAAAACTTATATATCCAGTGTCGACGATGGTGCACTAATAGACGAAATTCTTAAATATATGACTAATTTAAAAGAGGAATTTATCGAGAGGGGTCAGGATTTTGATAAACATGGTCCTATGTTCGCTTTTTTAATCAAACCAGATTTAATGGATTTTTCCAGCAGTTGCTTTGACATATCTCTTTTCTCATGGATGGACATTAATGATTTTGATCTTCAATACATTGAATTTAAAAGCTCCGAGTTATGGAACACGAAATTTGTAGAATTAAGAAGGGTATTAGAAGGTGACTGCCAGAACCATTCAAACGAGATACTCAGTTGTTGGATGAGTTTACCAGAGAAATTTATTTGTCTTAAGAAAGTAGCGTTTGCCATGCTTACAGCTTTCGGATCATCCTATATCTGTGAACAACTTTTTTCCCATATGAGAATGATTTTAAACCCGTACCGAAGCAGGCTGACAACACACAACTCGGAAGCATGTGTGACACTGAAAATAACCAGACATGAACCGGATATAAGAAAACTCTCTAAAGAACTTCAAGCACAGGGCTCACACTAGGTCCTAGGATTAGTATAATAAAATTATTTGTTAAATGTTAAAAAAATTTTGTAATTAAACCTTCTAAAAGCAATATTTTAAGTTAATTTAAGTTAATTTTTGTTAATTTTAATTGTAGTAAGTACCTATGTCGGCACGCAAAATGTTGTATGGATGAAAACTGGCACCCCTTAGTTAAAAGGTTGCCGACCCCTATTCTAGAACTACGTGTTCGCAAGGAAAATATTGAATAAATCCCTTCACTGATTTTTTTGTTTTTTAATTTTTTAGGGTAAAAGTGATGGTGACGATGTAAAAAGCTTACACATTTCTGCACAAAATTTAAGCGGTTCCAGTACCGTTTCATTGGGCGTGCATATGGAAGAAGTAGAAATAAACTGTCAAGATTATGAAAAGAAGAGTAGTCAGAACCAGGGTACTCTGTTAGAAGATAGAAGTTGTAGTGACGCCAATACTTCCAATGTAAATTACTATAATTTTTGGAAATTTTGGCTATCTGTTCAAAGCATAATTCAAATAAATAACCGGTCAAGTGCAAGTTGAACTGGCACAATTAGTGTTCCGTACGTTGATTGCTTTTAAAATAAAAAATTTTGTTACGGAGGTATAAAATGATTAGTGGCTTCACAAAACACACCCCAAAGAGGTTTTCAACAAAGTTTGTTTACAATGTTTACTGAAAACTGATAACCTTGAAATTTTTTTTTTTTATATACCAGATAAATTATTAAAGGTAATGCACTCGTGATAATTTTCGTTCAATCTAAACCCCGCGGAGAATATGACAGAATTTTTTCAAAATTTTTTGATCAGTAGTTTTCGCGGTAAGTTGGGGGGACAGCGATTTTTTTTAAAAATAATACAAAGAAAAGTGTGCGCAAGTATTACATTATATATATATATATATATATATATATATATATATATATATATATATATATATATATATATATATATACAGTAATACCCCGCTTAGCGCGACCCCGTTATGCGCGGTTTCACTATAACGCGAATTTCAAATTTCGCGCTCATGTAGTCATTAACTTCTCTATGGTCGCGGGGGGATCCCCGCTTTCTCTGAATATTCTCTTTGAAGAATTGGGAATTCCCTGTCCTTCGACTTTGTTCTATGGGGATTTCCTCGTTCGTTTCGTGTGTTCATTTGTTCCGTAATGTTAGTTCGGTCGGCTGGCAGTTTTGTTTTAATATTTATTGGAGATACATACATACATAATTTAACCCTACGTTAAAAATGCCGCCTGTAAAGAAAAAAGAGCGTAGAAGCGTCACTTTGGAATTGAAGATGAAAGTGTTAAGAAGAATGGAAAATGGAGGCAAAGCAACAATTGTTGGGAGAGATTTTGGACTCTCAGAATCGACTGTGAGAACGATTTATAAAAATCGGGAAAAAATTAAAATCTCCAGCGAAGGTTCAACACCTATAAGTGCAACAAAACTTTCTCGTTCGAGATCATCTATCTTAGAAAGAATGGAGAAATTACTGTCAGTCTGGATCGAAGATTTGAATAAGAAGAACACACCACTAAGTCAAGATCTCATATGCACAAAAGCAAAATCTTTGTATGAGATGCTGAAAACAAAAGAAGGAGAAGGGAGTGCCACTCCGACTTTTGCTGCCAGCAGAGGCTGGTTCCATCGGTTCAAGCAGCGTTCTAATCTTCACAATATCCACATAACAGGCGAGGCGGCCAGCGCGGACATTCAAGCTGCAGCTGAGTTTCCAGACAAGTTTCAAGACTTCGTTAGACGAGAGAAAATTCCTGCTTGTCTCATCTTCAATGTTGATGAGACCGCAGTTTACTGGAAAAAAATGCCATCTCGAACATTCATTTCTAAGGAAGAACGTCAAGCCAGTGGTTTCAAAGCTGCGAAAGATCGACTAACACTTCTGCTGGGTGGTAATGCCACTGGTGATTTCAAACTGAAACCTTTACTAGTGTACCATTCAGAAAACACCCCGTGCAATGCCAGGCACAGACAAGACAAGTCTACCAGTTGTGTGGCGATCAAACAGAAAGGCGTGGGTTACACGGGAAATTTTTCAAGAATGGTATTCTAATAGTTTTTGCCCATCAGTCAAATCATACTGTGACAGAAATGGGCTTGAACCTAAAGTTATATTACTCTTAGACAATGCCCCAGGACATCCAACCTCACTTGATACGCCCAGAGACTTAAAAGTGTACGTAAAGTTCCTTCCACCAAACACTACGTCAATATTACAACCTATGGACCAGGGAGCAATAGCAAACTTCAAAGCTTATTACCATCGCCGCACTTTTAGCCAACTAATTCATGAAACTGACGGGGAAGGAAGACAGTCTATGCGAGAGTGGTGGAAGTCATACAACATTATGAAGTCTATTCACAACATAGAAGAGGCTTGGAAGGAAGTTAAAATGAGTTGTATGAATGGGGTGTGGCGTAATCTTTGGCCAGATGTAGTGGAAGCACCTAGAAGAATTGTCCAGATGCAGAGACAAGTGCTTGAAGACATTGCTGCAATGATTGAGGGGTCTGAACTTGAAGATGTCACGGTAGAAGATCTCGTAGAACTTGTAGCAACGCACGACGATCCTATTAGCAATGAAGATCTGATCGAGTTACAGAATAATCCTATCTACGATGAGGAAGAACAAGTAGAAGAGAAAGTTTTATCCTCAGGGGAAATACAAAATGCACTTTCAAAAATTTATTCAGGTTTGGACATATTGCAGAGTATAGACAATAATGATGACCGTGTCTTGACCGTGTGTCAAACAATTAAAAACAGTGTTGGGTGTTATGAACGTATTTTACAAGAACGTAAACAAAACGTTACCCAAAAGACAATAGATGTATTTTTCCGTAAAAAAAATAAGAGTATGTATTGCATAAAGTGTTCTTAGAATTAAAGTGATTGATTAAAATGATTTGTATTTTTTTGTATTAAATTTTGACTATGTTTAATCATAAACCTCGATATACGCGAATTTCAGTTAACGCGATTTTTTTCGGAACGTATCCCTCGCGTAAAGCGGGGTATTACTGTATATATATATATATATATATATATATATATATATATATATATATATATATATATATATACTAGCTTTCATTTGACACCACGCTCGATGACCTAGTAATTTTTTTTTTTTTTCAATTCCAATTTCACCTCCCAAAACTAACTCCTTAAGTCAAAATTTAACTTTCAAAACTACACGGCTCTGATGAGGCCATCAATTCCTATATTATTACCAAATTTCAACTTTCTATGACAAAGAGTTTCGGAGAAAATCGGGTGTGACAGACAGACAGGCAGAGTCATCTTATAAGTGTTCCGTACCGAAAACTAAAAAGTACCAATCGGATGATTTCACACCTATATTTTAAAACCAATTGAAATTTTTTCATGTTGGTAAAAATATATCAACATTTTAACTTATTCTTCATGTGCCCAGGGTTCTCAGAACGTAGGCAACCATATGCATGATTTTAACTCTATAGACAGCGGCTCCGAAAAGTGAGATGGTACACCATTCTTACTACTGGCGTAATTTCTTCAGCCAAGATGTCCTTCTGCAGGGACTGTGTTTAAAAAATTTACTATTCTCAACTGAATTTGTTGCTTGCATAATGGAGTTTTACTTCTTTGGCTTGTAAAACTCAAATTAAACATTCATTTGCAATTCAAAAATAACCGGTCAAGTGCAAGTTGAACTTGCGCAATTAGTGTTCCGTACGTTGATTGCTTTTAAAATAAATATTTGTTACGGAGGTATAAAAAGATCAATGACTTCACAAAACATATCCCAAATGAGTTTTCAACAAAGTTTTTTTCCGATCTTTACTGAAAACTGATGACCTTGAATTTTTATTTTTTATATACCAGATAAATTATTAAAGGTGACTCGTGATAATTTTCTTTCAATCTACACCCTGTGGAGAATATTTCAGAATTTTTTAAAAATAATGCAAAGAAAAATGTGCGTAAGTATTACATTATATATATTTTTTTCGCTTCCGATTTCGCCCCCCAAAACTAACCCCTTAAATCAAAATTAACTTTTAAAACTACACGGCTCTAATGAGGCCATCGATTCCTATATTAGCACCAACTTTCTGTGTCGAATACTTTCAGAGAAAATCTAGCGTGACAGACAGACAGACGGGCGGACGGATGGTTTTAGATGATAACAGACAGACTGACATCGAAGTGATCTTATAAGGGTTCCGTACGGAACGAGATATTTCGTAACTTGGGCATGAAGGGCTGTATATAATGTAAGTGTACTAGAGGCAGGTAGACGAATACGTGGCTAAAAAATAACTGGACTGATTTTGTTACGGCGATAATATTGGTGCCGCGCGGTCGGCAATGGTGGGGCGTTGAGCTTAAATACTCTCCTCTATCTATTCCGCCATCTTGATGACCGCGCAGTTTCCAGTTCGGCTGCAAAGCTAGTTTATATTGGATCGTATATTTGCTCCGAGTCGCATAATGCTTAGTATCAATGTTGAACGAGTTAACGTGAAATTTCTCGTCAAACTTGGAAAGTCTGCTACAGAAATATTAAGTTTATTGCAAGAAGTGTATGGTGTTGATTGCTCATCACGAATTCAAATTTTTAAGTGGGTAAAAAGATGCAAAGATTTAAAAGAAAACGACGACGATCCCAGCATTCGGCGGCCACAAACGATTAAAATAGACGAAAACATTGAAAAAGTGGTAAAATCATTAGAGAGAATTGACATTTGAGTAATAGAACTATCAGTGAGTTAACAAATATTGATAAAGAAAGCGTTCGCCAATTTTTAAAAGTTTTAAAAATTCGGTCCGGCTATTTTCTAGCCACATCCCGTAATGAGGGGCCAAATTTTTTAGAAGATAATATGTAGGCAGAAAAATTTTTGGTCTAGCTACTTAAAACACATTTTTTTTGCAAAATTCGACTTTATTCATCAATATAGTCTTCTTCAAGAGCGATATAATCAATCCAACGCTTTTCTAGCATTTCTATATCTTTCTTCTAGAAGGATTTGTCTTTGCCTTCAAAACAGGCCTCAATTTCGCCGACAACTTCTTCATTGGAGCCAAATCTCTTTCCCGCGACCATTTTTTGAGTTCTGCGAATAGATAGTAGTCGCTGGGGGCCAAATCTGGAGAATACGGTAAATGAGGATGTAATTTGAACTTCAATTCATGCAATTTTGCCATCGTAATCGTTGACTTGTGACACGGTGCATTGTCTTGATCAAAGAGCACTTTTTTCCTGTTTATTTGGGGCCGTTTCTTTGCGATTTCGATTCGCTATTGATGGTTTTTCCTTTCTCAGCATAGTCGATGAAAACTATGCCATGCTTATCCCAAAATACAGAGGCCAAAACCTTCCCAGCCGACTGTTGTATCTTTGGTCGCTTTGGGCGGCTTTCACCGACTGCTGTCCACTCAGCTGACTGCCGATTTGATTCCGGTGGATCCATGTTTCATCCAATGTCACATATTGCATGAAAAAATCCTTCTTATTGCGCTTAAACAGGTATAAACAGCGTTCAGAATCATCAGCACATTGTTGTTTTTGGTCCATTGTGAGCAAACGCGGTACCCATTTCGGACAGAGCTTTTTCATGCCCAAATGTTCAAACAAAATATAACCAATACGTTCTTTTGATATCTTTAGGGTGTCAGCTATCTCACGCAATTTCACTTTACGGTCATCCAAAACAATTTTTTGGATTTTTTAAATGTTTTCCGGTGTAACCACCTCATTTGGGCGGTACGACCGCGTTTAAATTCAGCATACCAGTAAATGATGAGTGATTTTCCAGAGGCAGAGTCCCTGTAACACTGATCAAGCCATTGCTCTACTTGAACGGTATCTTTTCCCATCAAAAAACAGTGTTGAATCAACACACGAAATTCGATTTTTTCCACTGTTTTCAAAATATCAAAACTATTGTAACTTGTAAACTAATCGTCGAAATGTCACAAAATTTTGACAAGTATCGTTTGAAGGTTGGTACTTCCTAAAAATCATATAGATTTTTTGAAAGGGGCTACATCTATGTGTCAGACCAGAAATTTTGCGGTCTACATGTTATAAAGTCGTTTTACGACTATATGCTTTTTAATAAGAAATGAAATTATTTCTGGAAAAAAAATATATTAACATTATGTTCCGTTTTAGCATTCCCTAGCATCCTCTACAAAGAATCCCTCGACGAAAAATCCAAAAGCTATTTTCGGTTTGCCGGCCATTAAAGATGGTACTCAATCTTTGAACGATGGTATGGTAGAAAAAAAACTAAGTCAAGCTAATGTGTCATACCAATTTGAGAAAAACAAAGATACATCACTAGATAATGTAGAAGAAAGTCCTCAAGAATACACTATAGTGACCTCATTCATGTAAGAAAATATCGCATAATTATTTTAACGGCAAATCACGACTCACCACAACCTTTTACCTCAATCCTATTAAACGAGGCGTTTTGTTTTACTTGTGGCATTATTTTCACTTACTACTTAACAAAGTCACTTCGTCAAATGCAGCTTTTCCGTGATAAATCAACAACACAAGCAATGTGATATTAAGTCCACGTTTTTCATCTGTAAATATTCAATTGTTTGACCGGTTGTGTGAAAATTCGCCTTGTTCATATCAAATTCAAATTCAAAGTCTCTTTTTTATTAATGATAAACTATTACAGGTTCTACATATATGTTCAAATTCTGTGGACACAGAATGCTTTACAGCATTGTCATCCACAGAGAAGCCTTGAGGCGGCTGATGTTCTGCCTTGGTATTTGAACCTTATTTATGTATGTGATAGTACCATTTCTGGTAGATCTTCAAATGGCAGTTTCTTTTTTCCTGGTTTGGGAGATATTTTTTTTGTTATGCTTTATTTGTGTGTGAGGATTAGTTTATTGTCTGCTGGGAAAAATAATTTGTTAAAAAAACCCAGGTCGATATAGTTAGGTATATGTGGATCATAGTTTATATTATACATTTCTATTCTAGTCTCAGTCACTCTTCTTTCTTTCATGTCTTGCTGTTTCATATTCTTTTTCACACCTGTATATTTATTTCACTCTTGTTTACATTATTGGTATTTATTATTAAGTATTAATTAAATTATATTTGTTTATTTAAAACTTGGTATATACATATGGAAGAGGAGATATGCTATTAAACTTCATGAATGAATATAGGCTATATGCCATGAATTCTTTCTTTAAAAAAAAGCCTAGTCGAAAATGGACCTGGATGTCACCATCCGGAAACACAAAAATCGAAATAGATTACATACTGACAAATGGAAAACACAAAATTCACGACGTTACAGTGTTAAACTTGTTTAATATGGGCAGTGATCATAGACTTGTAAGAGCTGCACTAGTTCTTAGCAAAAGAACAGAGATAAAAACAACTAATTAAGAGAAACTCAAATAAATTGATAGCGGAGGAATTAAAAAAAGAAGGTGAGACATACATAAAAATAGTCAACAAACATTTAGCTATCACTGATATTGATGACAAAAGGCTTATAATAGACGAAGTAAATAATAAAATAACAACGATAATCAACACGTCAACGAAAGAAATAAAGTGAACTGCGTGGTATGCAGGAATAACAAAAATATTATCAATAATGCAACCAAGCTTTTAATGGAAAAACGTAGAAAACTAGCGAAGAAAAATAAAAAAGCAACAGAAGAATTTAAACAATTGAATAAAGAAATAAGAAGAGGCATAAGACAACACGGAATGCAAATGCAAGAAGGGAAAATTAATGAAGTAATACAGAAAAACCAGGGAATCAAAATACTAAAACCAAAAATGGGAAAAAAGAAACATATGCACTTCGTAACAAAGATGGTATAGTAATTCCTGACAGGGACGAAATTCTAAAAATCGTAGAGGAGTTTTACACGGAACTGTACAAATCAAGAGTATCTAAAGAGATCGAACACAAAGACACAGAAGATAGAAAAATACAAAACGTAGGATCTGAAGAACAACACGACATAACTACAGAAGAAGTAAAAAGAACTATAAATGACTTCAAATCCAACAAAGCTACAGGAGATGACGAAATATCAATAGACATGATTGCGAAAGCGGGCGAAAACCTAATATAACAAAACTACTAAATATATGCCTAAAATCAGCAGAAATACCCAAAAGCTGGAAAAACTCTAATGTCATATTATTATATAAAAAAAAGAGAAAAGACAAAACTTAAGAATGATCGCCCAATTAGTTTGCTGTCGCATTTATATTTTTTTTATGGGTCTAGCACACGTGTTGCAGGGAAGTCCCCAAAGCGCTCCAGGAGAGGCATGTGTGCGGAAAAAGCGATTTACGTTGTTCTTGAATCGCTGTAAATTGTACTCGGTGGGGAACACAGCCCTGGGCAAATTATAAACTGCTTACAAGGATAATTACTAATAGATTAACAAGAAAATTGGATGAATATCAATCTCAATAACAAGCGGGGTTCAGAAAGAGCTATAGTACTAGGAATCACCTATTAACAATGAAAAAGCAAATGAATATGGATCCCCGTGTGTATGGCCTTCGAGAGGACGTTTGACAGCCAGAAAAGGGAATAAATGTGAACGGACAGCGTCTAACTAACTTGCACTACGCAGATGACATCATACTCCTCTCAAACACTGTGAGGGACTTACAAGAAGTCATTAACGAACTTAACAGAGAATCAGCCAACAGTATAGAGCCTTGAAGCACACCGGAGTTGAAAGTGAAGGTGTCAGAAAGAAATCCGTCTACTACTACTAAAAGAACGTTCCCTGAGAAAACACAATAACCATAAACAGAGCTTTTCAGACATATTATAAGATCGCAATCTATCGCGCCAAACCGGTCGAATGCCATGGAACCGCTCGAGGTTCTCAAACGTGTTCTATATAGGCTATATTTGGCGAAATGATTTATTTTAGTAATAATAACGTTTTATTTAAAAAAGAAAACTGCGTATACAAAGCGTATTTGCCATTTTCATGTTTTAGCTCTTTTGAAAAACCTACCCTTAATATAACTCTGGCCGACGGGATACAATTTGTTCAAGAAACAGTCAATCATCTACATGACAACGAGAATCATATTATAAACTTAATAAACAAATATATTAAAGATTCGAACGTACAAAAACAATTAGGTGAGTAAACTTTAGCTAACTGTTATACAAGTAGAATCTTTGAGTAGAACGGGGCTTTTTTTTAAGTAAATAGATGTCGCTTCAAGTCACAAAAACTCAATATAGGTAACTATATAGTCTTATTCGAATGTTTAGTTGTCGATACAGGGGTAAATACAACTAAACAAATAATATCATTTCTGGACTTCCAGCCATTTTTGTAGCTATTTTTGTTAAATTGTTTATGAAAGCGAGGCTCGTTATTGTAAACATTAGGTTTTAGATATCTCGCCAAAAAGAGTGAATCGACATCAAATTAGAGCCACGTGGAGGCTAAGTTCTTTTATCTTTTTTTGCAAATTAGTTTATACAGAGACCTATATAGACGACGATTAGATCAAAAATTAAATGAATTTAACTACGACAACCTCCAACAGATGTATGACCACATAAAAGAATGCATCAAACAGGCGTCCCTAGATGCATTAGGTAAAGAAGACAACGAGAATGAGAAACATTAGAATCTGTGAAAAAACCAAAGAATCTCTAAAGGAGAAAAAAAGACTATACGAAAAATGGCTGAATACAAAATCAGAAGGAGATCTACAGAAATATAAAGAGAAAAATGCAGAAACGAGGAGGATGATAAACAAAGAAAAGAACGAGAGATGGGAAAAATCGTGCGAACATGTAGAACAGTATATATGTAGGAGGAACTAGAAGTACAGAGTCATGGAGAATAATTAAAGCATTAAGGACTAACAATAGAGAAAAGACGTATATAGAGTACATCCCAGAAAGCGAATGGGAAGAATATTATAAGAAGCTACTAACAGAAGATAGACAAGAATTCCAAGAAGAGAACCCTGAAGAAGAACAGAATAAGGAAATAAAAGAGATAGAACTAAACTATGAAGAAGTAAAGAAGACAATAAAAACACTCAAAAATAATAAATCTGCAGGGCCTGGGGGGTGTGGTAAATGAAATGATTAAGTACGGGTCTAATAAATTACATCGAATGCTGAGAAACATGTTCCACAGAGCGATAAATGGAGAAAATATACCAGAAGAATGGAGAAAATATACCAGAGGAATGGTCAAAAACCTATATAGTATATATATTTAAAAAGGGAGACCGCAGAAAATGCACAAACTATAGAGGCCTAAGCATAATATCGAGTATGGGACGTCTGTATGGAAAAATTAATAAAAATATCATAGAGAAAAATATAAAAGGAAAAATTGGAGAAGACCAGGCAGGCTTTACGGCCGGAAAATCATGTATAGACCACATATACACTATAAAACAAACAATGGAAAAAAAAAAAACTGGCAAAGAATAGAGAAGTTCATCTAGCCTTTATAGACATAAGAAAGGCCTATGACTCAGTACCAAGACAAAGATTATGGAATGCAATGAAAGAAATAGGCATTGACAAAGAACTAATATACTCAGTGAAAGCTCTCTACGATAACAACACAGTGAACGTAAAAATAGGACATAAAATAGGGAAGAGACTCCAAACATCAAAAGGCCTATACAAGGATGCTCTACATCCCCAACACTATTCAAAATATACAACGAACAAACATTAAAAAAATGGAAGCAAAAATGTAGTGGAATGGGAGTCCCAATACAAGCAGATTACTTATATACTCTAAGTTTCGCAGACGACCAAGTAATTATAGCGCAAGATGAGGAAGACCTCAGTTATATGGTAAGAAAACTGAAAGAAGAATACACTAAAGCTGGATTAGTAATAAACTTTGATAAAACGGAATATCTAACAACAAAAGAGGGAAATGCGGAGAATCTAGAAGTCGATAACTAAACAATAATCAAAGGAACCGATAAATTTAAATATTTAGAGAAGAAGAGGTCAAAGCTAGATTGGGACAAACGCGGACATGTATAAGACAATTAAATTCGATTCTGTGGGACAAACACATTACAAAGAGAAATAAAACACGCATATACAAATCAATAATACAAAGCATAATGACATACGAGTCAGAAACATGGACGATCAACAAAAGAAATAAATCTAAAATGAACGCGGTAGAGATGGAGTATTGGAGAAGATGTTGTAGAGTGACACGTATGGAGGGAATAACAAATGAAGAAATAAGAAGCAGAATTAACATCAAAGAGATCGCAATAAACACCATCGAAGAAAAACGATTAAAATAGTATGGACACATAAGACGGAGCGAAAATAATAGGTGGATAAAGAAAATAACGGAGTGGAGCCCTATAGGGAGAAGAAAAAAGAGGAAGACCCAGATGATCGTGGAGAGACGATGTGGACGAGGCTATGGAGGACAGGGGTCTAACAGATGGAGACTGGCAAGATAGAAACGGATGGAATCAAAGGCTGAGAGAAGGAAGACAGCATCAGCTGTAGAAAATCCTTGATATATATATATATATATATATATATATATATATATATATATATATATATATATATATATTATATATATATATATATATATATATATATATATATATATATATATATATATAGTTTATACAGGAAAATTGCTCGAATAACGTGCAAATATGTGTGAGAATTATGAGTTGTGATTAAAATTTTGTATAGAAATTAAAAAGAAGCTCCTAGTAGTTTCCACATGTCGCTAACAGTTGTTGTGCAAATTTACCTTACCTCTAAGATATAGTCTGTCAAGTAAGAACGTGTCCACGATAATTCATTTTAAGTAGATGCGATTCTAGCGATTCCAGATTCAAGAAAAGATCGGTAGAGGGAACCTTTGTCTCAGACTCATTTTATCAATATATCAATCGGTTCCGAATTTTCGTCGAAATCAAGTAAAATCCAAAATGAGTCACTTATTTGCGTGTCCGTTCGAGGCAGTCTTTCTTTGTTCCCATCCAAGGAGGCCGAAAATTGCACATTCTGCGGCCGCTAAATACATTAAAAAGTCAGTGTCGTTTGTGAAGAAGTGCGTAAATCGTTTTAACGAAACGGCTCAGTAGGCAAAGTCACTCCAAGAGTCGAAAAACCAATCGTGTCTTTGTTTTCACGTAACTCGAAATTGAGGCGGCGTCAAATAAATAAATAAATAAATAAACTTTATTAATCCAGGAGACCATACACAATAGCATAGGACAAGTCAGGCACTATTTTAAATGAGTGAGAAGAAGTACTACAAATGAATTTACATAAATATAATAAAGGAAACAAAAGTTATCATCTTAACATTAGTAGCCTCTATCTGTTAAAAAATCGTTTATACTGTAGTCACATTTTTCCAAAAAAAAAAACAATTAACGTTCTTTTATACAATTTTATATTAGTAATATTTCGAAAATGGGGGGGGGGCAATTTATTAAATAGGTTAAATGCCAATATAACGGGATTGTTTTCCGCTGTGGACAAACTATGGACTGGAATAGCATAGTTATCACCGTACCTTGTATATTAATCGTGATAATAATTGTTAGTAACAAAATTCTGTGGTTTCTGCTTCACAAATAACAAAATTTCAACCATGAAAATACAAGGTACTGTGAGGATCCATAAATCCCTAAAAATCCGCCCACAGGATGCACTTCTCTGAGCGTTAACTATCGCTTTCACAACTTAAGCTATTTTCCAAATATATTCCTAAAAATTTTACTTCATCTACTTGTTGGATACGTTTCCCTTGAATTTTTAATAGATAACTTTCAGATATTGCTTTAGTTCGAAGAGTAAAATCGATGAATACAGTCTTTTGTGTATTTATACACAATTTATTTGCATTGAACCATTTTAAAAAAATTTATTTAAAATATCTTGTTCACACACTAGCACTTCTTCTTTACTTTTGTGAGAGAAAACGTAACTATTATCATCGGCAAACATTATGAGATTATGTTGCTCTTCTATATTAGGCAGATCGTTCACAAAAAGCAAAAAACAACAGAGGTATCGGTAATATGTCCGACTTTGCTGTATTTACATTTACGAGTTGGGTTCTCCCAGTTAAGTAACTCCTAAGTAGTTCATTAATGTTTCCCCTCAATCCATACGCATTCAACTTATCCAGCAGAAGATCGTGATTTACAAGGTCAAACGCCTTACTTAAGTCCATAAATAGGCCTGCCTAATGTTTTCATTTTCAGATCTAGATTTGTGTAAACTTTATTAATAAATTCGTAAATTGCCGATATTGTGGATTTGCCCTTGAGAAATCCATTTTGTGCCCCATGCAAGATGCCTTACTTTATTACAAATGCTAATATCTTATTAACCATTACTCTTTCCACAAGTTTTGATAATATAGAGAGCAGCGCGATAGGCCGGTAATTTTTAATACAATCTTTTTTACCCTTTTTATATACCGGAATAATTTTTACAATTTTCAACGCCTCAGGAAACACACCCTCGGATAGTATCATATTTATCCAAAATGACAATGGACCTGCTATAAGATGAACACAAGTTTTTAGCATTTTAGTATGAACTTCATCAACTCCAACGGAATGAGAATTTTTTAGGTTATTTATAACATCCACCACATCCTGCTGATTTATTGGTGTCAGGAACATGGTATGAAGCTCCTGATAGTAGGGCAGTGAACAGCTGGGTTTAACATTGGGTAATGTCTCGTTCACTTTTTTAGCAATATTTATAAAATATGCATTTTAAAGCAATTTGCCGTTTCAGAAGGATTTTCAGCAACTACATCATTACTAACAATTTTGGTACTTCTAGGGAGAGACAAAATTGGGTTCGAATATGTCCCATGAGACTATTTGGCATCTTCGTGCTCATGGTATCAACTTCCGAAGCACGTTGACGACACCTTTGCTGGGCGACAATGTCGTAGCGAAGCGGCTAGGTTGAGCTCTCGATAAGATACTAGAGTGGCCCGCATAATCGCCAGAGACTAACCCTATTGAAAACGTTTAGTCCTTTGTAAAGAAAAACCTCAGAGGAAAGACTGAGGAGTTTGACTCAGTTGTGACGCACGATTCGAAAAATTTGGAGATCATTGCAGAAAATCTCGCCGGCAGAATTAATAGAACGATTTAATAATAGGGACGTTCTCATTTGTGGTGATTATAACTTGCCTGATGCTGTCTGGTTGGATGGAGACGATGGTTTAAGTGTGCAGTGTCCCGCGTCCTCTTCGGTGAATATTATACGTGCGTGCTATGGATATCTCAATATGAGACAACTAAACTCTATTCCCAATATACATGGAAGATTTTTTGATCTTGTGTTTTGTAACAAACAAGAGGTCAATGTTTCTGTTGCCCTAGAGTGTATTTTAAATGTTTCTCAGCACCATATTGCATATGAAATATCGATTTCCATCTATGTTGGCAACAATAGTTTGAAATGTGACATACGATTTTAAGAATTCCAATTTTCAATTAATCAATGAATTTGTAGTCATTGGTATAGTTTGAACGGCGCCCTGCATGGGAGTCGGTTTTCAATAACTCAAATAACACTTTCAATAACTCAAATAAACTTTCAAATAACAATTCAAACTAATATAAATCTTTGTGTCGAGAATTTTTACAATATTTTATATGATGTCATTGCCATCTTCGTACCGGTTAAACGCTTTAGAACAACAAATTTTCCAAGTGGTTTTCTGCAGACTTACAAACACTGGTTATGCAAAAGAAAATTGCGCACAAAAAGTATAAACAAAACGGTTTATTCACCTCATACCAACAGTTTTCTTTATTGCGTGATAGATGTAAACGTCGTCAATCAGCTTGCTATAAAGCAGGGATGTCAAAGATACGGCCCGCGCGGGCCGCATCCGGCTCCCGGGATGTATCAATAAGGCCCGCGATCGCAATGTGTCACAGAAAGAAGAATCATGTTTTTTAGAGCTTTTAGACTTCACTCGATTCCTCTACGGAAGTTTTAAAATGCGCACACTACATTTATAAATAATTTCAAAGGCAGCGCGTGCCTTGACAAGCGAGAGAGATAGACAGTAACGCCATCTCTTAGCAACAAGCGGAAATACCCTATTATTTTTGTTGAGAACAATAGAATCTTCCACGCGCTTCGAGTCTAGACTAGAACCTTCCTTATCGATATTATAAAAGGAGTGCGTCGGCGCGACGTGAGTCAGTTGAGTGTGAGTCGAGTAATCGAAGCGATACGGTCGGAGAAGGATTTTAGTTATACTGCGAAGTAGTGATTGTGAAGGTATTGTGCATTTGTTTGTGTCGTGCTCGTGCGATATCCATAATTGTTGTGTCGAGTTCCATAATTGTTACGATTTTGGCATAATGTCACAAAAACGTAAAGTTGAGTGCAGAGTTTTTCAGTCTAAATGGGAAATTGCATATTTTTTCATAGAATGGAAAGGTAAACCACTGTGTTTGATTTGCAATCAAACAGTTGCTGTTTGTAAGGAGTTTAACTTGAAGAGACACTATGATACGAATCATAAATCAAAATTCGATTGTTACACTGAAAAAAATAAGAATTGTCACATTGTCATCTTTAAAATTTAAACTTCAAGGTCAACAATCGATGTTTACTAAAGCTAATACTGAGAGCGAAGATGCCCTGAAATCAAGTTTTATTATTGCATTAGAGCGAAGAGATCAAAACCTTTCACTGATGGTGATTTTATTAAAGACTGTATGTTGAAAGTTGCCGATGTTTCATTTCCATTTCAAAAGTCAATAATTCAAAATATTTCGCTGTCAAGAAACACTGTTGCTTCAAGAATAAATGGTTTATCTCAAAATTTGGTTCTTCAACTGAAGGAGAAAATTAAGAAATTTACAAACTTTTCACTGGCTGTTGACGAGAGCACTGATACTGTTGATACAGCTCAACTTGCTGTTTTTATACGAAGTATTAACAGTAACTTTGAAATAACTGAAGAACTATTAAAGTGCGTTCCATTGACAGGTACTACAACAGCAAATGATGTTTATTCTGCAATTGAGCATTTGATAGCAGAATATGAACTCGACTGGAATATACTTAGCAGCACAACTACGGATGGCGCTCCTGCCATGGCTGGCAAACATTCGGGCGTTGTAACTAAATTAAAACAGAAAACATCAGGGAATTTTGTGGGATTTCACTATATAATTCATCAGGAATCATTGGCATCCAAACATTTAAAAATGGACCATGTCATGCAACCTATAATTAAAATAGTAAATTTTATAAGGAGCAGAGGACTAAATCACTGACAGTTCAGGCAGTTTTTTACAAGATTTGGACGAAAAGTTTTCTGATGTTCCTTACTTCACCGAAGTTCGTTGGCTCAGTCGAGGAGTAGTTTTAGAAAATTTTTTTGCGTTCAAGCTTTCATGTTAGAAAAAGGCAACCCAATTGATTATGACAATGACTGGTGGATTGATTGTGCCTTTTTGGTAGATATGAATAAACACTTGACTGATATGAATGTAAAGTTACAGGGTAAAAATCTGATTGTCACTCAAATGTATTCATGTATTCAAGCCTTTGAAACAAAGTTGAGGCTGTGGGAAAATCAGGTAAAAAATCAAACTTTGGATCATTTCCCTCATTTAAAATCATTTGGCACAGTGAACCAAAAAAAATTGGATCAATATTCTCAACTTCTGCAAAATTTGATCACGGAATTCAACAATCGTTTTGAAGACTTTCACAAAATGAATGAAATGAAATTCCCAATTTTCAACAATCCATTCAATTTTGAAGCTTCACAGGCACCAGTTCATTTGCAAATGGAGTTGATAGATCTTCAATCGGACAGTATTTTGAAAGAAAAATTTAAAGAGATTAATGCTCTTACATTTTATACACAATATTTCAAGAGTTTGGATAACTACCCTGAATTAAAAAAGCATGCAGCACGCATTCTCTGCATGTTTGGTAGCACCTATTTATGTGAGCAGATGTTTTCCGTCATGAAAAATAAATAAGAACAAACATCGCACAAGACTTTCGAATGAAAATCTCCAATCAATTCTTAAAATAACTACAACGAATATGATACCTGACATCAATGAGCTTGTCAAAAACAAGAGAAGTCAGGTATCTAGATCCTCGAGCTCAAAATAATTACCCTCTTTTATAACTTTGATATAATTTTTTACCAACCGTATATTATATACTATATAATTAAATAAATAAAATGTTATAATAATTCAGTACATTTTTTTTATTTGAATCTGGCCCGCCTACACATTCTAAATTTAATATATGGCCCTCTGCGAAATTGAGTTTGACACCTCTGCTATAAAGAATATTTGTCTTAGAGTTGACAATGACTTAAGAGTCGACCCTGCGTTTTTTTGGAGACACGTTAACAATTCCAGAAGGTGTACTTCTTATCCACATAGCATGTTTTTGATGGATTCACTTGCTAATGATGGCAATGGCATCGTGGATTTGTTCGCGCGTCATTTTTCGGCTAGTTATGTGAGAGAACTGTGACTTTTCAGCCTATAATATTGATAACGTACTGGACGTGAACGTTGTGAGGATCTCATTGGCCGAAGTATTTGAAGGCATTAATCAGCTTAAGATGAGTTATTCTCATGGCCCAGATGGGATTCCATCAGCATTCCTGAGAAAATGTGTGTTTTCCCTGAGCAGACCACTACACTATATCTTCTGTTTGTTGTTGGACTCCTGCGTTTTTCCGCAATATTGGAAGACTAGCTTTTTGACACCCATTTATAAATCAGGAAATCGTGAAGATATAACCAATTACAGGGTATTTGTATTCAGTCGGCTATACCGAAGCTCTTTGATAAGCTTGTCGCGGATCAACTTTCATGGATTTGTAGGAACTTTGTGAGATACGAGCAGCACGGCTTTTCTCGGGGAAGATCCACAGTCACAAACTTACGTTACGAACAGTATCTGTTGGGCGCGTTTGAGAGAGGTATGCAGGTTGATGCTGTATACACTGATTTCTCGAAGGCGTTTGACAGGATTATTCATGAGCTTTTGGTGGGAAAACTTCGAGCCCTGGGATTCGGCACGAGCGTGACTAGGTGGATCAAGAGTTTTTTGACTGAACGTAGCCAGTTTACACGTATATTAAATCATATTTCAAGAAACATATCGGTATGTTCAGGTGTCCCGCAGGGTTCACACTGTGGGCCTCTCCTTTTTAATTTGTTCATTGATGATATTGGTAAGATGTTCAACCATTCTGAATATCTTTTATTTTCGGATGACCTCAAATTGTATAGAGGAATAGAAAGTGTAAACGATGTTACGCGCCTGCAGGAAGATCTGAATCGACTCTATCACTGGTCAGGAAGAAATGGCTTAAGTCTAAATGTTAAGAAATGTTTCTGCATTTCCTTTGGTAGGAAGCGGAATATTGAGCGTCATTGGTATAGTTTGAACGGCGCCCTGCTTGAGTCGGTGTCGGAGATTCGTGACTTGGGTGTGCTTTTGGACAGTCAACTTAATTTTCGTGGCATATTAATATTATTCTGAGACTGGGTCTCAGAAATTTTGGTTTTGTTACCAGATATAGTAAGCTATTGTCGGCTAGCACGTTTAGAGTGTTGTATTTTTCAGTGGTCCGCTCTGGTTTGGAGTATGCTTCGGTAATTTGGTCACCATCTTACCAGTGCCATATTGCTGAGATTGAGTCAGTGCGGCGTAGATTTCTACGAACTTTAACTTTTAAAGCTGGAATAAATATTTATAAAGATGCAACTATGGGGTGATTATGAACGCTTTTGGTGTAGCTACTTTGAAGAAGCGTAGGGATCTTGCAGATGTTTTATTCCTATATAGACTCCTGAATGGCTTTGTTTCCTGTCCAACCCTTTTGGAGAGCGTCCAACTTAATACTATTCATAGGACTCGTGGTAGTGTACTGCTCAGTATTCCATTTCACAGTGCTAATTATGGCTATTACAGTCCTCTCACGAGAATGTGCCGATTATTTTATACAGCCTTGATCCCTTCAGTTGTAGTGTTAGGGAATTTAAAACGCTTGTAAACGCGATCGGAATCTGAGGTGTTAAACTGTTGTAATGCTTGGTTTTTTTTTCTCCTTTTTCACGTTATGAGTTGTATATGTGCATTGTGTTTTAACATTATTTTGTTTTTATATTACTATTGTAATTGGCTTGACCATTAAAATAAATAAATAAATAAATAAAGATGTCAGGCGATTATTGATGCAGGTGGCATTTGGA
The DNA here is from genome assembly GCA_019049505.1 of Pachyrhynchus sulphureomaculatus. NCBI lineage: Eukaryota > Metazoa > Arthropoda > Insecta > Coleoptera > Curculionidae > Pachyrhynchus > Pachyrhynchus sulphureomaculatus. The sequence goes on along the minus strand of CM032453.1, from coordinate 144,638,468 downwards.
CAACTTACTTAGGTAATTGCGCCGTTGTTAGCACACCAAAGAATACATTGATGATAAAAAATATTCTCGAAACACATTTTTTCAAGAAGACGAGCGGTCACGTTCCTACTTGACAGACTGTAACCTGTCCAAGTCCGCAGGTTCATTCATCCTATAGTTAGTTTTGTTATTCCACAATTTACCACCATCTTGTCAAGTTACAACTCTAATTAAGTATTTAATTTTTTTTTCAAGTGACTGCTGTTTGCTACCATTCCAAGATTCAATGGGAAGCAGAGAGAAGATCCTGCTCATTGGCGAACGACATGTGGTTACAACAACTAGACATAGGCAGAGCACAAGAGAAGATTTTACAGGACACATTAAGTTCTTTGGTGAAGCAAAATCGGCAACTTCAGATAGAACAGGAACATTTGTACCGTAAACACGAGAAACTAATGAAACTCTTACGTGGTTACGAAAACAGGCCGAAAAGTCACGGTAAAAAGATATATCAAAGTACACAAATCGTCTGAAAGTTTTAAACAACATCTCAATACAAATAAGAGATTCAGTGTCCTTATTTAAACTCTTTGTCCAAAAAGAAAGTGAACTTTAAAAAAAAATAAAACGCAGTGATGTTTAAATCATTTAGTTTAATCAATATACTTTTCCTAAGCTTTTTAGGATATTATTAATGGTCGGAGTCACTACCGCTTGAGCATTTTCAGTGGTTTAGTGTCCCCTTCTTTTCGTCGGCAATTGAAGTCGGAGAAAAAGAAAGAAAACTGTCTCATGAAGTCCGAACAAACCATGTTCCATCACGAGTAACCATAACTAGAACGTCAGCGTAGCCTTACAGTCCACAACAACTTTAAATCTCATACAAAGTTCAAATTCAATCAAGTAGGAAATACTGCTCTTGATTGGGGCTTTGCTTCTAGACATACGCTGCGTTTGTTAAATTCTATTATTCTTCTTCTTTGGGTACCATGACCGTTCAATGATCGTTGGTTATCATGTTGATGATTATGATCGTTTTATTGACAGCCGCTTGGAAAAGTTGAACCGTAGACTTTCCGAACCAATACCTCATATTTTTCAACCACGATGATCTCCTTCTCCCTGGAATCTATAATCAGATGGAAGATTTCGTATTTTTGTGGATGTCTTATAATGTGGCCACAATATTCTAATTTGCGTCGCTTGATGGTCGTGGCCACTTCCAAGTCCTTGTTCACGTGAGCGAGAACGCTGTTGTTACTAGTTCTGTCCATACAACTGATTTTCAGCAGTTAATACACCCACATCTGGAATGCCTCCAGACGTTTAAACATTGTTTCACTTAGCGTCCACGCTTCCATGCCGTACAAGAAAACCGGAAAGGTATAGCAGCTTACCACTTTCATCCGTAGTTTCGACGGTAGGTCGTGACTAGTTAAGATTTTTTTTGTTCTTCATAAATGGGACTCGGGCCTTCTCTATTCGAATTTTGACTTCCACAATCGGGCCTCAGTGGTCGTTGATATTGCTACCGAGACCCATTTATCAACTTTCTCTATCTTGGTGCCACTGACTGTAATACCACCATTTTCAATATTAGATTTTTTTGCCTATAATCATATATTTTGTTCTATTTGCATTGAGACTTAAATCAAACTGTGTACAAGTGTCAGTTATTTTATCCATACATTTTTGTACAACTTTTCCGTTATTAGTGATAATTAATGTATCATCGGCGTATCTGATGTTATTTACGTTAACGCCATTAATGTTGATTCCTTCAGTGGTACCACCTAGTGCTTCATTGAATATCACCTCCAAATAGAGGTTGAACAACAAAGGCGATAGAATACAACCCTAACGCACTCCCCGCTTGATTTTAATAAAGTACAAATTGACGATGATACGAATGTCTTTGTCGTCTATACCGGTCGTTTTTAAAATCTCTAGAAGTTTTTCGTGGCTTACCCTGTCAAAGGCTTTTTCAAAGTCAATTGGACAAAGGAACACATTTTGGTTGACATCGCGACATCTCTGGATCAACACCTGGATACCAAACAGTGCCGGTCTAGTCCCTAACCCTTTTCGAAAACCAAACTGACTGTTTCCAATTCTTTCTTCAAATTTATTATACAGTGTGTCCCAAAAAGTTTTATACAAATGGAGAAAAAGTTTATCTTACATATTCTTACTACTCAGTATATATCACCACTACACCAAACACTTTATTTTTGCTCTCGACGCGCGTTTCGCTAACCATGTTAGCTTCATCAGGGGCTAAAGCTAAACTACAAATCTACCCTATTTATACTTAGCCTGACCCTTGAATTACTCAAGCGGAACTAATGACATTAATCTTAGATTATCCAACGTTACACTATAATCAGCTTCAAGGGCATGTTCGGCAATGCTAGACTTTTTCTGTTCTACTGTATTTAAAGTGTGCTAAATGTTCTTTAAATCATGTTTTAATTGACCTTTGAGTTTGCCCAACATACTTTTTGTCACAATCATTACAACTAATTTCATAAATTCCACTTTTCTGTGTTATTTTCTTCGCGTGTAAAAAAAGTGGAATTCTGAATATTAAATCTAATCTTATGTCTATTTATTAGCATATTTACTAAGTCATCGTCATAACCATTAACTCTAGTTATATTTCTAATACGATTCCTTTCTTTATTAAGTTTACTCTATTCAGAGGGAAAGTAACCAAACGATGAACCAAAAAATGTAATGAGGCTAATTTATGTTGCTTACAATGAAATGAATCATTAGGAATATATCTATCTGTTACTGTGTCCTTTCTATAGATATCAAAATCTAATCTATTATTATTTTTAATAATTAAAATATCTAGAAAAGGCAGTTGTCCTTTGTTCTCAACTTCGTAAGTGAATTTAATGGAATCATACCGGCTATTCAATTTAGAAACAAAATCATCAATATTTGCTTTCTTTGTATCAAAAATCGCGAAAATATCATCCACATACCTATACCATACCCTTGGGAAATATTCGAATTCTTGACTGGCTTCGATTTCAAACTTACTTATGAATAAAGTGGCTATGAAAGGTGATAAGCAATTACCCATAGGTGTTCCTTCTTTCTGAACAAAAAAATGATTGTTATATTGGAAATAATTTTGTTCCATACAAAGTTTAGATAATGTTAAGTATTCACGAATAATTTCGTCTTCAAAGTCATTCATTCTAAGTAATTCTTCGAGATATTGTAAAGTCTTTGGTATAGTGGTGATATATACTGAGTAGTATCATTGTGCCAAAGATTCCACATTCCCAACATAGGTTACATATTCTTGTGGATCCCTAAGCACATGAACATTGGAGGTAACGACATAGCTGATAGAGAGGCTAAAAGAGCAGTAATTAACGGAACTCTTTTCTCGGGGAAAACAACAGTAATGATTTTACAAAGGTGCTTTGCTCAATGTGGGACTTGGAGAATAACGAAAATAAACTATGGCCTATAAAGCCTCACGTAGTCCCTCCTTTTCATAATTCAAATAATAAAAGATCAGCTGATATAATAGAGGTTACCGATTTCAAAACAACTAAATACATCTGACGCTACTATTTTTAAAACATTTCGTTTTTTTTTTGGACAGGCGGTGTAAGATTTAGTAACAACTTTTTATTTTTTCGAAAAAAATAAATTACTGAGTCTCTCAGCACTCTATTTGCATGGATTTTGATTCAATTTTGAATGCGTCACTTTATCAGCCCTTTCAAAATATGAAAATATGATATTGATGTAAAATATAGAAACAAACAAGCCTGATACTTTGGTACCTTTTAAATACGTGGAAATATTACTCTTTTTTAGAATCCCCCAGCCTCAATGATTCTAATGATTATTTTTAGAGCACGACGCCCAAATAGACTCGATATTGAGACACAACGAAAAACTTCAAGTTAAACTGGAGACGATTTTCAAAAAATGCGAAAGTCTGGAGGGAGAATTGGTAATGTTTCAAAAACAGAATGATAGTATGGAACAGCAGCTGAGGAACTGTACTGTTAAAATACAAACAATGAAAGGTAATTTAATATCAATGTAGGTTCCGAACATTTCTAATATAAAGTAACACGTAGGCTGAAAAGTTTTTGGTTTAGCTACTCAAAATACATTTTTTTTGCAAAATTCATCAATATAGTCTCCTTTAAGGACAATTCAATCAGTGTAGAAGGATTTGTCTTTGCCTTCAAAATAGGCCTCGGTTTCGGCGATAACTTCTTCATTAGAGCCAAATCTTTTTCCCGCGAGCATTTTTTTGAGGTTTGCGAATAGATAATAGTCGCTGGGGGCCAAATCTGAAGAATACGGTGGATGAGGAAGCAATTCGAACTTCAATTCATTTAATTTTGCTATCGCAATCATTGACTTGTGACACGGTGAATTCTCTTGATGAAAGCGCACTTTTTCTTGTTCATTTGAGGCCGTATCTTTGCGATTTCTACTTTGAAACACACCAATAACTTTATATAATATTCGCTATTGATGGCTTTTCCCTTCTCAGCATAGTCGATGAAAATTATTCCATGCGCATCCCAAAATAGAGAGGCCAAAACCTTCCCAGCCGACTGTTGTGTCTTTGGTCGCTTCGGGTAGCTTTCACCGGCGGCTGTCCACTCAGCTGACTGCCGATTTGATTCCGGTGTGTAGTAGTGGATCCATGTTTCAACCATTTTCACATATCGCATAAAAATCCTTTTTATTACGCTTAAGCAGATTCAAACAGCGCTCAGAATCACATTGTTATTTTTGGTCCACTGGTGTCAGCTATCTCATGCAATTTCACTTTATGGTCATCCAAAACAATTTTGTGGATTTTTTTTATGTTTTCCGGTGTAACCACCTGATTTGAGCGTCCCGAGCGTTCAGCACATTTGTATCTGTACGACCGCGTTTAAATTCAGCATACCAGTAAGTGATGAGGAATTTTCCAGAAGCAGAGTCCCCGTAACACTTATCAAGCCATTTCTTTGCTTGAACGGTATTTTTTCCCATCAAAAAACAATGTTTAATCAATACACGAAATTCGATTTTTTCAATTATTTTGAAAATATCAAAAGTAGGGTCACTAAAACGATTGTAACTTGTAAACTAACCATCGAAATGTCATGAAATTTTAACACGTATCGTTTGAAAGTTGGTACCTCCTAAAATCATATAGATTTTTTGAAAAGGGCGACATCTTTGTGTCAGATCAAAAATTATTCAGCTTACGTGTTATTTACAATAAACTGAGAACAATCACATGGGTTTAGTGAAGAAAAATCAACTATATTTACTATAAAACAAGTCATGGGGGAGTGAGTTTCAACCGAGACCTGCACCAGCTATTTATAGATTCAATCCGAAGAGTCAAACTAAGGGAAACAATGTAGAAACTAATAGTAAATTAAATTCATATTGCCTTAAATGGCACATATTACATATAGTCTACGATGCATTAATCGCTTCTCATATGTCATATGGACTGATAAACTGGAAGCAAGGACCAGCAGCAGCAAGATTCTTTGGGCTGCAGATATTTGGGCTTGCGATACCGCGACGACACAAAATAAAAATTTATGATTTATATTTTAATGTTACTTTCAATGCATATCTATAAATATCTACTATTTGTATATGAAAATCGTATCAACTTCTGTCCAGTCACAAGAGTACTACACGCGGCAATGATCTCCAAATTTTTCGAATCTCGCGAGACAACCGAGCCAAAGTCTTCATAGTCTTTCCTCTGAGTTTCTTCTTTACAAGGGAGCAAACGTTTTCAATAGATTTGGCGTCCGGCGAGTGTGAGGGCCACTCTAGTATCTTATCGTGGGCCGCTTCGTGAAGTAATTTTCGCCCAGCAAAGGTTTCTTCAATGTACTTCGGAATTTGACATCATGAGCACGAAGGTGTTGTCGAATGGGAGATATTCAAACCCGATTTTCTTAATTTTGCCGCTCCTTGACACAGCGCCAATTTCGAGTTCCGTGAAAACAAAGACACAATTCGTTTTTCGACTTTCCGAGTAACTTTGCTTACCGAGCCACGTTTCGGAAGTCATCGACACTTTTCGTCTCGTTAAAACGATTTACCTACTTCTTCACAAACGATACCGACTTTTTAATATATTTAGCGGACGTGGAATGTGTCATTTTAGGTCCTTTTGGATGGGAACAAAGAAGGACTGCCTCGAACTGACGCGCAAACAAGTGACTGTGTGATACTTTTACTAAATGTGTCGTAGACAAAGGTTCCCTCTACCGATTTTTTGTTGAATCACTAGAATCTCATCCACCAAAAATGTATTATCGCGGACACATTCTTACTTGACCGCCTGTACCTTGTTAAATTGGATTTTTTTACGAATATATTTAAATATGATATTTATGTTTATCATATTAGGTTACAACTGTGATATTTATATATTGCATTTATTATTTTTTTATTGTTTTTATTTTATTTTTACTGTATTTATACGTTTGTCTACTGTAAATACCTTGTGTAACAACACGAATAAACGTACTGAATATTGAATCAGTGGTCTCGAACGTCAAAATGCGAAATCGGTAGAGTTGCCCACTAATATCGATATATTTGTACCCAAAATCGGTATATGAAAAAAATAAAATACGCAATCAAATTTATTTATTTTAAACTTCTTTATCTTTGTAAAAAACAATAGGAACTTACAGAATATACTAAGTATACAATTAAAACTAATAAGAGTAATTTTTTTTTTTTTACAATACAGTAGAACCCCGATTAACCGAGTCGCGATTATCCCAGCTCCGGATTAATCGAGCCAATCTAAGAACCTGATGATCCTAGGTACGCGCGTGTATGCTGCGTATTAACCGAGCTTCTAAAATATGTATGTACATATTTCTATTTAAAATCGTCGGGGCCTTCGGGGAATCCCCCTGGCCCGTGTGATGGGTCCCCCTATTTATGTTTTTGGACTCTTTCAGCATGTAAATTTGCGTGAATGCAGTGCGTTATAGCGTTTACTACGGAGAAGTACGAGTATACTCACATAATTTATTTGGCTGCAGTTCTGGTAGTTATATGTAATTAATACGAAATGCTTTGTTTGAATTTTTGTTTGTCGTATTATAATGGAGCAAAACAAGCGTAAAAGAATCATCGTTCCTATTGAAGAAAAATTAAAAGCCATCAGAAGAATTGAAGCAGGAGAGACAATTGAAGTTGTTGCACGAGATTATGGAGTAGGTGAGGTAACAGTTGAAGATTGGAAAAGAAACCGCACAGAAATAGAAGAGTGGTGTATAAATCAAGCCTCCTCGTCCTCAGGAAGAAAATCAATGAAAACCGGCGACTATGAAAAAGGTTAACGAAGCTTTATTCATGTAGTTTAACCAACAGAGATCAAAAGGTGTGCCTCTGTCAGGTCCAATTTTTACAACAGAAAGCAATAATGATTAGTAGGCAATTCCCAGAGATAGATCAGTTTACCGCCAGTTCTGGATGGCTTGACCGCTGGAAAAAATCGGTACGGTGTACGACAACTGACTGTATGTGGTGAAAAACTTTCTGCTGATGAATCATCAATTGAGAAGTTTTTTTTTTAAGCAGAACTTTAAAAAGCAAATCGAAGATTGTGGATACACATGTGA
>CM032453.1:144569699-144630731 GCA_019049505.1 Pachyrhynchus sulphureomaculatus | reverse complement strand
TTCACCCGATAGTTGCTGCTCCAAACCGTACTTCGCGGTCTGAAGCGCAGTACAAATTGACGATGATACGAATGTCTTTGTGATCTATACCGGTTCGTTTTTTAAAAATCTCTAGAAGATTTTTCATGGCGTACCCTGTCAAAGGCTTTTTCAAAGTCAATTGAACAAAGGAACACATTTTGGTTGACATCGCGACTTCTCTGGATCAACACATGGATATCAAACAGTGCCGGTCTAGACCCTAATCCGTTTCGAAAACCAAACTGACTGTTTCTGATTCTTTCTTCAAATTTATTATACAGTGTGTCCCAAAAAGTTTTATACAAATGGAGTAAAAGTTTATCTTACATATTCTTGTGGATCCCTAAGCACGTAAACATTGGAGGTAACGACATAGCCGATAGAGAGGCTAAAAGGGCAGTAACTAGCGGAACTCTTTTCTCGGGGAAAACAACAGTAATGATTTTACAAAGATTTATTTTAACTGGAGTGGGACTTGGAGAATAACGAAAATGGCCTATAAAGCCTTACGTATTCCCTCCTCTTCATATTCAAATAATAAAAGATCAGCTGATATAATAAAGGTTACCGATTCAAAAACAACTAAAATACATCTGACTCTACTATTTTTAAAACATTTCGGGTTTTTTTTTTTGGACAGGCGGTGTATAGTTTAGTAACAACTTTTTATTTTTTTCCAAAAAAATAAAATTACTGAGTCTCTCAGCACTCTATTTGCATGGATTTTGATTCAATTTTGAATGCGTCACTTTATCAGCCCTTTCAAAATATGAAAATATGATATTGATGTAAAAATATAGAAACGAACAAGCCTGATACTTTGGTACATTTTAAATACGTGGAAATATTACTCTTTTTAAAATCCCTCAGCCTCAATGATTCAAATGATTTTTTTAGAGCACGACGCCCAAATAGACTCGATATTGAGACACAACGAAAAAACTTCAAGTTAAACTGGAGACGATTTTTCAAAAAATGCGAAAGTCTGGAAGGAGAATTGGTAATGTTTCAAAAACAGAATGATAGTAATGGAACAGCAGCTGAGGAAACTGTACTGTTAAAATACAAACCATGAAAGGTAATTTAATATCAATGTAGGTTCCAAACATTTTCTAAATATAAAGTAACACATAGGCTGAAAAGTTTTGGTTTACCTACTCAAAATATATTTTTTTTTGCAAAATTCGACTTTATTCATCAATATAGTCTCCTTTAAGGACAATACAATCAGTCCATCGCTTTTCTAATATTTCTATACCTTCCTTGTAGAAGGATTTGTCTTTGCTTTCAAAATAGGCCTCGGTTTCGGCGATAACTTCTTCATTAGAGCCAAATCTTTTTCCGGCGAGCATTTTTTTGAGGTCTGCAAATAGATATATACTCGCTGGGGGCCAAATCTGGAGAATACGGTGGATGAGGAAACAATTCGAACTTCAATTCATGTAATTTTGCCATCGTAATCATTGACTTGTGACACGGTGAATTGTCTTGATGAAGAGCACTTTTTCTTGTTTCATTTGAGGCCGTGTCTTTGCGATTTCTACCTTGAAACACACCAATAACTTTATATAATATTCGCTATTGATGGCTTTTCCCTTCTCAGCATAGTCGATGAAACTTATTTCATGCGCATCCCAACATAGAGAGGCCAAAACCTTCCCAGCCGATGTTGTGTCTTTGGTCGCTTCGGGTAGCTTTTTTCACCGGCTCCTGTCCACTCAGTTGACGGCCGATTTGATTCCGAGTGTGTAGTAGTGGATCCATGTTCTACAACCATTTTCACATATCGCATAAAAATCCTTTTTATTACGCTTAAGCAGGTTTAAACAACGCTCAGAATCACGTTGTTATTTTTGGTCCAGTGTGAGCAAAACGCGGTACCCATTTTCAAATAGAGCTTTCTCATGCCCAAATGTTTATGCTAAATACGACCAATAGGTTCTTTAAAATACTTTTAGAATGTCAGCTATCTCATGCAATTTCACTTTACGGTCATCCAAAACATTTTGTGGATTTTTTTTTTTTTTGTTGCTTTCCGGTGTAACCAAACCAACCAAATATACTGGGATACAAGAAACACGAAACTTTAAAACAATAATATACTGCATTATAACTTATTGCAAGACGAAACGATAAGAGACCTATATGACCACATAAAAGAATGCATCAAACAGGCGGCCCTAGAAGCATTAGGTAAAGAAGACAACAAGAATAAGAAACATAAAATTAGAATCTGTGAAAAAATCAAAGAATTTATAAAGGAGAAAAAAAGACTATACGAAAAATGGCTCTGAGACTGAATACAAAAAAATCCGAAGAAGATCTACAGAAATATAAGAGAAAAATGCAGAAACGAGGAGGATAATAAACAAAGAAAAGAACGAGAGATGGGAAAAATCGTGCGAACATGTAGAACAGTATATAGGAGGAACTAGAAGCACAGAGTCATGGAGAATAATTAAAACATTAAGGACCAACAATAGAGAGAAGACGTATATAGAGTATATCCCAGAAAGCGAGTGGGGAAGAATTTTATAAGAAGACATACAAGAATTCCAAGAAGAGAACCCTGAAGAAGAAACAGAATAAGGAAATAAATGAGATAGAATTAAGCTAAGAAGAAGTAAAGAAGACAATAAAAACACTCAAAAATAATAAATCTGCAGGGCTGGGGGTGTGTAAATGAAATGATTAAGTACGGGTCTAATAAATTACATCGAATGCTGAGAAACATGTTCCACAGAGCGATAAATGGAGAAAAAATACCAGAGGAATGGTCAAAAAGCTTATATAGTATATATATTTAAAAAAGGGAGACCGCAGAAAATGCACAGACTATAGAGGCCTAAGCATAATATCGAGTATGGGACGTTTGAAAATATCATGGAGGAAAATATAAAAGCAAAAATTGGAGAAGACCAAGCAGGCATTACGGCCGGAAAAATCATGTATAGACCACATATACAGTATAAAACAAACAATGGAAAAAAATCTGGCAAAGACCTATGACTCAGTACCAAGACAAAGATTATGGAAACGCAATGAAAGAAATAGGCATTGACAAAGAACTAATATACGCAGTAAAAGCTCTCTACGAAAACAACACAGTGAACATAAAAATAGGACATAAAATAGGGAAGAGACTCCAAACATCAAAAGGCCTATTACAAGGATGCTCTACATCCCCAACACTATTGAAAATATACCTCGAACAAACATTAAAAAAATGGAAGCAAAAATGTAGTGGAATGGGAGTCCCTATACTAGAAGATTACCTATACAGTAATACCCCGCTTAGCGCGACCCCGTTATGCGCGGTTTCACTATAACGCGAATTTCAAATTTCGCGCTCATGTAGTCATTAACTTCTCTATGGTCGCGGGGGGATCCCCGCTTTTCTCTGAATATTCTCTTTGAAGAATTGGGAATTCCCTGTCCTTCGACTTTGTTCTATGGGGATTTCCTCGTTCGTTTCGTGTGTTCATTTGTTCCGTAATGTTAGTTTCGGTCGGCTGGCAGTTTTGTTTTAATATTTATTGGAGATACATACATACATAATTTAACCCTACGTTAAAAATGCCGCCTGTAAAGAAAAAAGAGCGTAAAAGCGTCCCTTTGGAATTGAAGATGAAAGTGTTAAGAAGAATGGAAAATGGAGGCAAAGCAACAATTGTTGGGAGAGATTTTGGACTCTCAGAATCGACTGTGAGAACGATTTATAAAAATCGGGAAAAAAAAATTAAAAATCTCCAGCGAAGGTTCAACACCTATAAGTGCAACAAAACTTTCTCGTTCGAGATCATCTATCTTAGAAAGAATGGAGAAATTACTGTCAGTCTGGATCGAAGATTTAAATAAGAAGAACACACCACTAAGTCAAGATCTCATATGCACAAAAGCAAAATCTTTGTATGAGATGCTGAAAAACAAAAGAAGGAGAACGGGAGTGCCACTCCGACTTTTGCCTGCCAGCAGAGGCTGGTTCCATCGGTTCAAGCAGCGTTCTAATCTTCACAATATCCACATAACAGGCGAGGCGGCCAGCGCGGACATTCAAGCTGCAGCTGAGTTTCCAGACAAGTTTCAAGACTTCGTTAGACGAGAGAAAATTCCTGCTTGTCTCATCTTCAATGTTGATGAGACCGCACTTTACTGGAAAAAAAATGCCATCTCGAACATTCATTTCTAAGGAAGAACGTCAAGCCAGTGGTTTCAAAGCTGCGAAAGATCGACTAACACTTCTGCTGGGTGGTAATGCCACTGGTGATTTCAAACTGAAACCTTTACTAGTGTACCATTCAGAAACACCCCGTGCAATGCGAGGCACAGACAAGACAAGTCTACCAGTTGTGTGGCGATCAAACAGAAAGGCGTGGGTTACACGGGAAATTTTTCAAGAATGGTATTCTAATAGTTTTTGCCCATCAGTCAAATCATACTGTGACAGAAATGGGCTTGAACCTAAAGTTATATTACTCTTAGACAATGCCCCAGGACATCCAACCTCACTTGATACGCCCAGAGACTTAAAAGTGTACGTAAAGTTCCTTCCACCAAACACTACGTCAATATTACAACCTATGGACCAGGGAGCAATAGCAAACTTCAAAGCTTATTACCATCGCCGCACTTTTAGCCAACTAATTCATGAAACTGACGGGGAAGGAAGACAGTCTATGCGAGAGTGGTGGAAGTCATACAACATTATGAAGTCTATTCACAACATAGAAGAGGCTTGGAAGGAAGTTAAAATGAGTTGTATGAATGGGGTGTGGCGTAATCTTTGGCCAGATGTAGTGGAAGCACCTAGAAGAATTGTCCAGATGCAGAGACAAGTGCTTGAAGACATTGCTGCAATGATTGAGGGGTCTGAACTTGAAGATGTCACGGTAGAAGATCTCGTAGAACTTGTAGCAACGCACGACGATCCTATTAGCAATGAAGATCTGATCGAGTTACAGAATAATCCTATCTACGATGAGGAAGAACAAGTAGAAGAGAAAGTTTTATCTTCAGGGGAAATACAAAATGCACTTTCAAAAATTTATTCAGGTTTGGACATATTGCAGAGTATAGACAATAATGATGACCGTTGTCTTGACCGTGTGTCAAACAATTAAAAACAGTGTTGGGTGTTATGAACGTATTTTACAAGAACGTAAACAAAACGTTTACCCAAAAGACAATAGATAATATTTTTCCGTAAAAAATAAGAGTATGTATTGCATAAAGTGTTCTTAGAATTAAAGTGATTGATTAAAATGATTTGTATTTTTTTGTATTAAATTTTGACTATGTTTAATCATAAACCTCGATATACGCGAATTTCAGTTAACGCGATTTTTTTCGGAACGTATCCCTCGCGTAAAGCGGGGTATTACTGTATACTCTAAATTTCGCAGACGACCAAGTAATCATAGCGCAAGATGAGGAAGACCTCAGTTATATGGTAAGAAAACTGAAAGAAGAATACACTAAAGCAGGATTAGCAATAAACTTTGATAAAACGGAATATCTAACAACAAAGGAGGGAAACGTGGAGAATCTAGAAGTCGATAACGAAACAATAATCAAAGGAACCGATAGATTTATATATTTAGGAATTATCATTTCAAAAAACGCAACTTCAGAAGAAGAGATTAAAGCTAGATTCGGACAAACGCGGACATGCATAAGACAATTAAATTCGATCCTGTGGAACAAGCACATTACAAAGAGAAACAAAACCCGCATATATAAATCAATAATACAAAACCTAATGACATACGGGTCAGAAACATGGACGATCAACAAAAGAAATAAATCTAAAATTAACGCGGTAGAGATGGAGTATTGGAGAAGATGTTGTAGAGTGACACGTATCGAGAGAATAACAAATGAAGAAATAAGAAGCAGAATGAACATCAAAGAGAACGCAATAAACACCATTGAAGAAAAACGATTAAAATGGTATGGACACATAAGACGGAGCGAAGATAATAGGTGGATAAAGAAAATAACGGAGTGGAGCCCTATAGGGAGAAGAAAAAGAGGAAGACCCAGACGATTGTGGAGAGACAGTGTGGACGAGGCTATGGAGGACAGGGGTCTAACAGATGGAGACTGGGAAGATAGAAACGGATGAAATTAAAGGCTGAGAGAAGGAAGACAGCGTCAGCTGTAGAAAATCCTTGATATATATATATATATATATATATATATATATATATATATATATATATATATATATATATATATATCCGGTGTAACCACCTGATTTGAGCATCCCGAGCGTTCAACATAATTTTTATCTGTACGACCGCGTTTAAATTCAGCATACCAGTAAGTGATGAGGAATTTTCCAGAAGCAGAGTCCCCGTAACACTTATCAAGCGATTTCTTTGTTTGAACAGTATTTTTTCCCATCAAAAAACAATGTTTAGTCAATACACGAAATTCGATTTTTTCAATTATTTTGAAAATATCAAAAGTAGGGTCACTAAAACCATTGTAACTTGTAAACTAACCGTCGAAATGTCATGAAATTTTAACACGTATCGTTTTAAAAGTTGGTACCTCCTAAAAATCATATAGATTTTTTGAAAAGGGCGACATCTTTGTGTCAGACCAAAAATTATTCAGCCTACGTGTTATTTACAATAAACTGAGACCAATCACATGGGTTTAGTGAAGACAAATCAACTATATTTACTATAAAACAAGTCATGGGGGGAATATTGAAGTTCAACCGAGACCTGCACCAGCTATTTATAGATTTTAAGCAGGGCAGGCATACGCTTCAATCCGAAGAGTCAAGCTAAGGGAAACAATGTAGAAACTAATAGTAAATTAAATTCATATTGCCTTAAATGGTACATATTACATATAGTCTACGATGCATTAATCGCTTCTCATATGTCATATGGAGTGATAAACTGGAAGCAAGGACCAGCAGCAGCAAGATTCTTTGGGCTGCAGGTATGTGGGCTTGGGATACCGCGACGACGCAAAATAAAAATTTATGATTCATATTTTAATGTTACTTTCAATGTAAATCTATAAATATGTACTATTTTTATATGAAAATCGTATCAACTTCTATCCAGTCACAAAAGTACTACACGGGGTAATGATCTATAAATTTTTCGAATCTCGCGAGACAACCGAGCCAAAGTCTTCAAAGTCTTTCCTCTGAGTTTCCTCTTTACAACGGAGCAAACGTTTTCAATAGGGTTGGCGTCCGGCGAGTGTGAGGGCCACTCTAGTATCTTGTCGTGGGTCGCTTCGTGACGTAATTTCCGCCCAGCAAAGGTTTTTTCAATGTACTTCGGAATTTGACATCACGAGCACGAAGATGTTGTCGAATGGTCTCATGGGACATATTCAAACCCGATTTTCTTAATTTTGCCGCTCCTTGACACAGCGTCAATTTCGAGTTCCGTGAAAACAAAGACACATTTCGTTTTTCGACTTTCGGAGTGACTTTGTTTACCGAGCCACGTTTTGGAAGTCGTCGACACTTTTCGTCTCGTTAAAACGATTTACCTACTTCTTCACAAACGACACCGACTTTTTAATATATTTAGCGGACGTGGAATGTGTCAGTTTAGGTTCTTTTGGATGGGAACAAAGAAGGACTGCCTCGAACTGACGCGCAAACAAGTGACTGTATGATACTTTTACTAAACGTGTCGTAGATAAAGGTTCCTTCTACCGATTTTTTGTTAAATCACTAGAATCTCATCCACCAAAAATGTATTATCGCGGACACGTTCTTACTTGACCGCCTGTACCTTGTTATATTGGATTTTTTTACGAATATGTTAAATATGATATTTATTTATTTATTTATTTATTTATTCACTCGTTTATTGCCATCAAGATTACATAACGTAAAAAAAGAAACGTCACAAAAAAGTAGAATATATGCATATAGCTAACAAAATATAAGACATCGTACAGAGGACAAAATCTGACAACTACTGATAACTAAAATTATTGATCAAAATCAAGAGAATAGAAACATTCTGAGAGAGCAAACTTTTTGCTTCCCTTTTGAATCTCTCGATCCCCTCAATGTTCCTGATCTCCAATGGGAGAAGCCGACATGCCTTTATGCATTCAAAATATGGCCCTTTTTCAAAGAAAGAAGTAGCATGGTAGGGCGCTCGTAATTCGTTTCTACCTCTAGTCGTGATTGCCATATCTGGAGCATATTCATTCCAATTTGTCAAGAAAAATGATGGATTCTTCTTAACAAAGGTGACCAAAGCCATGAAGTGGAGACCCTGGTTCGTAATAACCCCATTTCAATAAAGTATGATCGACACGACGTTAGAGGATGTAAGTGACGCATGCATCTCACAATTCTCTTTTGTGCCCTAGAGATATCCCTAGCAAATCTTGAAAAACCCCAGAAAGAAATCCCATAGTTTAATTGGGATTGAACATAAGCAAAATAGAAAAGTTGTATGCTATTTGATGATACAATATATCTAAGTCTTCTAATAAGAGCACACGCACTATTGAGCTTAGACGGAAGTTTCACTGCATGTATTTCCCAACAAATACTTGAGTCAATATTAACCCCCAAAAATTTTATCGTCTCTATATTGGGAATTGACTTTAGTTCATGTCGTACATATAATGATTGTGTGGGTATTTTATTTTTATTAAATAATATAAGGCCCGTTTTATTCCCATTAAGACAAAGGTAATTCTTTTCACGCCACTCGGCCATTCTTGCCACTATACGAGAACAGATCACTGACAGGCTAGCGATAGAAGAGCTTGACAAAATGACCGATGTGTCATCAACAAATTGACAAGCCATTCCATCCCCATCATCATCATCCACATCCTGCTGCCACAGCAGATAGTCCGTTAATTCGTACAAGAAAAGCGATGGACCTAGTATCGATCCTTGTGGTACACCCCTACACATGCTGTTAGGGTCCGAGAAATAGTCCCGGAGGTTAATCCTAACATTCATCGGGATCGGTTTTGTAAATATGACTCCAGAAGCCCCAGGGCCACTCCCCTCACCCCCATATATATTTATGTTTATCATATTAGGTTACAACTGTGATATTTATGTATTGCATTTATTATTTATTTATTTTTACTGTTTTTATACGTTTGTCTACTGTAAACACCTTGTGTAATAACAAAAATAAACGTACTGAATATTGAATCAGTGATCTCGAACGTCAAAATGCGAAATCGGTAGAGTTGCCCACTAATATAGATATATTTGTACCCAAAATCGGTATATGAAAAAAATACAATACGCAATCAAATTTATTTATTTTAAACCGCGATTATCCGAGCTCCGGATTAACCGAGCCAATCTAAGAACCTGATTATCCGAGGTACGCGCGTCTATGCTGCGTATGAACCGAGCTTCTAAAATATATATGTACATATTTCCATTTAAAATCGTCGGGGCCTTCGGGGAATCCCGCTGGCCCGTGTGAGGGGTTCCCCTATTTATGTTTTTGGACTCTTTCACCATGTAAATTTGCGTGAATGCACTGCGTTTATAGCGTTTACTACGGAGAAGTACGAGTATACTCACATAATTTATTTGGCTGGAGTTCTGGTAGTTATGTGTAATTAATACGAACTGCTTTGTTTGAATTTTTGTTTGTCGTATTATAATGGATCAAAACAAGCGTAAAAGAATCATCGTTCCTATTGAAGAAAAATTAAAAGCCATCAGAAGAATTGAAGCAGGAGAGACAATTAAAGTTGTTGCACAAGATTATGGAGTAGGTGAGGTAACAGGTGGAGATTGGAAAAGAAACCGCACAGAAATAGAAGAGTGGTGTATAAATCAAGCCTCCCCGTCCTCAGGAAGAAAATCAATGAAAACCGGCGACTATGAAAAGGTTAACGAAGCTTTATTCATGTGGTTTAACCAACAGAGACCAAAAGGTGTGCCTCTGTCAGGTCCAATTTTACAACAGAAAGCAATAATGATTAGCAGGCAATTCCCAGATATAGATCAGTTTACCGCCAGCTCTGGATGGCTTGACCGTTGGAAAAAATCGGTACGGTGTACGACAACTGACTGCATGTGGTGAACAACTTTCTGCTGATGAATCATCAATTGAAAAGTTTAAGCAGAACTTTAAAAAGCAAATCGAAGATTGTGGATACACATGTGATCAAATTTACAACTGTGACGAAACTGGTCTGAATTATAAAATGCTTCCATCAAAAACATTGGCATCTCGACAGGAAAAATCAGCACCTGGGCAGAAACGAAGTAAGGAAAGATTAACTATAATGGTACGTTCCAATGCATCTGGTAAGCACAAAATCCCACTGATGGTAATTAGCAAGTCTGCATGTCCAAGAGCTTTAAAATACATCTCACCCAAAGTCCTACCAGTCTATTACAAAAGTCAGAAGAGCGCATGGTTGGATGTGACCTTATTTACTAACTGGTTTGAAGAAGAGTTCATGCCATCTGTGACTAAATTTTTGAACAGAAACCGTCTTCCTATTAAAGCAATTTTGTTAATGGATAATGCCCCCTCTCACTCTGGAGAAGGACTTCAAGTGAGCGAAATTGTAAAATTATAGGCGTTTATATCTTGAACATCTGTTAGAATACACAGAAAAGGAGGATATTATCAATGGGATGAGAAAGGTTACACTGAAAAATGTTATTTACTGGGTAAGTCAAGCTTGGGATTCTGTGCGTAGTACAGGACTTGGACAAAAGTTATTGATTTTGAGGACTATAATGACAGTGAAGATGATACTCCATTAAATGAATTAGCTTTGAAATTGAAAAGCCATGGAGAAATATCCTGTTCAAATTTGACAGCGAGATAGAAGAAAAAGAAAAAAGTTTATTTGAATTAATGCAAAAATTAAAAGGTTGCGAAAATGTGACAAGAGAAGATGTTGTTGAGAAGAAGTGAGTATTGAAGAAATAACGAATGCCTTTCAGGAAACCGATGACCATGACGAAGCGGCGATGGATGAACAGATCTCTCATCAAGAAGGTTTTGCTTCTTTGGAAAAAGCTTTGAGGTATATCGAACAACAACCAGAGGCAACCCTAGCGGATTTGCTTCTTCTTAACAGATGGAGAAACATTGCAGCGAGAAAAAGAAGATGCAATATGAAACAGAAGAGCATAGATACCTATTTCACTGTTTTATAACTTATGTACCTATTTATATGTTAAAAACGTTATTACATCGGTTTAAAGTATTGGTATTTATTTTTTGAATGAATAAAAAACAAATCCGGATTATCCGAGTTTTCAGTTATCCGAGGAGGGTGCCCCCCCACATTACCTCGGATAACCGGGGTTCTACTGTATTTTATATATGAGTGAATACTAGTAAAACAAAATGAAATGGAAATAACAAAAACATATGTAATTCGTTTATTACTAAAGATATCTAACATCAAATAGATACACAAACTTAAATCTAATTAATTTTTACGATTTTTAGGATCTGCATTCAAACAAATTTACTTAATCTGGGCTTAAATCTAAATTACTAAGTAGTGTATTAGACGCCGCAGCGCCATAGTGTACGGCATCGATATCCATAAAATGTCTAGGATTTTTAAAATCAACATTTTCGATTGGAGTACTTGTTAAATATTCTCTTTTTAAAAAGCAAACAAAAACAGTTCTTAATGTTTGACTAATTTTTTCATATAAAATATTAATTTTCGGGTGTTTTGCCTGTACTTCTTTGTATAAAAATCAGAGGTTCCCAAACTTTTTTTTCTCGTAGACCACTTTCAAAATTTTACTGGTTTCGGTGGACCCCCCTGCTGCTACATTTCTACCATATTCCCAAAACTCGTCAAAAAATGTGAAGATTAGATCTAACGATGGAAATTTGCGTCGTGGCTGAATTCCAACCCTAAATTCGGAGTGGTAAAAATAAAAAGAAAAATAATATATTTTCTTGTGTTCTATTTACTAAAATAATATGATTACAGACTTAATAGAATTAAAATTAAACATTAATAACGTACCGTAACTTCAACAATGCAAATCAACAATTAAAAAAAAAAGTCATAATTTTAATGGGAGGGATGTACTTGATGGATTGACAGCAAATTATCAATATTTGGCTTCAGTTTTGTAAGGAATCTCCCCATTCTGTGATGTTCAATCTGCTCCTTTTTTTTTGTTAATAGGTTTTGTAACGACACTAAAACTTTTTTCGACAAGGTATGACGAGGGTTTCCCTATCAAAAGTTTTCTCGCAATTTCCCACAGCCCAGGATATTTTTCGGGTATTTCTGCGTGCAGTCAAAATGTTTGATAGCCTTTTTTAAATTTCACCTTCAGCTCCTCATTGGTGCTAAGCTCGAGTAGCTCCTCTTGTAATACTACATTCGCCACTTCCGTTTCATCAAATCGATTTATGATCCATGGTGGTATTTTCATCGTCCGAATATCTTCAAAGTCATCATGCAGGGCATTTAAATGTTGAACGTATGTGTGAATATCCTCATTAAGACATTCTGCCTGTGACAAGTTTGAAAACTAATATTTTTTCAATTTTCCAAGAAAAGCCGAAATTACACTCTTCGTTTTTATTAAATTTAGGCT
This sequence comes from Pachyrhynchus sulphureomaculatus, assembly GCA_019049505.1. NCBI lineage: Eukaryota > Metazoa > Arthropoda > Insecta > Coleoptera > Curculionidae > Pachyrhynchus > Pachyrhynchus sulphureomaculatus. The sequence goes on along the minus strand of CM032453.1, from coordinate 144,618,133 downwards.
GTCCTCTTGTAACTGCAAGTTAATGTCATTAAATTTTTGAACAAATCTGCTTTCAATTTGATCAGGTTTTCTTTTAAATCTGGATCTTTACTTTCCAGAAACTCTAAAACTGATTCAAAAAATGTGTAAAATCTTGTTAAACATGCAGTTTTCGACAACCAGCGTACTTCAGTATGTAAGAGCAATCGTTGGAAGTCTTCATCATTTTCGTCGCACAATTGTGCAAATAAACAGGTATTCAACGCATTGCTTCTTATTTTGTTAACTGCTTTAATCACAAATTGAAGCGATTGGTGCAATCTATCAATCAAATTTTTCGCTACCAGGTGTTGTCGGTGGATGACACAGTGAATTGCAGTTACTCCTAGTATAATTCTTTTAAGATGGCTTATAAACCCACGATATCGCCCGAAGATGGCAGGAGCTCCATCTGCTGCCACCGAAATAATGTTTGTAAATGGAATCGATTTTTCCTTAAAAAAATCACTCAGGACATTAAATATTGATTCGCCTTTAGTGTCCGTCTCCAAAGGTTTCGCGAATAGCAGCTCTTCATGGATTTCTTCGCCCATAACAAATCGAACATATGCCAATAATAATGCTTCATTACCAGGTAAAGTTGACTCGTCCAGTTGAATAGAAAAATGAGTTGTTTGCAGATAATTACACAAGAAGCTTTCAATATCAGAGCTCATTTCATCAATACGTCTTTGTACAGTCTTGTTACTCAAAGAAATTCTTTTGAGTACGTCAAAAAGGAGGTTTGTGCAGAACAGTTTTTTAAAACCTCTTCAACAGCGGGTAAAATTAACTATTCTCCGATGGTGTGCGGTTTTCCAGATTTCGCTATAAGCAATGAAATATTGTAAGTTGCCCGCAAGCCATCATCGTTACTTTGAGACGTTGAAGCGAACATACTGTGCACGGTGGGTCTCTTTTCATATTTTTCCTTCAATGTTTGAAAATATTTTAAATCTTTACCTATTTTATCTTCAAGTTTCGATGGTTTCATAGAGTCATTGCTCAAAACTTTTGTTGCATGAAAGGCATATGGGCAATCGTTTGTCTGCCTTTTTGATGGAAGAAAACTAAATTTCAAATAATCAATACTGTACTATCGACATTTCTTCTTAGATTCAGCCATGTTTCGTATCAGTTACCTACCTGTAAAGAAAAAAATGTTTGTTTTATTAATCATAACAGGATATGGCTATTTTAACAGAATAAAATAGGATTAATTATTGCAATGAAAAAAAAACACAAAATGCCGGCGGCAATACTGATTTTAATTATTAAAAGCAGTAAACTGCTAAGACCCATATAGAGGTTTTCACAAAACGCTGAACCTATTTTAATGTAATATAAAATATTTTTTGATTAATTATATTTTGATACATTTCTGTAAATTCGAGAGAAAAATACTTTCAAAGAATATTTTGACATCAAAACTCCGCGATTTTAATGATTTATTTATTACTTTGATGTACGTTACGAGTGGTACATAAAGACACGTACAATTTATGAAAATATTTTTAGTCATTTAGCATTAGCAACTACGAGGGCACTAAAATATGTACAAACATGCAGGTCAATCATATATCTCTCCTTTGGTGAATCACCACAGTCGGGTAAATAAATAATTTTATAATAAAAAGTACTAAAAGTTCAATCTTTCTCGGCTTTCTGTTCTTTTATAGAAGTAACGAATAATGGCCCTGTTCAGTATTTAATTTTATTACGTACCTACTACGCGCAAACATAACAAATATAATATTATTACAGTATAAAATAAAAGTATGAATAACAAATAGGCAGGTACTTACTTTTTCCGGCACTGGCAAACACTGACATCGATTCACTGACACTTTTCTTGTCAAAATTCCGGAAACAAATGAGTAGCGTTTGTCCTTGACATTCGTTTTATATTGGTGAAAAATCAAACAAGTTCATGCAAGATTGCAAGCACAGCACAAGTCGTATTTTCGTCCTTCTGCACGTCTGAACGGGTTGCGTTGCGGGCAGGCGGGCGGCGTAGCTCCTAAAAAAAATTTTAGCCAAAAAATCTGAAAATTAGGATCTTAAAGCTTCAAAATACTTTTTTTTAAAAGTCTCAATACGACCATTTTTCACCGAAATACAGCCCGTCAAAAATCACCGAAAAATTTGGAATTTTTTTTTTTGCTCCCTTAATTGATAGGTAAAGCCAAGCCAACATTTTTGTTCTTTACTATCGAAACCAGATAAATTTTCGTGGACCCCCACTTACAACTTGTGAACCCCCATTTTTTTTTCACGCCAACGTAGACCCCCGTCGAGTCTCCCGTGGACCCCTGGGGGTCCACCTGAACCACTTTGGGAATCACTGGTTTAAATCGTTAAATAATGGCTACACAAAATCTAAAAATTCCAAAAATAACAGTGTAGTGGGACCTCGAAACTTCTGTAATATATTTTCTGCAGTTAAAAGTTGATCATTACTAGATACTTGGTCTATGAAAAATAGTTTCAGAGCAGAAAATTGTTTCAATTCTCTTTTTACTGCTGCATGTACCAGCGTGTCTGAGAGGGATGAAGTATTCTACGTGCTTTCAAGTCACAAAAATTTGAAAGTCTTTAAACTCTGCAACTTTTTTTGGACTAGAAGAAAAGTAATTGTAAATGTCCCTTATAAGATCCTCTATAAAGTGTGGCAGTTTGGTACAAGCATACGACAAGCAAAGATGAAACGAATGGCATGTACACTTTAGTATAACAATATTGGGAATTTCGTTTTGCAGCAATGTCACAACAAATTTATTACGCCCCATCATTACGTTTGCCCCATCACATGCAAGACCTATTAGATTATTTTTACACGGAATATCAGCTCTTGTAAAAAAGTTTACAGTATGTTCAAATAAGGATACTGCTTTAACAACTTCTAATGGAATAAGAGCTAAAAAACAATCACAGATGCGATACTCTTTCGCATATCGCACGACTAAGCACAGATGTTTGGTTGTACTAAAATCAGTGGACTCGTTAATAATAAATAAAAACTTAATTTGCCGCAGATTTTCACATAAATTACCCAAACTTTCTTTACCTATAATATGATCAATTATGGCGTAAGTTTTCGTCATCGAACATTTTAGTTTTTCTGCAATTTTTGAATCGGGACAAACGAACTGTATCAGTTTCGGTAGGTGCTCCATAATGGTGAATGGTAGAATATGTTCAGCAACAAACGAGGCTAATCTTACTTCATCTGAAAATATAAAAAGGAATTAAAAAGACGTATCTACTATACACTGGTAGAATACAAAATATAATAATGTACTGGTACTTAGTAAAAAATAATGAAATATTTTTACCTTATTTAACTTGTATATCAGGTTTTTTGAGGTTTTGTCACAGTAAATGATGATATCTTTGGTTGTGATTTTATATTTTTTGATGATACCGAGTGTGCTTGTGATGAATTCCTAAGAGCATCTTTCCCTGATGTAATATTAATATCCCTATTACAACTTTTACAATAGATATATATATATATATATATATATATATATATATATATATATATATATATATATATATACTACTGAGAAACTCCCTTATAAGGAGAAGAGATGAGCAATCAAAGATCTAAAGGTTCTAGTATCTGCTTTTTATTTTTGTTATCGAGCTTTCGCTGCCTAACGGTAGCTTCTTCTGGATTCTAAAAATGCAAACCAGGTACAGAAAAATAAACTTAAAACGTTCGTTTTTAAAATGTGATTCAATAAAATTTGCATTTTTGTTTGCCAGGTAGTAGGTATGATTACAAAAAAGATGATAAAAGGACACTTAGAGAGTTACACAAGTATTAAAAATAAAACGTTGTCAATAAACATTAATCAAAAACACTTTTTAAGAGAGAACACAACTGTGAAAAAGACTATGATGTTGAAATGGTAGTCCATTTTAAAAAAATTTTTGACATCGAGTTTAGTAACTTATTTAGTGATATTTGAGTCTGAATCGAATATTGTTGGTAGTCTATGTCCTCATTAGGTCGACAAAAACCACAAAAGCATTAAAGCTAGGGATATGGTAAATTTTTTGGTGGATGCTACCATTAGACAAATCGTTTATTATTAATGATATTAATTTTTTAATTTTATAGCAAAGGGACTTAAATTTGATAAATGTTACTATTAGATAAGTTATTTATTATTAATTATATTAATTCTTTAATTTTATAACAAAGGGACTCATAAACTAATTTAAGGTATTTGAAAGAGAATATTATTGGATATTATTTATTATTTATCATATTTAATTATTAATTTTTTAATTTTATAACAAAAAGACACAGAAAAAGTAATTAGTAATATGTGAAAAGCAGAAATAACAGAAAGAGAAAAAGAAACGTCAACTTTACTGGAAACTAATTTTTTCATAAAAATCGTTCTTTTTCATTGATTTGGTATGATTTTGTGTTCGTAAATAGGTATACATACAGCTCAATCCTTCTATGTCTTTTTTGTGATTGAGATTATTTTTACAAGTTTTTATATAACACATTTCCAAGAAACTTCTTCTGAAGTAATTAGTCTCAACATCCAGAATGAAGCTGTTGTTATATTGTACTCTGTGATCTGTATTATTTACGTGTAAGCTCAAGCTAGTTGCGTTAGGTTTGTGTTTGCTATCACTTTTGTGTAAACCTAATCTCTTAGAGAGCTTTTGTGAAGTTTGTCCAACGTAGACCAAACCACATTGACAGGGAATGCCGTAGATTATATTAGATCTTTGTAAAGTATCGGTTTTATCTTTTAAATTGGTGTAAAAACAATTCATTCTTTTTATATTGTAATTAGCAATCTTAATGTTTGTATTTTTAAAAGAGAAGACAAGGACTGGGAAAGACCTTTGTTGTCAGTGCCCTGTTACTGTCCTTCCTCTTTCTTATATAAGTATATATATATATATATATATATATATATATATATATATATATACACATATATATATATATATATATATATATATATATATATATATATATATATATATATATATATATATATATATATTAGGGTAAGATAATTTATTTTTTACACCCCAAAATGTTCAATCTTATGAAAAAACAAAGCTCCTAAATTTTTAGAAAAAAATATTAATATTTAGAGGTTGCATCCATCGATTGAAAATATATATTTTCTTCTCAATCGTTTTTTCCCCGTCAACAGCCCACCGTTAGACATCTGATTTGAATTTAAGGGTTATGAAGGTGTTTTCTTGTACATTTTTGATGCTGAATCCGATCCTAAAGGCCATTTCCACCTAAAACCTTCAATTTTTCGCAATGCTCATGTCAAGCGCGCATTAAAAAATGCGTTTTCCTTTCAAAAAAGTTCCGCAAAATTTACGGAAACCTTTGTAGATCAAGTTTATGATGCAAAATCACAGATGTTTGAGAAATTTTCATGGTGCATGAGTAATATTGGAAAAAAAAGACAGCGAGAACGAAGCACTTTGCTGGAAAAAGGATTGACATAGCTAAAAAGAATGTCAAAGAATATGTAATAACAATGATAATAATGTGGAAAATGTATTCTCTATAGAGTTTTCAAATGAAGCATGTTAATAGGAAAGTTTACGCTGCATAAGGGGCGGAGAGACAAAGACTCCTGTAAATATATGCTCGACGGAAGAAAAATACCAAAATATTGGCTTGTCACTCGATTTTTTACCATAGTTATTAGCTTTTCACATGGATATAATTCTTTTCTACTGCCACATTTTATTACAGTTCCAATGAGGCCCAATCAGGCTCAATCAAAATTCAATGTTTACTCAGACATAAAATTCTCGCACAATTCAAATATATATTAAAGGTATTGGGTTTCCATTTAAATTTTCAATTTTATGACTCATAGAGTCCCAACAGAGCGTTGGGCCCAAAATTTAATAGATCCACTCAATTCCCAAGTAAAACATTTTTTCTGAAGCTGCCTTCTTGTTTTGCGCTTTTACGACATTCTTGCAGCCAGCCTGAAAATTCTTCTTCCCATTCTTATCTATAAAATTGACGGTATTTTTTCTTTTTGCACTCACGCTTATACTCGGTTCTTCGTCTGACGACATTTTGACTTGGTATTATAATATTTTTGGTAGATACTACTAGTAGACGCTATTAGTAACTCGGAGACGGTTTCTCTTCTAAATAATGAAAATTAATGAAACAATAAAATCCAAATTCTTGTTTATAAGGAAAAGCGAATTAGCTCGGGGATCCCCCTAAAAACGTCGAATTACGAGTTGTAGGACACAAGAGTATTCCCCAAAAGATATCGGGAACATTCTGCAATAACTACTTATCATACAATTGAGGGATTCCCTTATCATAAAATCGGGAGAATTTTCTTGTATTCTGAGAAATCGTGGACTAATCGAAAAATCGGTAGGCTCGAGACCACTGTATTGAATTAAATTGAATATTGAAGATTAGTACAACTGAATTGTCTGCAACACACTTTGGTGCCTAAGCAATGGCAAAGATAGCCATTCTCTTTTCAGAATTTATACAAACCACAAAAAACAACTTTTACAGTCTGTCACGAAAGAACGTGTCCGCGATAATTCATTTTTGGTAGATGCGATCCTAATGATTCAATAAAAGATCGGTAGAGGGAACCTTTGTCTACCACATCGAAATCATGCAAAATTCAAAATGCGCGTCGGTTCGAGGTAGTCTTTCTTTGTTCCCATTCCGGGGCCGCTAAATGTATTGAGTCGGTGTAGTTTGTGAAGAAGTGGGTAAATTATTAATGTCGACGACTTGCCAAAACGGGGCTCGGTAAACAAAGTCACTCCGAAAGTCGAAAAATGAATCGCGTCTTTGTTTTCACAGGACTCAAAATCGGGTATGAATGTGTACCATTCGACAACATTTTCGTGCTCATGATGTCAAATTCCGAAGCACGTTGAAGAAACCTGTGCTGGGCGAAAATCACGCCGCAAAGCGGCTCGCTTGGGCTCACGATAAGCTACTAGAGTGTCCCTCACAATCGCCGGACGGCAACCCTATTGAAAACTCTTGGGGGAAAGCTTACAGGAAACACTCAGAGCATGCAGAAAATCTGGCCGACAACATGCCTCGAAGATGCCAGGAGGCGATTGGACAACTTACGAAGGTAATTGCGCCGTTGTTACCACACCAAAGAATACATTGATGGCAAAAAATTTGCTTGAAACACATTTTTTTCAAGAATACGAGTGGTCACGTTGTTACTTGCCAGACTGTATTTAAATTTTATTACAGCCATAACCTACAAAATGAAAACAGAATACCAGCTAGATCAAACTGCACTCCAGCATGCGCTAGAAACTAAAGAGCAAATACTTAAAGAGACACTAGAGGCTGGAAATATACTTTCAGAAGATTTAGACAGCCTAAAGAGGCAATTTAAAAATATGCCGTTTGTTCTTAGTTGGGCCAAATCTAAGGTAAATTTGATAAACTTAAAAAAAATAATGACACATGTTGGTCTTTTTTGAACGTAGTTTTATTTTAAGGATAAAGGAAACACCCTGACAGATCTAATTCATATGTGCCGGACTTGTATCAATGAGCTATCTAAGGAACTTGTAAGCATCCATAATGAAACAGCTTTAAAGGAAAAGGACCTGTGAGAATGTTTATTTATTAGATCTATTTAAAATAATTATTATCGCAATGTCAAAAAATCACATGAAGATTAAGATACAATTACGAGAGAATTAAGAAAATTTCTCAGGGCCGCACAGTGTGTCGCGTAGAACATGCTAGGTGGACAAAATTCATGTTATGATTTCCAGGAAATCTTATTTGCAAAACGTAAACAACACCACCAAACCCCGAATTCCGAGAAAAGGTTGTTTATCAAATTTGCAAGTGGGGAGTCATAAGGTTCAGAAGTCAGGTAATGAGTTTAATGCAGCTCTTTCAATCAATCAGTTGCAATTTTAGCGACACTTTCGTGCACATCTTATAGTGACATATTGTAATATTGTGAAAGTTTTTGTGATGAATATTAATACTGAGGGTAAATACTATTTTTTAATGTATTTTTTTAATCAGAATCTATTAATTTGAATTTTTAGTATTTTTTTTAAATAGCCTGTATATTTTTAGCGTGTTTTTTTTAAAAAAAAAAATCTTTGAAAGTTCAGAATATACAGACATTCACCTCTATCCGGGCTAGTTTTTTAGATATTACACAGAAATAACTTTATTCTTCGTAAAACTACACATATTGTTTAGCACACTTCAGTACAACATGTTTTTTTTTTTCTTTTTTTCCAGAACACGTTTACTCTATTTCAAGGGTAAGCCTTTTTTGAGGAGTGGTTAAAACACACGAAGAATGAAAAAAACTCGCGTGTATATGACTTTCTTTCTTCAAAATTTCACTTTGGTGACATTACTGAAAGCAGCCAAAAAGAAATAAAGTTGAAGATATCCAACTTGTCTAATAAGTTTGGTGCCAAATGGTTGGCTTCAGGAAAGTCGAAGGAGCGTTTTTTAATTAAAAATAAGAATTGGTTGGATGAAGCAGACATACAGTTTACTGCGAGTTCTTTTACGCCACAACCTTCAACATCAAGTTAGAATGTGACTCCTGCAAGAAGACCTCGCAAAGATTTCGAGGAATCGTCGTTTAAGACGAAGAAAAGTCGCGTCGTGGATCTCGTAGAATCCCGAAGTGTCAGTGAATTGGTGACTGCTGCCGAAATTGCTGTGCGTTCAGCAGGGCAAAGGAAAATTGCCAATGTGATTAGAGACATTAGTGAGAGCTCAGATAATATTATTAAGTCTAAAAATACCAGTTCCGTTAATCCTAGGCAATTAAGTAGTGACGAAGCCTTAGCTTATATATAGATTCTAAGTCAACAACGCATTCTTACAAACAAACTAGGAAGTGGTCCATGAAGGCGGGGCATAATGTGTTTTCCGTCATATTTTAGTTTAAAAAAGTCCAAACAGGCCTGTTACCCTGCAGAGGAGCACATTGCTATAACAGAAACTCGTGCTGAAATAAATTTGCAAGCCTTATTAAATAAAACAGTGGAACGTCTAGTATTAGCACAGAATGAAGTTATCAGCAGTGTGCTCCCAACAAGTTCATCGTTTACACTTGTTAGTAAATGGGGATGTGATGGAAGTTCTGGGCACAGCACATACAAACAGAGATTTGAGAACACTGAATATACGGACGAGTTTCTTTTCGCATTTTCTTTAGTTCACCTTAAGTTATATGATGGGTCCAAAATTATTTGGCAAAATCCTCGGCCTTCATCAACTTTGTATTGTCGCCCAATCAAATTTATATTTGCCAAAGAAACGAACGACTTCACGTTAGTGGAGACAAATAGATTGTGGGAAGAAGTTAATGCTCTTCTTCCAACACTTATCAACTTTGGTGATTCTCAAAGCTCTGTAAAACACGAACTTTTACTGACAATGATAGACGGAAAGGTGTGTAACGCCTTAACGGAAACTAGTTCATCCCAAAAGTGTTTCATCTGTGGCGCCACCCCCAAGACGATGAACGATGACCCCGCGATGTTTAACAGCAATCAAGAACATTTTGGCTTTGGTTTATCTACACTTCATGCTTGGATTCGTTGCTTCGAATGTCTTTTACGTATCAGTTACAAGTTGAATATTAAGAAATGGCAGGCTAGAAGCAACGAAGACAAAGCAGATATCAAGGTTCGTTCCGAGGAAATCAAATTGAAATTTAAGAACGAGATGGGACTCATTGTAGATAAACCAAAGCCAGGATTTGGTTCTTCAAATGATGGAAATACAGCCCGTCGCTTTTTTAAGAATGCTGAGATGAGTGCTCAGGGTTGGATGTTACAATTATAAAAAAGTTTGATGTTATTTTGAGAACATAGTCTTCTGGATTCGAGATAAACTTAGTTGAATTCAAAAAATTTTGTCTTGAAACCAGAAAACATTATCTTAGTCTCTATTCGTGGTACTGTATGCCTGCTACTGTGCATAAAATATTAATTCACAGCACAGAAGTCATCAAAGCGGCATTGCTTCCAATTGGGCAGCTTTCCGAAGAGGCTCAAGAAGCACGGAACAAAGATTGCCGCAGATTTAGGGAATACAAAACCCACATTTATTAACCGATTTTCATGATTAATACCTTATTTTATTTTTCCAGATACGCAGCTGTCAGAAAAATGTATAATATTTTGTTTTTTCTTTTGTTATTGCGCTTTTTTACCGAAAAAAAATAATGAATTTTACACGAAAAAAATTTTTTTCTCTCCATTAATTTCTAAATAACTCCAAAACGATAAAAGATAGAATAAAATAATATGCAATCAACTTTAATAAAATTTTGTTACGCATTTTTTTAATGTTTTATTTATAAAAATCTGACAAGTTGTTCCCGAGTTATCGTTAAATATGTCTGCGTAGCTGACTAATTTAGGGGAAAAAATTAGCCACGCCCATAAGAAAAACCAACGCGATGATTTTTTTCTTAAAATAACTTAAAATGCCTAGAATATACATAAATAATTGAAATAAGTGAAAAAAATAATTTTGTCCAGCTAACTTGTACTAGTCGACACACTGTGGGCCGGCGCGATTCGACCCAATGATCTGTTCCATCCTAATTCCTTTAACATTAAACGCATTAATATCATAAACCCAACTCAGGCGCCACTATTTTTACTATTTCGTCCATTCGTGGGTCGTTATAAAGACGAAAGCTCGAATCCAATCGGCAGCGAGAAACTTTTTTTATTTCCCTTCTGGTTGTGTCTTTGCCTTATTATCCAAATAATTAAAGAAGTAGTTAGTTTCTTTTCTATCATTTTTTAGTTCCACTCTTCGCGAAACAAACACGAAACTTCAAGAAAGCCTCAAAAGATCAACATATGAATTAGACGTCATGTCGAAGAAAATCGAAGAAAGTACGTCCACAGAGTCGAAGACTCGACTTTTGAGCGAACAAAAATGCAGAATATTAGAAAAAGAACTCATAGCTTCGCACGAACAAATCGAAAAACTCACAGCTAAAGATCAAACGGAAAAAGCGAGTATGATGCAAGCTACTGCTGAATTAGAACATTATAAAAAGGAGGTACAAAGACTTTAATTTTTGTTCCACTTCTAATAAACTTTGTCGTTTCTTATCTTCCAGTTTTTTTTATGAAGTAACTTTATTTTTATTGATCATTGTGCTTTCGTAATCATGTCCATATTTTCTTTCTGAGTACCCAAACTTCTAATCCATAAGGGAAAATAGGTAGAAAATACAATTATGTTATTTTTTTCTGATATATAGCTTTCGTTTGCTTTATCTCTTTGTGCTATTTGTGGAGATATTGTCACTATTGTCTTCGTTAATGTATAGTTTATTTTATCTATGTCTCTGTTGATGGTATCTACGAGTAAATAAGTTGTTCTTGTATAATTTCTTTAAATTTTTAATGGTTTAATTTTAATTTATTCACGTTTAGATACTGCACGTTTTTCTTCATTTTCTAGGAAGCTATTAATATATATTTTTTCCTTTATCATCCTATGGTAGCTGCCAGTTGTGGTTAAGAACCGTTCAATTATTTATTTTGTTGATTTTTCTGAAGCTAGGAAGTAGTCGATTTCATTTTTGGTTGTTCCATTAAAGCTTATCCTTGTCCATTTTCTTTATCGTTTTTCGGTATAGAACGAGTTTATGGCACAAAAACCTTTCTCCTTAGAGGCAGTTCGTTAAGATAGTGCCTCTAACATCTTTGTCTCCATATCTATAATCTCCTATATTAGTACTCTGAGTTTCTCCTCAACTTATTAAAATTTTCACCCACCAATCTTCCAGCAGATTCTTGGATAGCACGCAACTGAAGTGACTTTCCGACGTTTCACTTAGGATTGCTAGAAACATAAATTTTTTTTCCAGCTATCTTTAAATATATGAATAAAATTTTGAGGTTCGAGAAAAGGACAAAATGTTAGAACAAACTAAATTATTTATGGCTAATATAACCTCAGAAAATTATGCTCTTAAAAATGATATAGCTGCTCTAAATCAGTATCTAGAAGTAACAGGCGCAGGAGATGTAATGAAGAAAATAGAAATTAGTAAAGAAAAGCTAGATTACTTTGAAAACGAATTAACAAGGGTAATGAAAACGGAATTGATGAATTAAGCTTAAGGTAATTGGATATCATTAGTTTTTTTTTTTTACAGATGCAGAAGGAAAATAAAAACTTGAAAACCGAATTAGAAAGTTCAACAAACGAAACCACTGCTTTAGCAACAAATTTGGAAATAGGCAATAAAAATCTCAATAAGCAAAAGAAAGAACTTGAAAAATTAAGTGACGAAATTCAGACAGTACGACAAAAATTTGATGCTGAACATCAGACGGTCCTATGTAAGCACCACTGAACAGAAAGTCTTTATCATTTATTAATAAAAGACTGCACAAGACTCGATCTTGTGCACGGTGCGTCAATAAAATCCGGACAAATCGAACAACTTTTTTAGGATATCTATGTTAATAACAAGCATTCTCGGTGTGAAGTGTCGGCACGCCCTTTGTAATCTCGCGCTGTTCATATAGGCGAACGCTACCTCAACAGCGGTCATTAATGATGTCACCTTGGAGATGCCGAAACATGTTTGTGACTCTTTTAAGTACGCTCCATATGTAGTAGCCAAAAAGATTCAAATCTGGACTATTAGGAGTCCAGAATTCCTTGGACTAAAACATCTTAAAGTTGTCTACGAGCCAGTTTCCCGGCCAAATAGCTCGTGTGACTCAGTGCACCATCCTACTGGAAAACATATGGCCTTCCTCTAACAATATATTCTATCCACAGGTTCACTATATTGTTCAGAACTTTTAAGTATATCTCTTTGTTCACAGTTTCCCCCCTTTTTGGGAAAAAAGCGGTAGCATAACATCACCCTCACTGGACACAAACTTAGTACGTAGACACCGGCCGGAAATTTCACTCTAGGTTAGTTAAATAAATTTTGCATCAAAAGTGAACATATTTTCGATGGAGAAGAATCTGATGCTTCCTGCCGCTTCGTGTTTCAAAGACCAAAAAAGCAGATTGCAGCAAGCCAGTCGCTTTGTCCTGGCATCTTCAGAGAACATCTGTCTCATCTTGTGTAGGAATGGTATCAAAGGTCTTCTTCGACTTCGCTTACATTCACATTCAATTTTCGTAACGATTGCCTTGGGCTCTCTGAAAACAGCGCTTGAATCATTTTGATGACTTCAAGGGACCTTACGATACATTCTTTCAAGTGGTGCTTCCTCGCCGGTGTACTGAAAGCTTCATTGGACTGTTCTTAAGCCCTGTACTTGGTTTCTTACCCAAATTCGTTTTTCTGGCCGCAATTTTCAAGGAATCTCAATAATTTAAAAAAAAATTTTTTTCTTGATTTCTCTATCGATCTGTCTGAGCGGACTCGTGATTATTTACCACGATTTTTACTAATTTATCAATATATATTACTTTTCCCAAGAGCACCTTTTTAGGCAATGAACTGAGTCTCAGCCACGAAATTTTCAAGAAATCTCAATATATACATTTTTTAATCTTCGTGCTTCATTTCTCTATCGACCTGTCTAGGTGGATTTTTGATTATTATCATAATTTAAACTCATTTTTCAATAAATGTGGTTTTTAGCCATTTACACCAAGAACATCAGAACTGTCCTAATCCTCTGCAAAGAGGAAAAATGATCAGATGAACGTTTTCTAAACTTAAGGCTTTTAAACCAGGAACTCTAAACCTAACATATCCTAATATAGCAAACTTTAAACTAACATAACCTACTGTATCGAACTCCAAACCTAACATATAAGGAGTGTGAAATAATTTTGAAATATTTGTTATGTATAGTATATGTTATTTTGTCGAAGTGTAAGTAACATATTTTTTGAGTAATGAGTATATTCCATCGATAAAAGCCTGTGAGTACTGGTTTCGATGCTTTGAAACTGGTGATTTCGACACAGAAGACAAAGAACGTCCAGACCAGCCGAAAAAGTTTCAAGATGAAAAATTGGAGGCATTACTTGATGAAGACCCGTGCCAAATGGGAAAAGAACTTACATTATCATTAGGAGTTGATCGCACAACCATTTCCAAGCACTTATATGCATTGGAAATGATTTAAAAGCAACGAAATTTGGTGCCGCACGAATTGAAACCGAGAGACGCTGAAAGGCCATTTTTTTCACCTCTGAACAACTGCTTTAACGGCACAATCGGAACGGTTTTTTTTGCATTGTATCGTAACTGGTGATGACAAATAAATACGCTACGATAATCCAAAGCGCAAAAAATCATGGGTAAAGCCCGGTGAACCATCAAAATCCTCGTCAAGGTCGAATATTCACGTCTCTAAGCTTATGTTGTGTATCTGGTGGGATCAGATGGGTGTAGTGTATTATGAGCTGCTCCAACCCAATGAAACTATTACTATAGAACTTTACTGACAACAGTTGAAGCAACTGATCTGAGCGTTGAAGGAAAAATGACGGCAATATGCCAAAAAACACGACAAAGTGATTTTTCAACATGACATCGCTCGATACTGCACTGACTTAGCCGTTACTTGATGGAGATCCATAATAACTAGGAATAAAACTGTTAACAGTTAATTTGCATCGTGCTCCAGAAGAAGACACAGTGTGTCGAAACAATTGTCAGCAATAATATAATAAACATAAGTAGTGATCTTAAACAGTGGTTTAAAATCAATGGTTTTAAATTTTTTATTCCTAATGACATCGCTCGGCCATATGTTGTAAAACCCGTCAAAGAAACTCTAGAAGCGCTTGGATGGGATATTCTAGCTTATCCGCCGTACTCACCAGACATTACTCCTTCTGATTATCATTTGTTCCGATCGATGATGCACGGCCTGTCTGAACAACGCTTCCATTCTTATGAGGATACTAAAAAAATGGGTCGATTCGTGGGTAGCCTCAAATGATGAGTCATTCTTTTAACGTGGTATTCATATGTTGCTACAAAGATGGCAGAAAGTAGTGGCTAGCTATGGACAATACTTTGAATAATCAATTTCTATCCATTTTTTTTTTTAAATAAAGCGAGACTTTTACCGAAAAATCCCTCAGAATTAATTTATACGCCCAATAACATAATGTAGCGAGCAGCAGTAACTCCAAACCTAATAAGCCCTAATATAGCGAAGACCAAACCTAACATAACCTAATGTGTCGAACTCCAAACCTAACATAATATAATGTAGCGAGCACCGATGGAGTTCCTGGTTTAAGTTTAGACAACGTTCATCTGATTATTCTCCTCTTAGCGTAGGGTTATGATAGATTTGATGTTCTTGATATAAATGGCTAAAAACTATATTTATTGAAAAATTAGTTCAAATTATTGCCAAAAAATGAATTTGGGTAAAAATTACGTATTATCCCCATAGTCACAGTCACCAATATGGCAACATAGATCAACAGAAAATCTTCTGACTTATGTAACACATATTTGGAACAACGCAATTGAACACTGTGGAAAATCTTGAGCGGTTGCTCTTGACATATCCAAGGCATTCGACCGCGTTTGGCACGATGGACTGTTGGCTAAGCCACGCTCTTGTGGTATGTCTGAAAAGTTCTGTTGTGGCTCTCAGAGACCGTTTTTTACGAGTGGCGTTCGACGGCTTTCTTTCTAACACCTTCACTATCAACGCCGGTGTGCCCCAAGGCTCCATACTGTCTCCTACTCTCTTTCTCTTTTACATTAACGATCTGCTGGAAAAGACTGGGAATCCAATCTACAGCTTTGTAGATGACAGTACGCTTATCTCTTCATTCACTTTGAACGCTCAGACATCGGCTACTCAGGCAAATATCCGCAGACAGCAGAAGGTCGTTCAACCTAACAAAGACCTGAAAGAAATTCTACCTTGGAGTGACAGTAACCAAGTGGAATTTAACGCTACAAAAACCCAGGTGGCAGTTTTTTTTTCTAAAAGAGTTAACGTTGCTGAACCCGACATAGCTATGTCGGGGAACTCCATTCCCCTAGCATCGTCACTCAATTTATTGGGCGTTAATTTGGGAGCAAATATATCCTGTCATGAACATGTTGCAGGCATAGCAAGGAGAGCTTCTCAAAAGTTGGGAATATTATTTCGAACCAGAAAGCTTTACACTCCACAACAACTGTTAAATCTTTACAAAGTTCAGATTCGACCAACTATGGAATACAGCTCTCATGTTTGGGGCTCCGCTCCCAAACAACTGCATTTGTTGGATTCTGCTCAGAGAAGAGCTGTTCGTCTGATTAGTGACCCGGAACTGACCGGCGGCCTTGATTCGCTGAAACATCGAAGAACGGTTGGCAACTTGAATCTGTTCTACAAGTATTTTCATGGAAAATGTTCGAAGGATGTAGCCCGCTTAATTCCTCCCAGAGCGGTGCATGTTAGAAATACTTCACATCCGTATGAGGTTGAGCTTGTTACTTCGCATAACGCTTTTCAAGCAGTCTTTTTATATGGAGAACATCATCCCTTTGGAATAATTTGCCTAGGGCTGTGTTTCCCACCGAGTACAATTTACAGCGATTCAAGAACAACGTAAATCGCTTTTTCCGCACACATGCCGCGCTGAAGCGCTTTAGAAACTCCCCCACAGCACGTGTGCTAGACCCATAAAAAAAATAGTGGTTCGCTGACCTCTAGCGGAGGCATAATATGGCGGAAGATTTTAATTGAAATGTATCCGGATTTTGGTGACGCATCCTGTAGATCAACCAAGTCTGAGACATGGTAACTAATCCATTGTTCAATTGTAATTAGTTTCAATTTGATATTTACAATATTTTAGCTCTCCAAAATGAAAGAATGAAATATTTGGAAGAAAAAAATATACTGAAATCTATTATTCAGCATTTAAAAAATGAGTTGGCAAAAATAAAACACCTGGAAGAGAATTTAACCAATGTTAGCAAAGAAGCTAGTAAATTAGGGGTAAGTATATGTACACAGTATTATAAAAATATTTTAATTCATTGAACTGTGTGATTATTTTGGTCGAATAAAGCAACATTCACTTCTATTCTTTCTCAGTTCGCACATATTTAAAATCTCGTTGAAACCCAATTGTCTTGCCCTGTTTTTTAAATGCCCGGAAACAATGTTGTCACATGTTCACTTTTTTCTTAAAGAATACTTTGGATACAAAGCATTTCGTTAAACCACAAAAATCTCTAGTATAGGATACTAACAACGAATATTACAGTTAACTTATGACAATTTAATAACTCCATAATAAGTTTTGCATGGAATCAATAAATTATGTTAAATTTATGCATGCAAAAACTCTATCTATGACATTGTGTTGTTTTGCAGTCTGATGTATAGCCTGTCCCAAAATATAAGATCCTGATTTTTGCCGTTTTAAGTGGGCAATATAAAAATTCTGACCTTTTGTTTATGATAGATTGCAGAGATGGACTTTTATGCATTAATACAAACAAATAAAATTATAAATGTTTTTGAAGATGTTTATTTATAGATGCATGTAAAAACAAATTGATAAGAAGAAGAAGAAATAGGGGTTTTTGTTAGTTCACTGGTTTCTTGCAAAGCACTTTGTTTATTCAAATTTCTTTTTACCAAACTGTCGTAAACATTTTTTACTATTTATTTAGCGTCAAGTAATAAATGTTTTCTCTTGCGATAGCCACTATTGCAATTTTCCCATGGACGCCACATAATTAAAATAGAACCGTTACGTTGTAAGTTGTAAGTAAAACTAAAAATAAAAATAATAAAAAGTGTCTTTCGATTCTTAATGAAGACCTGTGGTCATTAGGCCTATATTGTCAAATACTTAAAGGGTTCCAAACCGGGTTGCCATGTTGTAAATATATAGGTAAAAATAGATCCGAATGATTGCAGGTGCAAGTGAGGGCGGTATACAAAGCAGGTAAAATAAAAATACGTTTATCGTAATACCTGGCAACTATGCACAAAACCTTAATCGGGTCGTTTATTGCCCCATTGAAAAAGCAAAAAGGCAGGATCTTATATCTTGGGATTTACTTTATCTGACTAGATGGCAATAAAAGTAGTTATCGCAAAAATGACAGAACCTTCTTGTAGATAAGAAGACCGATGCTAATTTTCTATGGCTTAAATAGTGTCAAATTTTACGATGTCAAAATTAAAAAATAAATAATTAACGTTTTGCAAACATGATCTGAACAGAGAATAAAAAATGCTTTCATTCTCTGTTCATATCCTGCTTGTTTCCGATAGGATATTTCTTACAGTTTTTGTCCCCCGTTATCGTATAATGTACGCATTTCTATTTACCCAGATGGTTGCAGAATACAATAAACAACAAGGCGAAAAACTGAAAAAAGAAGTTATAGAAAGAGACACGGTTATAGCCCAGCTAAAGTCTAGTTTACACAAACTAAACGAACTGCAAATGCAGAACGCTAAGGAAAAACTTGCATTGTGTTACGAATTGAACGAAGTGTGCCAACTTAAGGAAAAACTAAGTGACGTATTGAATACGGAAGTAAAGAAGAACGCAGAGTTGGGACAATCGAAGGAGGCCATTGTTAAAACTTGTAATAGTCAGGTTAGTTTTAAAAAATGCAAATTTTTAAAAGATAATGTAATTTTTACTAGTTTCCATATTAAACGTTCTAGAAGCTGTTCTATATGCTTTCTAGGCTATCAAAAAGTGTTTGATAAAGTACAGCACATCAAACTGATAGAAGAATTAAGGAACATCCAACATCACCAGAAAGACATATAAATAATAAAACATATCTACTGGAATCAGACTGCTGAAGTACAAGTAAATGAAATAGTAACAGATGAAATACCGATTCAGCGAGGAGTCAGGCAAGGCTGCGTACTGTCACCTGTATTGTTTAACTTATATTCCCAAGTCATCTTCAAGAAAACATTACCGGAGGGAAGTGAAGGAATCAGGATAAGGGGTGAAGTGATAAACACCATTCGCTTTACCGACGATACTGTGACCTTACCGGAAACATTAGAGGACCTGCAAGCATAGGTTACCAACGTGAATAGAGAAAGTGTCAAAATGGTTCTGACGATAAACACGGAAAAATCAAAATTTATGGCCGTTTCTAAACATCAAACCAACAATTGCCAATAATAATAATAATAATAAACAATTTTATGCAATATACAGTGAAAAGGACAAAGTGCAGCTGAACAAAGATAAGAGAAAAAAAAAAACTTAATTTAACTGAAGCAAAATATATGTCCATCTGCCTTTACACTTGCCCCTAGGCAGCAACACACTAACACATGCACAACCAAATAATAATAATAATGCACAATCAAATTATATGATGCACAACCAAATAACAAACAAAAGAAAAAAAAATGTTATGTCAGTTACAGAAAGCCATTATTTAAGATTAGAAAACTTACATTTTTAGGAATAAATTCTTCAATTGTTCTGCAATAACAAATGAAACATTTGACTGATTTAGATTTCAGAATGTCCGGGTAGGTTGTTATATGTTTTAACTAAATTGTAAGTGAAAGATCTTTCAAATATTCCTGTTTTATGAAGTGGGGGTGTAAGTAAGCCTCTGCTTCTTATATTTATATTATGAACGTCAATCTTGAACGGAATTTTTTTAAAAAGATACGTAGGTGACTTTGTGCAAATAATCTTATGATACAAGGTACAACAATGCAAATATCGTCTTGACTTCATGTCAATCCATTTAGCCTCCTTCAGTTTATAAACAACTGGATTTCGTTTCTTTATACCGTAGCTAAACCGTAAACAATATTTCTGAATTTTTTTAATTCTTTTGTATCTTCGGCAGTTAAGCAGGAGCCGTAAACAACATCACTGTGGTTAAATATAGATAAAATGATAGAATCGCAAAGCATGAGTTTTAATTGAGTATTTAATAAATGTCTTGAGTTATAAAGACACCTAAGTAGACCCACTGCCCTCTTAATGCAAACCGACACGTGTTTTTTTAAATCTTAAAGGTGTATCCAAAATTAAGCCATATTTTTAGCCTCAGCTTTAATAGGTATCCTTTCATTAGAAATATTAACTTCAATTAGTGAAGTGAGTCTCTTTACAACACTTGGTCTACCGAACAACATTGCGACACATTTGTTGAGATTAAGTTTCAAATGATGTTCCTCCGAAACTCTCTGTATAACCTCCAAATCACCATTTATCAGTCGACAACCGTCAAGCACTGTATTCTCAGGAAAAGAGTAAAACAACTGAGTATCGGCAGCGTACATCTGACAGCTACAGACTTTGAGAAATGACGGAAATAAATGGGTATAAATGCAGAATAGAATAGGGCCCAAAATTGATCCTTGCGGGACGCCTCTGGTCCCCCTTTGGAGGTCCGAGAAAGATCCACTCATAACAACTCTCTGATGGCGATCTTTGAGATATTCTCCAATAAACTTAACAGTGTCTTTCTCCAGACCTATAAACTTCAAGATATGAGTTAAAAGTGAGTGATCGAGCATGTCAAATGCTTTTGAATAATCGAGCAAGATTAAAATAGTACATTTATTTCTACCGATCTCTCTAAATATATGGTCGGTTACATTAAGAAGTGCAGTAGAACAACTGTGTGATCGCCTAAAGCCAGACTGCACTGTAGGTAAAAAATATCATACTTTTCTATATATTCTACTAGTTGTGATTTTACAACATGTTCAAGAACTTTTGATAATACTGGAAGTATGCTTACAGGGCGTAAATCACTGTATGCCACTGGGCAGTCTTAGGTAATGGTACAACATGCGCAGTTTTCCAGGCGGATGGATATACTGACATCTCGATACAAAAGTTTACAATATGACAAATATATTTTAAAATAATTTATGGCCGTTTCTAAACATCAAACCAACAATTGCCAATTATTCCTCGAAGGAAAACAAACAGAATGTGTAGAAAAGTACAAATATTTAGGCACCTATATCACATCCGACATTGACCAAGACACTGAAGTTAAAACCGGAATAGAGGTTGCAAAAATCATCTTTAAAATTCCAGACAATGTTCTGCAACAGAAACGTATTCCTCGTTCTAAGATTGCGTTTCCTGGAATGCTACGTGTGGTAACAACTTTTGTATAATGAGCGTTGAAGCAATACACTACAAAGAAGCTAAAAGCATTTGAAATGTGAGTCTATCGAAGAATATTAAAAATCCCATGGGCAGCCCGGGTCACTAATGAGTTCTACGAAGGATAGGTCGTGGCAAGAAAACTCTAGATAATCATAAAAGTACGAAAAATATCCTACTTAGGTCATGTAGAGGTGATCAGAGAATGGACCGACATGAATGTGGGGGAGCTATTTCATGTTGCGAGGGACAGAGAAACATTTAGAAAAGTTGTTGTCAACCTCCATTAGGAGAAGACATGAGAAGAAAAAGAAGAAGCTAATATTGATTTCATCTCATTTATGAGAGGGATGATCTAGAACTTCATGAAAATATTCTATTTCAACTAATTTTCATTCAGAATCTCCTTGAAATTTAGAAAAAATAGTCTTTCTTCTGTTTTTTACCTAAGTCTCTGTAGAAACTGACTAGGTTATCTACACCTCCATTTACTATATTTTAAATGATAATTTTATTACCTCAGAAGTGAAGTGGAATCAGCTATGAAGAAAGTCAAAAAAAATAAGTCCGCAGAGGTGGATGGCATTGTGGCCGAAATGCTTAAAGCGACAGGGAAGACTTAACTTAATCCACGGAATATACAATAAAATCTAGACAACAGGTGAATGGCCTAATAAATGGGCACAATCGATATGTATATACCGATTCACAAGAGAGGCCTACGAGACGTCTGTGAAAATTACCGAACTACATCTCTTATATGCCAGCAAAATTATGCTCCACTTCATCCAAGAATGATTGAAACCAATTCTCTTGCCTCTGATTTCCCAAGAATAGGCAGATTTTGTACTCGGTAGAGGCACAAGAAAACAGCTAATCAATGTGAGACAAATGATAGAAAAGTTCTACGAATATAATGTTCCTGCCGTGTTCTGTTTCCTTTATTATAGATATACTACTCTTCGATATATATGGCGAATGGTTTATCCGTAAAGCCACGGAGGAGTGGAACGGAGGGGCATCAGTAGGAGGCAAAAAGTTCTTGAACTTAAGATACGATGATGATACTACAATAATGGCTGGCTCCGAGGAAGAAATGGTTGCACTGCTGCATAGAATTGAAAAAGTTAGCGCAAATGTCGGCCTTTCACTAAATCGAAAGAAATGTTCTCTTCTTATGGAAGATCGAGCTAAAATTTTGCCTCCTCTCAAGAAAATCAACGATATACCATTGAAGACAGATATTATATACTTAGGCGCCAGAATTTATAACAAGAGCGGGCTGGACATCTCATAGGACAAATGCGTCTGTTCTGAGCGATCTTAACATCCAAAATAGTGACCGGCTGTTACCATCGATTCAGAGAAAAATAGCATCATTTTTTGGTTACATGATAAACAGAAATGGCATGGAAGATGGAGATGGACTTTTATGCATTAATACAAACAAATAAAATTATAAATGTTTTTGAAGATGTTTATTTATAGATGCATGTAAAAACAAATTGATAAGAAGAAGAAGAAATAGGGGTTTTTGTTAGTTCACTGGTTTCTTGCAAAGCACTTTGTTTATTCAAATTTCTTTTTACCAAACTGTCGTAAACATTTTTTACTATTTATTTAGCGTCAAGTAATAAATGTTTTCTCTTGCGATAGCCACTATTGCAATTTTCCCATGGACGCCACATAATTAAAATAGAACCGTTACGTTGTAAGTTGTAAGTAAAACTAAAAATAAAAATAATAAAAAGTGTCTTTCGATTCTTAATGAAGACCTGTGGTCATTAGGCCTATATTGTCAAATACTTAAAGGGTTCCAAACCGGGTTGCCATGTTGTAAATATATAGGTAAAAATAGATCCGAATGATTGCAGGTGCAAGTGAGGGCGGTATACAAAGCAGGTAAAATAAAAATACGTTTATCGTAATACCTGGCAACTATGCACAAAACCTTAATCGGGTCGTTTATTGCCCCATTGAAAAAGCAAAAAGGCAGGATCTTATATCTTGGGATTTACTTTATCTGACTAGATGGCAATAAAAGTAGTTATCGCAAAAATGACAGAACCTTCTTGTAGATAAGAAGACCGATGCTAATTTTCTATGGCTTAAATAGTGCCTCCTCTCAAGAAAATCAACGATATACCATTGAAGACAGATATTATATACTTAGGCGCCAGAATTTATAACAAGAGCGGGCTGGACATCTCATAGGACAAATGCGTCTGTTCTGAGCGATCTTAACATCCAAAATAGTGACCGGCTGTTACCATCGATTCAGAGAAAAATAGCATCATTTTTTGGTTACATGATAAACAGAAATGGCATGGAAAAGTTGCTAATCCAGGAGAAACTCAACGGTAGAAGAAAAAAAAAAGAAATATCGATCAGATCTTGTCTACAATGCACTTAGAGTTACCGGAGATGATGAGAAGTGTTGAAGATAAAGAAGCCTGGAGGGCTGTTGTAAATTCTGTGTAACAATACAATAGAAGTCACGACGCTCGGAGCCGAGCAACGATGAGAGAGAGAGAACATTATTTATATACTACATTTTTCTCGTATTAATTTTTATGAATTCTTGTGACGAAGGTAAATACTGACGTGTATTTTAACTGAATAAATAATTTGAAACTCAACTCTTTAAACTCATTGAAATAGAATTAGTTCATTTGCCCTGAAAAAGTTGTTTTACTACCAAATGAATCCCTTGAATTCTATTGCAGGTTTACTAGTTCCTTAACTTTTCTATCGAATCCTATTTTAAATAATAATTTTAGATTCAGAAGATAGAAGAAAAGCAAAAAAACGAGAGGACAGCCATAAGGATACTTCTTAAAGATATAAAACTAATTACAGAAGAAAAAGAACAAGTAACAAAAGAAAGAGATAGATTACGACTAGAGGTAAGCAGTATTAAATCTTTGCTTTTACATCTATATATATATATATATATATATATATATATATATATATATATATATATATATATATATATATATATATAAATAATTATAAAACGCAACGTCTGTCGGTTTGTCTATCCATTAGTGCGCTTATCACTCGAGAACCATTTATTCGATTTACGTGTTTCTTTTTTTAATTTATACATATACGAGTATTCTCTGGCCAGATTTTAGTACATATTTTGTTACGTTAGGTAACATAAGGAATAAGCAATAACGATAACAGTGAATTAAGTCGGAAAAAAAAGTTTGCCGCTAGCGCGCTCTCGTGCAAAAAAATCTAAACAATAATTTTGTAGTCCACGCGAACGGATCCGCAGGCACAGCAGTACTTGCTACAACATTCTTTATTATTAAGATTATTAAGTAGTTTTTTGTTCTTCTTTTTCACACTTGGTCAATGTGATTCCATGTTTGACTGACGGGCTTAAGCCAAGTCAGCACAAACGCTATCACCATTAGGAAATGACCTGATAATGTTACATGTTTTCAAAATCACTGACTTCTGATTTTTTTTTTGTGGGTCTAGCACATGTGCTGCAGGGAGGTCCCTAAAGCGCTACAGGAGAGGCACGTGTGCGGAAAAAGCGACTCACGTTGCTCTTGAATCGCTGTAAATTGTACTCGGTGGGAAACACAGTCCTGGGCAAATTATTCCAAAGGGATGATGTTCTCCATATAAAAAATTGATTGAAAAGCGTTGTACGAGGAGTAACAAGCTGAACCTCATACGGATGTGAAGTATCAACGCGGCGTGTATTTCTAACATGCACCGCTCTAGGAGGAATTAAACGGGCCACATCCTCCGAATACTTTCAATGGAAATACTTGTAGAATAGGCTCAAGTCGTCAACCATTCTTCGTTATTCCAGCGAATCAAGGCCGCCGGTCAGTTCCGGGTCACCAATCAGACGAACAGCTCTTCTCTGAATAGAATCCAACAAATGCAGTGTATGTTTGGGAGCGGAGCCTCAAACATGGGAGCAATATTCCATAGTTGGCCGAATTTAAACTTTGTAAAGAATTAACAGTTGTTGTGGAGTGTAAAGCTTTCTGGTTCGAAATAATATTGCCAACTTTTGAAAACTCTCCTTGCTATCCCTGCAACATGCTCATGCCAGGACATATTTGCTCCCAAATTAACGCCCAACAAATTGAGTGACGATGTTAGAGGAATGGAGTGCCCCGCCATAACTATGTCGGGTTCAGCAACGTTAACTTTTTTAGAAAAAAACTGCCGCCTGGGTTTTTGTAGCGTTAAATTCCACTCGGTTACTGTCACCCCAAGATAGAATATCTTCCAGGTCTTTGTTAAGTTGAACAATTTCCCGCTGTCTGCGGACACTCGCCTGAGCAGCCAATGGCCGAGCGTTCAAAGTGAATGTTTTTGTATATGTTTGTGTTGCGTCCTAATTGTACTAAGTGTAGTGTGAGTGTTGGTGTAAGGCCTGTGGCTGACATAACGAGGGGGACAATGATGACTTTTTCTTGTTTCCATAGCCTTTTTTACGTGGCTTAGTTTGACTTTGGTAGTTGTGTTTGTCCCGCATCTGTGTTGGTTGTGTTAGGGATTGATTTCGGTAGGTCCAGGCGGCGAGTAATTTTTTTCTTAGTGATTTCTTTGTCAGATTTTGTGATTATGTTATAGCAACGCATGACGTGTTCGTTGATTTCTGTGGTGCAACTCATGCGTTGCTTTGATTTTTCCGCCTTGGTGAGTATCGGCTTACTCGCCGGCACAACACTTTTGGCAGGTCCAATTTCTTTTGCCCAGTCTTCATGTTTCTGGTCGAGCAGCAATTTTCCGCGACGTCCTCTGCCGTTACGTCCCTCGCTCGATGCTTCTTTTATTGGTTTACTATTGTTTGGGGTGTTTTCAGTATTCTGTGATGTCAGAAGCTCGAAGTGTCCCGACATTGGGTTGCCTATTAGTAGAAGGTAAATAGTTGGTGTGAGTTGTGCTTATTATTGTTGGTCTCTCTTTAAAAGTTATTATTGTTCTTCCTTATTTTGAGAAGATGTCAGCACACACAGCACAACATGACTCGAGATAGTCAATGCCAGTACTAGGAGAATCCTGGGATTCCCCTAGCCCCTGAGGGATTATTAAGATTATTGCTGTTGTCTTTCTTTATCATATTTGGTCAATGTGGGTCCATGTTTGGCTGACGAGCCTAAGCCAAGTCAGCACAAACGCTATTTCCATTGTGTATTAAAGAATGGCCTGACAATGTTACATGTTTTCAAAAAAACCGACTTCTGAATATTTTTGTGTATATTTGTGTTGAGTCCTAATTGTACTAAGTGTGGTGGGAATGTTGTTGGTGTAAGGCCTGTAGCTGATATGGCGAGGGGAACAATTGGTGGCGGTGTAGTAACAGCGCATCACTGTTCTGTTAATTTCATCTGTCCACTTTAACCGCTGTCTTGGTTTGTCAGCGGTTGCATGTTGTCCGTGCAAAACATACGTGGCTTGGTTTGGCTTTGGTGGTTGTGTTTGTTCTGCATCTGTGTCAGTTATGTTTAGAATTGATATCGGTGGGTCCAGGCGGCGAGTAATTTTTTTCTTGGAGATTTCTTTGTCAGGTTTTGTGATTTTATTATGTGCGGTGCGACTCATGCGTTTGATTTTTCCGCCTTGGTGGGTGTCGGCTTACTTGCCGGCACAACACTTTTGGCAGGTCCATTTTCTTTTGGTCGAACCGCCATTTCCCGCGACGTCCTCGACCGCTACGTCGCTCGCCCGATGCTTCTTTTATTGGTTTACTGTTGTTTGGGGTGTTTTCAGTGATCTGTGATGTCAGAAGCTCAAAGTGTCCCGACATTGGGTTGCCTGTTAGTAGAGGGTAAATAGTTTTGATGTGTTCTCCTGTGTTTATTATTGTTGGTCTGTTCCTAAAAGTTATTTTTTGTACCTCTTATTCTTCGTTGTTTTGAGAAGATATGAAAGTTGCTATTTTGGGTTTCCGAGAGGGCGAATATCTCTAGGCTAGTTCCATAGGTACCGTTTTTCCTCTCAAATAATCTGGACAACACAAGACAGCAGAACATGACTCAAGTACCTGGGGATCATCAATGCCCGTACTAGGAGAATCCTTGAATACCTCTAGCCCCTGAGGGGGGTTATTAAGCTTATTATTATTATTACATTAATATACTAAATCTATCGATTTGGTCCCAAAAATATTTATTAAATATATATGTATATATATATATATATATATATATATATATATATATATATATATATATATATATATATATATATCAAGGATTTTCTACCGCTGACGCTGTCTTCCTTCTCTCAGCCTTTGATTCCATCCGTTTCTATCTTCCCAGTCTCCATCTGTTAGACCCCTGTCCTCCATAGCCTCGTCCACATCGTCTCTCCACGATCGTCTGGGTCTTCCTGTTTTTCTTCTCTCTATAGGGCTCCACTCCGTTATTTTCTTTATCCACCTATTATCTTCACTCCGTCTTATGTGTCCATACCATTTTAATCGTTTTTCTTCAATGGTGTTTATTGCATTCTCTTTGATGTTCATTCTACTTCTTATTTCTTCATTTGTTATTCTCTCCATACGTGTCACTCTACAACATCTTCTCCAATATTCCATCTCTACCGCGTTAATTTTAGATTATCAACTTCCAGATTCTCCACGTTCCCCTCCTTTGTTATTAGATGTTCCCCTCCTTTGTTATTAGATATTCCGTTTTATCAAAGTTTATTGCTAATCCTGCTTTAGTGTTTTCTTCTTTCAGTTTTTTTACCATATAACTGAGGTCTTCCTCATCTTGCGCTATGATTACTTGGTCGTCTGCGAAACTTAGAGTATATAAGTACTCTTCTCGTATTGGGACTCCCATTCCACTGCATTTTTGCTTCCATTTTTTTAATGTTTATTCGAGGTATATTTTGAATAGTGTGGGGGATGTAGAGCATCCTTATAATAGGTCTTTTGATGTTTGGAGTCTCTTCCCTATTTTATGTTCTATTTTTATGTTCACTGTGTTGTTTTCGTAGAGAGCTTTTACTGCGTATATTAGTTCTTTGTCAATGCCTATTTCTTTCATTGCGTTCCATAATCTTTGTCTTGGTACTGAGTCATAGGCCTTTCTTATGTCTATGAAGGCTAAATGAACTTCTCTATTCTTTGCCAGTTTTTTTTCCATTGTTTGTTTTATAGTGTATATGTGGTCTATACATGATTTTCCTGCCGTAAAGCCTGCTTGGTCTTCTCCAATCTTTCCTTTTATATTTTCCTCTATAATTTTTTTTTAATAATTTTTCCATACAAACGTCCCATACTCCATATTTTGCTTAGGCCTCTATAGTTTGTGCATTTTCTGCGGTCTCCCTTTTTAAATATAGATACTATATAGGCTTTTGACCATTCCTCTGGTATTTTTTCTCCATTTATCGCTCTGTAGAATATGTTTCTCAGCATTCGATGTAATTTATTAGACTTAGACGTACTTAATCATTTCATTTACCACACCCCCAGGCCCTGCAGATTTATTATTTTTGAGTGGTTTTATTGTCTTCTTTACTTCTTCATAGCTTAGTTCTATCTCTTTTTTTTCCTTATTCTGTTCTTCTTCAGGGTTCTCTTCCTGGAATTCTTGTCTGTCTTCCGTTAGCAACTTCTTATAATATTCTTCCCACTCGCTTTCTGGGATATACTCTATATACATCTTCCCTCTATTGTTGGTCCTTAATGCTTTAATTATTCTCCATGACTCTGTGCTTCTAATTCCTCATATGTACTGTTCTACATGTTCGCACGATTTTTCCCATCTCTCGTTCTTTTCTTTGTTTATCATCCTCCTCGCCTCTGCATTTTTCTCTTTATATTTCTGTAGTTCTTCTTCTGATTTTGTATTCAGCTATTTTTCGTATAGTCTTTTTTTCTCCTTTATAGATTCTTTGGTTTTTTTCACAGATTCTAATTTTATGTTTCTTATTCTCGTTGTCTTCTTTACCTAATGCTTCTAGGGCCGCCTGTTTGATGCATTCTTTTATGTGGTCATACATCTGTTGGAGGTTGTCGTAGTTAAATTCATTTAATTTTTGATCTAATCGTCGTCTGTATAGGTCTCTTATCGTTTCGTCTTACAGTAAGTGTATTTTGTATTTTATTTCTTTGTCTGCTTTTTCTGTTATCTCATTAGTATTTCTGTTTTCTTTAACTATTGTTCCCTTTTGCTTTATTGTCTTGTACCACGGTACTTTTATATTTGCTATTAATAGTCTATGGTCTGTTCTACATTCTGCCCCGCTCTTTACTCTTACGTCTTTTATTTTGATAGTGGTATCGTTTTTAATTATAATGTAGTCTATTATTGATTTTAAGTTTCGTGTTTCTTGCATCCAAGTATATTTGTGGATGTCTTTGTGTTTGTAGAATCCGTTTGTTATTTTAAGGCCGTTTAGTTCACACAGCTCTATTAGTCTCTCTCCGTTGTCATTAGTAATGTCTTCTCCGAATGGTCCTACGGTATTGTCCTTTGTTTTCCTTCCTGTTCTTCCATTCAGATCTCCCATTATTATTAATTCTTGGTTTTTCTTTACCTTTTGTATTTCTATTTCTAGTGTTTCCATGAAGTTATCTTTTTCTCTTATAGTGCTGTCTTCTGTTGGGCCGTATACTCCTAATATTACCATGTCTTTTCCTAGCATTGTTATATTTAGTTTTATGATTCTTTCAAATTCTTTCTAAATTAATCACTAAATAAAAAAATAAACATCGACAGTCAACTCATTCGTTCAAATACAGTAGAAATGTGCAGTCAATTTTTCTCGAAATTTATATTTTAAAAAGTAATATTTCACTTACAACAAAGCTTGTTCACGAAAAATCAGCTCTTCAGAAGGATAAACAGATTAAAAAAAAATTATGTTTTATTTATTTCCACGGCCCGTAAGCCAAAACATCAGATCAGTCTGTATTACATCCGGCTTGAAAAAAGGCACTACGAATTTGTGCGTATTCGTGCAATATGAGAAGGCAGCGAGAATGCCCTGGCAACTTAAATCTACCTTATAGATAAACACGGAATATGTAAATGAGAAAAAACAACCATTGGTGATGTATATACAGAGGAGTATATACAAAGGAACCACAAATATAGATGTAAGAAAGATTCCTTCTTATCTAAGCGTACCTAGAATGGAGAAGGGTGGTGATACAAGAAGGGACACCATCTACCAATGAGCCACGTGAATAACTAACACCAAACAACATGCAATTGTCGTCATTTGGGTGTAAAATTATCCGTACAATAGAAAGCCTAAATATTATACGGATAACATTAACCACTTTTGGAGCAGGAGGACAACTCGACATGTCGTAGAGGTTTAAGATCCCAGCTACCCATTGGTACCGAGTACCACATAAAACTGTTTAAGGAAGGCCGGCCGAACCACAGACTGCCAAGTACGCTTTGGCTTATGAACCGTGGGGTCCAGTGCATGGACGAAGGAACCAAGGTTAGTAAAGTATTTAAATATTGTTTATCGGATAACACTGGTAAGATTAAATGTTTTTAGCAATAAATAAAAGGAGCTGTTGCTTACTCTAGGTATTATATAAAAAAATATTTTTAATCGACTGATTTAAATAAATAAATAAACGTTTATTTCCTTTGATTTACACGTACACAGTAATGTTAAGACAAAAATATGGAATACGTTACAATTCCATTGCATAAAATAGATATATATATATATATATATATATATATATATATATATATATATATATTTATATATATATATATATGCCTTTCATAAAGTTTGCAACATATGGGAAAAATTTTTATTATAAGAGTTTTTGAAAATTTAACTTCGAAATATGTTAGTGCTTATTTTATAATTAGGATTACATCCAAATTAGGTCATGACGTCACATGCCTGGCCTGTCAAATTTGAAATTTAAATTTTAAAATGTGAAAAAAAATCGTATTTTTATTGAAAATATCGAAAAAAGTTATAAAGAATAAATAATTGTATTGACATAATAGCAAAACATGAAGGTATATTCTTTCCACCAATATTGTGTTGTAAAATGTAACAATTTTTAAAAATCTTTTTTTTTTGACCTTTTAAAAATATGTTAAAAAACATTTAGAATAAAAACTATCCCTAAAACCTATATATGAAATTAAGAAAGAGCTTCTCGTGAATGTTCGCCATATAATTTATAATTATTTTGTGCATTAAAGAAGGAACTAAGAAACTTAAAAAACTACAAATTTGCTCAAATTTATTCAATAACATTAATATTTGTTATATTAGCCCTTAGAAGTTGAGCTGTCATAAAAATTATGCAGTTTTGCACCAAGATTACATTGTTAAACTACGACTTTTTGACAGAACTCATTTTTGAGCTTAATTTTAAGGCCCAATTTTTTTTTTTCTTAATATTTAGTGAAACATCAATTAATAAATAAGTAAGTAATTTATGTGGAAAAACAGTTGATTGTCATTTTAGGGGAAAAGAACAAGAATATGTCCAGTTAAAAAGGGTAACAAAAACGATATAAAGAGCTATCGACCAATTGCAATACTCTTAACGGCAGCTAAAGTTTTTTGAAAAGATTAGACAGCCCCACAAAAAAAAAGTGGGGTATACTTTTGATGCGATATATCGGATCCGTAGTATTTTTTGCCCGCTGATCACGAATCTGACGTCAGAATATCGCCATCACATCTCAATTTTTTTCTAACATCAAGAAATAGGTAAAAATTAGTAAAAATTAAGAAAAAATATACTCCTAAAAAATTGATTCAAGCTTTTTCATGAATTCAAAGATGTATTAATATGTATTCGGACACGCTAAGCTAATATTCATCGGTTGGATTAAGCCATAAAGTTCTGTTTTCTTTCTAACCTCAATAAATCAGACAGATATAGTGCTTCTCGAATGCAAAAAACGAATTCAAATTAAAATTCAACCGATTGTTACCAAATTTGGTACACATGGGTTTTTTTGGGTTGCTGATCATGAATCTGAGGTCGGATTTGCAAAATTCAAAATGGCGGATCCAAGATGGCGGACAAAATTTTTGAAAAACCAACCGATTCCTACCAAATTTGGTATACAGTTGGGGAATCCTCAAACCTGATACTCTTAAACCCTAAACCCTGAAACCTTAGACTCCCACACCCTGTAACCTCAAAAAAATAGACCTCAATAACCCTGTAACTTTAAAAATGAGACCCAATAAACTCAAAACCAGGACTTTTAAACCATATATTCTCAAATAGTAGACCCTTAAGCCCTAGAATTGCGAAGGTTAGACCCGCGCCTAACTTTCCTTTTTTTGGCTGTATCTTGTTCTTTTTTCCGCGAATGACCTATTCAAAGGCTTTTCTGCCCAAACGCTTTTGAGGACTTGTTTCTCTTTTTAGCGACCAGCAATAGTCCGCTAGCATATGGTCATCCCATCGTCCTTGATACCGATTTTCTATGATTTTCAGATCTTGGTGAAAACGTTCCCCTTGCTCCTCACTGTAGTGACCAAGATTATCTGGGAAATCATCGATGCGGGAGTCCAGGAAATGTAATTTTAGATTCATTAAGCAACCTAATGTTTGAAAATTTTTTACCATTTTCTCGACTATTTCTTTGTACTTAGGACTTTTATTATTTCCCAAAAAGTTTGTTGCGACTTCTTTAAAACTAAGCCAAGCAGCTTTTTCAACTTTATTCATTTTAGTAACAAATAATGATTCTTGAAACAATTTTCTTATTTGTGGCCCGTCAAATACGCCTGCCTTAATTTTAGCTTCAGAAAATTTCTGAAACTTTTTATGCAAATATTTGAAACATGGGCCGTTTGTATCTAATGCTCTCGTGAATTGCTTCATAAGTCCAAGCTTAATGTGAAGCGGGGGAATAAGAACTTTTCCTGGATCTACCAATGGTGGAAACAATACATTATTTTCACCAGGAGTGAACGATTCTCTTGTTGGCCAAATTTTTTTCTTATAATGACATTCCCTGTCTCTGCTATTCCACAGACATTTATAACAGGGATAAAGTGTAAACCCTGACTGTTGGCCAAGCAATATTGTTACAATTTTCAGATCTCCACAAATTTTCCAGTTATGATCAGCATATTTTATTTTTATCAAAAGCTGCTTCATTTTTTTCATATTGCTCTTCCATAACTGTGGAATGAGCAATCGGAATGGGGGCGTAAACGTTGGTATTATGCAGCAAAACTGCCTTAATGCTCCGTTTAGAAGAATCAATGAACAGTCTCCATTCTTCAGGATCGTATGAGTTATTTTGAAATTCATCCATTAGACCTTTTACATCAGTACAATATGAAAGTGACGACAATTCCTCGTCCATTGTGAAATATTTTCGAAATTCTTCATCTCTGTTTCTATAATGAGAAATCGTAGCTTCTGGCTTAAGTAAATGTCTTTTCTTTAAAAAGGAAGCAAGATGCTCTGAACCATCTTTGGATAAGCCTAAATCTCTGACTAGATCACTAAGTTCTGACTGTGATACGAGTATTGGTTCTGGTTTACGGTTGTTTGGTAGAAATTCTTTATCTGTGTCACTAGTATATGATAGGTTGTCACTAGAACATTCATTAGTAACAATGTTTGAATCTTTTTCGACAGTCTCAATGTTTTCGGCATGAACTGATAAGGTGAAATCATTTGTTTCCATCACATCAGCATCAAGTGGTTCAGGTTACTGTCGAAACATCGTTATAAGTAATAGTGCTTTTATTTTTTCGGTTATGCCTAGATACAACATTCATACAAAAGTAGCAATCATTTTCACTGTATGGTCTATTCCATATAGCTGGTCTGGAATATTTAATCGCCTTCTTATTGATGTACAACATTATTTTGCAAGAACTGCAAATGATGTGGGGAACCCAATCTGTATCCTGGTGCTGTATTTCAATGTTAAAACAATCCTTATATAAGGTTTTAATCTTATCCGTTATCGGTGACCCCATTTTACTCAATACGTGTTGACAGCAAATATAACAAAATGAATCACTGTTTTTATCGCACTTATGAAAAGTCCTTGTACCGTGAGACCGTTTTCTTGTAGTATTATACTCTACATGAGCCAAGTCACTCACACATGAAGAGCTACGGTCGCTGGATGACGACGGCAGCGGGCCCTCTTTCCCACCCTGACCAACCGCCGATACTGGGTTTCCGAGTCCCTGCATCGTAATTCTCTTTCTTCTACCTGCCATGACGACATCTAAGCCGTTATCCAGGGACTCTGCCTTCTAGTGGAGTAACACCGTTGCCCACCGTCACCACGTGGCGGTGCCCTGGATGCAGGTAGAAGAATAAAAATCGACCGATGAATTTTCTCGGCGTTCAAAATGGCGCGAAAACATCTGCCATCTTGAATTTTGCAAATCCAACCTCAGATTCGTGATCAGCGACCCAAAAAATCCCCGTGTACCAAATTTGGTAAGGATCGGTTGAATTTTAATTTGAATTCGTTTTTGCATTCGAGAAGCACTATATCTGTCTGATTTATTGAGGTTAGAAAGAAAACAGAACTCTATGGCTCAATCTAACCGATGAATATTAGCTTAGCGTGTCCGAATACATATTAATACACCTTTGGATTCATGAAAAAAGCTTGAATCAATTTTTTAGGAGTATATTTTTCTTAATTTTTACTAATTTTTACCTATTTTTTGAGGTTAGAAAAAAATTGAGATGTGATGGCGATATTCTAACGTCAGATTCGTGATCAGCGGGCAAAAATACTACGGATCTGATATATCGCATCAAAAGTATACCCCACTTTTTTTTGTGGGGCTGTGTTATTTATAACAATATATCAACGTCGATTCGTCACAGTACTTATCAGCACGGCTTTATGGAGGGTAGATCTGTCATTAGTAATTTATTAGCGGTAACGCAGGCGACGTCAGATGTCTTAAATCGGCGCGGCCAAATGGATATTGTATATACAGACTTTGAAAAGGCATTCGATAAGGTCTCATTTGCGATATTGTTGAATAAGCTGGAGAAGGATTTTGTTTATAATCGTGAACATGTAGTAAAGATAAAGGAGTATGAGTCCAAACCTTTTACACCTACATCCGGGATTCCGCAGGGGTCCAACCTAGGACCTCTGCTCTTTTTACTCTATATCGACGGCATCACTGGTGTAGTTAAAAATACATCCTGCCTGTTATTTGCTGACGACTTAAAACTTTATTATGAAATCAGATCGCCTGCTGACTGCCAGATTTTGCAGAAAGATATAGATAACGTTGCAAAATGGGCAATTGACAATCAGATTTACTTTAGTGTAAGTAAGTGTACTGTTGTTTTCTTATACTAGAAAATTGAAGCCGATAAAGTTTTCATATAGAATTGAGAATGTCCCACTTTTGTATGAGGATAAGATAAAGGATAAAGGGGTGATTTTTGATTCCAAATCGACCTTTAACTATCATGTAAGTTATGCAGCAAGCAAAGCGAACAAAATGTATGGCTTAATTGTCAAAAGCACAAAAGATTTTAGAAGTACAAATTGCATAAAACAGCTATACATATCCTATGTTAGAAGTATATTAGAATATGCAAGTATAGTATGGTCACCCTTTTATAACTGTCACAAGCGAACACTTCAATTGATACAGAATAAAATGATGCGTTACATGCATTATAAACAAACCGGTTCATATAACTCTATGATCTCTTCTACACTGTTGTACGAACGCTATGGGATGGTAACCTTAGAGAGACGTAGAAAACAATATTGCATGCTCTACTTGTACAAAGTAGGGAATGGTCTCATTGATGACCCGGCATTTCTATCCAACTTATATTTTAGTGTGCTAACGTACACCACAAGAAATCATAGCACTTTCTATATATCAGATGTAGCCCATAATAACCATCACCTGGGATCTCCATTGTATAATGCTGAATAGTGTAGATACGAGGCTGGTTTGAAAAGTCCGTGCAAAAATAAAAACTACTTATGTGTTTGGGGTAAACCTTTTTTATTTTTCGACATAGTCTCCTTTTAGGCTTATACACTTCGTCCAACGATGTTCTAGTTTGTTGATCCCTTCTGAATAATAGGATTTGTCCAACTCTGCAAAATATCCATTAGTGTCTGCAATCACCTCCTCGTTTGAATAAAATCTTTGTCCCGCCAGCGATTTCTTCAAATTGGGGAACAAATAGTAGTCCGAGGGAGCTAAGTCTGGAGAATAGGGGGGATGTGAAACGAGTTGGAATCCTATTTCCATTAATTTTGCGATCACAACTGCTGAGGTGTGTGCTGGTGCGTTGTCGCGATGGAAAAGGACTTTCTTGTGGGCCAATCGCGGGCATTTTTCTTGCAGCTCGGTTTTTAAACGGTCCAATAACGATGAATAATATTCACCTCTAATAGTTTTACCCTTTTCCAGATAGTCGATGAGGATTATCCCTTGCGAATCCCAAAAGACAGTCGCCATAACCTTTCCGGCCGAAGGAACGGTCTTCGCCTTTTTTGGTGCAAATTCCCCCTTGGTAACCCATTGTTTAGATTGTTGTTTGGTCTCAGGAGTATAGTAATGTATCCATGATTCATCCACAGTGACGGAACGACGCTTAAAGTCCTCCGGATTCTTCTGGAACAGCTGCAAACCATCCTTGCAACACTTCACACGATTCCATTTTTGGTCAAGCGTGAGCAATCGTGGCACCCATCTTGCGGATAGCTTTCTCATGTCCAAATGTTTATGCAAAATATTATGTACCCGTTCAGTCGAGATGCCCACAGCACTAGCAATCTCACGCACCTTAACTCTTCTGTCATCCATCACCATATCATGGATTTGATCAATGATTTCTGGAGTCGTAACCTCCACAGGCCGTCCAGAACGTTCAGCGTCACTTGTGCCCATATGGCCAGTCCGAAAATTTTGAAATCACTTATAAACTGTTTCTAATCGAAGGTGCAGAGTCACCATAATGTTTATCAAGCTTCTCTTTAGTCTCCTGAGGCGTTTTGCCTTTCATAAAGTAATGTTTAATCACCACACGAAATTCTTTTTCGTCCATTTCTTGAAAATCACTCGACTTCCTTGATTCACACGAATGCCAAACACAAAGAAATAGACCAATATGGCTGAAACTTGGTGTGCGTTCATTCAAGAGATGCTACTAACTAAACATGACCTCGATACGCGCCGGTGGTGCCATCTCTCGGACTTTGCACGGACTTTTCAAACCAGCCTCGTATATGGCTTGATTCATACTATGAGGCCGCTCTCGATACGCTCTCGTTTCGCTCTCGGTTCGATAAAATATGTTTACAAAAGAAACAATGAGTGTATTCACACTATCACTATCGCTCAAGTTTCGATCTGATAACGCTCCAATATCGATACATCTCAAAGAATATTTTATTGGAGCGTCACGGTAGTATGAATATGTTTTCGATCCCGCTCCGTTCCGTCCCCGCTTAGTTGTGTATTAGACAACAAATATGTGTAAGGTAAAAAATTAATAAAAATTAAAACACGTTAATAAATAGTGGCGGGTGAAAAATTGTAGAAGATCATTCTAAAATCCATTCTAAAATACTTTATAAACTTTTCTTCGTCGTCAATTAGATGACGGTACCGTGTATAATCTTCACCTTCACTTTTTCGAGCCTTAAAACTTGGATGTACCCATATTCTTCTTCTCGGTTTCCTCCGTGTTTCGATGATTTTTGAATCATCGTCTAAAAGAATATGATAATTCTTCAATTGAAAAGTTAGATGACATTATATATGCACTTTTCTTAACTACTCCGATCTAACTTGAATTGTGGACGAAGACAAACCGAAGCGAGATCTATATCGGAACATCAGTGTGGATATGAGAAAATTTTATCGAACCGAGAGCGAAGCGAGAGCGTATCGAGAGCGGCCTCATAGTATAAATCAGGGGTGCTCAAACTTGAACTGCTGGCGATCTACCTCAATATTGTTAGACTACGATCAATCGACTCTGAGAGGATGCAAGTAAGTGTGATGCAGGATTGTCGTCTAGGTAGGGTGTATCGGGGCATAGATATTAGTTTTCCGCACAATATGTATTTTTTTAGTCAAGGTAAGTGTAGGTCTGCTCTAAAATGTCAATGAAAAAACTCATAATTATTCAAAATTGCGAGTTTATTGGTTCTTACAAAACAAACGAGTTCTAGTGTCTAAACTTAACTAAAGAGTGACTTTGGATGTTGAAGCGTGGCACTGCATGTCCTCAGCATACTTTTCATAAGATGGTACGTAATTACTGAGTGCTAATCGCAAGCATGATGACATATGTTCGTCAGTTAGTCGATTGCGATATTTTGACTTAATTATCTTCATTTCAGAAAATGCAGGCTCGCACAAGTAAGTTGACCCAAACATTGCCGTCAGTTGAAGGGCGATTTGCCTTAGATTCGGATATTTATCTTCAGATATAAAACACCAGACTTTTGTATCAGATGCTGTGGCTTTGAGATGTATATCTGATATAATCTGCACTAACTCATTTTCAACAGAACATGAGTCCATGTTAAATTGACTTGCTATTTCAGTAGCTAATTCCTCAATGTTTTTACACGAGAAAGGATAACTCATAAATGATGCGATATTTGCCAATTTACTGAAATCATAAAAACGTATTTCGAATTGGCCCAAAATATGTAATAATTCTGCCTCATAAATATCATAATTCAACTGAGGAATCCTTGCTTTCAAAGACGGAAAATTTTTCAGATCCTTTCTTTTCAGTTGATCTATCATAAGTTGCAATTTACTTTTGAATGCGTTTATTGCGCTAATCATCTCAATAATAGTTTTTCCTTTACCTTGAAGCTCCAAATTAATGGTGTTTAAATGCATTGTGATGTCTGTCAAAAATGCCAAATCAGTCAGCCATTTCCCGTTTTTCAGCATCTGAGTGTAATCACCTCTTTCGTCCAGAAAAGCTGTTATTTCGGGCAATAATTCTTGAAACCTTTCTAGGAATTTTCCGCGACTCAACCACCTGACGTCCGTGTGCAGAACTAAATCAGTGTGTTCAGCTGACTCATTATCTTCCAACTGCAATTTAAAGAGCCGTCGTTGCAAGCTACGTGCACTGATTGAATTCACAGAAAACGTCATATATATCTTCGCCACGGTTCTTTCCTTTCAGAGAAATCATTGTCAAAAACTCTTCCTTAGCCGACATGTCACTGAATACCATTCGAATAAAAATACACAGCTGGGCAGTGTCTGTCATATCGGTGGATTCGTCGAACTGTAAAGAAAAGTATGTACATTCCATAATATCATGTTTTAGTTTATCTGCCATGTCCTGACTCATGACTTCAACACGCCTTGTGACAGTCGGACGAGATAACTGAAGTTCTCTAATAGCAGTCATAATCTCTGTTTTACTTTTAAAATCTCCAAATAAAGTCTCACCCGCTTCAATAAATGCTTCCTTCACAACCAATCCATCATCAAATGGTTTCTTGTGTTTCGTCAATATATGAGATATTTTAAATGACGCGATCGTTGCAGCTTTTGATTGTTTGGCTGGTCTTGTGAACATGGTTTGTTCTTTTTTCAAACAAGTTATCAAATCA
This sequence comes from Pachyrhynchus sulphureomaculatus, assembly GCA_019049505.1. NCBI lineage: Eukaryota > Metazoa > Arthropoda > Insecta > Coleoptera > Curculionidae > Pachyrhynchus > Pachyrhynchus sulphureomaculatus. The sequence continues at coordinate 144,578,392 of CM032453.1, read as the reverse complement.
CGTACTTTTCGTTTTCTTAATTCACTCTGTGACGAAAAATCCTTTTCATAGTTTTTATGAACCGTTTTATGATGCCTCTCTAAGTTCCCACGCTTAGGTATTGCAACTGACGCACGGCAAATGAGACAAATGCACTTATCCTTTACCATACAAAAGAAAAATTCTTTCTCCCAATCGTTATTAAAATGATAAGTTTTACTTTTCTTCGCCGCACTCATTTTGGACTATTTATTAATAAACTTTATATCGATGTATCGCCTTCAAGTTACAACTCAGACTGACTCCTATTCCTGCAGCCGCAACATTTATATCGGCGCGAACGAAGTCTCGAATGTTTCCGTCAAACACGCCGCCCGAAGTTTCTAGAAAAATCGGCGGAAATCAAAAACGCGGCTTTTCTTTGACAAGTACCGCGCGTTCCTTTGATAAAGCCGCCTTTTGCCGCTAGCAGGGGATTATTACGATAAAAGAAAGTGATGAGGGGGTTATTCTGGCCTAATTGTGGATCGAATAAATTTTAGTGGTTTATTCATTACATTTTGTTTTAGTTACCTAAAACAAAATCTGTGAATAGTTCTATATCGGAATTTTTTTCTCAAGATCAACTCAAAAAGCACACGCGATCGACTTGTCGATCGCGATCGATCGTTTGAGCACCTCTGGTATAAATCAAGCCTATATTAGAAAATCATTAAAAACTTAAAAAAACTTCCTATTTTTTGTAATTTTACTTTTAAAAAAATTTTCATGATAAACGTATTTTTTTCTTATTATTAATCATACAACTTAAACTTAAAGTAAAAAAAAAAAATATTTGAAGGTGGGAAATGAAAGATAAAAATCTAAGCTTTAAGTATAAAGTATTTATATTTCATTTAAACATCCAGGTGCAAAGAAAACAGTTACTGAAAACACAAAAATTCTAAATTACTCGAAGAAATTAAATGAACTACGTACTCTTTAGCCGTCATATTGGATCCGCCATTTTGAATTTTTTCAAATTTGTCATCGAATTCTTAATCAGCACTCCGAGAAACCCCTTAATAGCCATTTTCAAAATATTTAGTGTATACATAAACGGTAATTTAATCATAAATGTGGTTGGAAGCATGATTCCCACTACAACTGAAGAAGTTAAATCAGCCATTATATTTTAAATATTTTTTTTTATATTATGGTAAAATTAAAAAAAAATAAACTATACACTATTTTTTGTAAAATTTCCCGTTCTTTCAAGTGGTGCTGTCAGTTTTCGATATGTTTTTTTATTTTTGGAGATATTGCGAAAAACCGAATTTGTCATTTTACTTTCAATTTTGTAGGCTTAGCGTACACTTTAGAGTAGCAAAATTTTTTTAACGTATTCTACGTCCAAAAAAACTACTTGTACGCCAAAATGCAGCTTGTTAACATTTAATGAGAGCTTTTTGTCAAAAATTTGCCTCTGAATTTGCCAGTCTAAATAAGGATTTACTGGAATTAATTTTGTGCTCAATTAAAAAGTGTCCTTCCTGCATCCTAACTTTTGGACGGTAGTGTTACACATATTCTGAACAACTGCTTTTGCAAACAGTTGTTCAGAATATGTTAGAGGATTTCAAAATTTATATTTCATTTATTTCCACGGCTTATAAGCCAATACATCGAAGCGGTCTGTATCAACATCCGGCTTGAAAAAAAGGCACTACGAATTTGTGCGTATTTGTGCAACAGGAGAAGGCATCGAGAATGCCCTAGGAACTTAAATCTACCTTACAGGTAACACGGAATAGTAAAAAAGTAGAAAAACAACTATGGATGACATATACAGAGGTACTATATACAAAGGAGTCACAATCATGGATGTAAGAAAGATTCCTTCTATGTAAGCGTACCTAGAGTGAGTAAGGCGGTGCAGTATGGCGAACTACCAATTAGTCACGAGAATAACTAAGTCCAAACAACATGCAATTGTCGTCATAACCTACCTTTGGGTGTAAAATTATCCGTACAGTACACCTTCCTAAATACTGTACGGAAAACATAACCACTTCGGCATAGTTAAGCGACAACTCAACATGTCGTAGGGATTTAAGATCTTCTGGCAACTTACTGGTAGCGAATACCATCTAAAACTGCTTAAGGAAAGCCGGCCGATACCACAGACTGCCAAGCACGCCTTGGCTTATGAACCGTGGGGTCCAATGCATGGACGAAGGAACCAAAGTTGATAAAGTATTTAAATATTGTTTATCGGATAACACTGGTAAGATTAAACGTTTAACAATAAATAAAAAGATCCCTTGTTAACTGTATACACTATAAAAAAGTTATTTATAATATGTGACTTTAAATAAATAAATAAATAAACGTATATTTCCTTTGGATTCATGTAATTGTACGTCATAATACGAAGACAAAAGCATCTGCCCCGTTATAAAATACTGTACCACAATAAATATATATGTTATGAGCATTTTCGTAAATTGTTGGTATGTTAGAGGTTCAAAAAAGAGAGAATTTTTTTTGAAAATAAAACTCATTACTCGTTTTAAATCGTTCCTTGGACGTCCAGAAACAATTATTCACGGCTGAGCACGATTTTTTTACAGCTCAATATGCAAATGTTTGCGGAAAAAATGCAGAAATCCCTGAATTACCGTAAAAAGCGTCAAAAATCCCTGAATTACCGTAAAAAGCGTCAAAAATCAATATATATTGAAATGACTCATCGTGAATCCTGATAACGTTTTCTTTTTTTATATTGGCCATTTTTATCCATTTTTTGCCCCTTTTATATCTTTTAGTCAAATTAACGTCCACTTTTCTTATGTTCTTTGATCTGCTAACTTTAAATTTTTATGTACTTTGTTGTTATTAGGATATCGTTTCCAAGTTACGGTCAGATTTTAGCCACTTTTTACCCAGAAATGGTAGTGTTTATAAAGCACTGCGAACTGTACACACTAAAAAATTAAACTTATTTATTACATGTAAAATAAAACAGGTGTTTTTGTTTGTATTTTTTTATTTGTTTTATTTTATAATTTTTAAAATAATAAATACATCTGTTTTGAAAAATGTTATCATAAACTACATTGTTATATTGTTAGCAGAGAACAGTATGAAATAATAGAGCTGTATAAATAAAATGAACTTATTTAATTAATTTAGTTATAAATTTTACAATTCCTAGCACCGTTTTCAATGTCGTTGTAAACCTCTTCATTGAAATAATAAATAACCATTTATTATTTCAAATTCAAATTACCATTTTAGTTCACGACTTTGGGACAATCAGTTTTACATAGTACTTGTGATTCTACGATTTCTTGCATATTGCACCATTTTTAATTTACGGCCAAAAAAGTAGCTTAAATCTGACCAAAACTTTAGGAATGATATCCTAATATCAACAAGGTACATAAAACTTCGAAGTTAGCAGGTCTCACTCGGTGTTTTTGCAAACAATTGTTCAGAATATGTTAGAGGAATTCAAAATTTATATTTCATTTATTTCCACGGCTTATAAGCCAATACATCGAAGCAGTCTGTATCAACATCCGGCTTGAAAAAAAGGCACTACAAATTTGTGCGTATTTGTGCAACATGAGAAGGCATCGAGAATGCCCTAGGAACTTAAATCTACCTTACAGGTAACACAGATTAGTAAAAAAGTAGAAAAACAACTATGGATGACATATACAGAGGTACTATATACAAAGGAGTCACAATCATGGATGTAAGAAAGATTCCTTCTATGTAAGCGTACCTAGAGTGAGTAAGGCGGTGCAGTATGGCGAACTACCAATTAGTCACGAGAATAACTAAGTCCAAACAACATGCAATTGTCGTCATAACCTACCTTTGGGTGTAAAATTATCCGTACAGTACCCCTTCCTAAATACTGTACGGAAAATATAACCACTTCGGCATAGTTAAGCGACAACTCAACATGTCGTAGGGATTTAAGATCTTCTGGCAACTTACTGGTAGCGAATACCATCTAAAACTGCTTAAGGAAAGCCGGCCGATACCACAGACTGCCAAGCACGCCTTGGCTTATGAACCGTGGGGTCCAATGCATGGACGAAGGAGCCAAAGTTGATAAAGTATTTAAATATTGTTTATCGGATAACACTGGTAAGATTAAACGTTTAACAATAAATAAAAAGATCCCTTGTTAACTGTATACACTATAAAAAAGTTATTTATAATATGTGACTTTAAATAAATAAATAAACGTATATTTCCTTTGGATTCATGTAATTGTACGTCATAATACGAAGACAAAAGCATCTGCCCCGTTATAAAATACTATACCACAATAAATATATATGTTATGAGCATTTTCGTAAATTGTTGGTATGTTAGAGGTTCAAAAAAGAGAGAATTTTTTTTGAAAATAAAACTCATTACTCGTTTTAAATCGTTCCTTGGACGTCCAGAAACAATTATTCACGGCTGAGCACGATTTTTTTACAGCTCAATATGCAAATGTTTGCGAAAAAAATGCAGAAATCCCTGAATTACCGTAAAAAGCGTCAAAAATCCCTGAATTACCGTAAAAAGCGTCAAAAATCAATATATATTGAAATGACTCATCGTGAATCCTGATAACGTTTTCTTTTTTTATATTGGCCATTTTTATCCAGTTTTTGCCCCTTTTATATCTTTTAGTCAAATTAACGTCCACTTTTCTTATGTTCTTTGATCTGCTAACTTCGAATTTTTATGTACCTTGTTGATATTAGGATATCGTTTCCAAGTTACGGTCAGATTTTAGCCACTTTTTAGCCAGAAATGGTAGTGTTTATAAAGCACTAAGAACTGTACACACTGAATAATTAAACTTATTTATTATATGTACAATAAAACATGCGTTCTTGTTTGCTTTTTTTTATTTATATTATTTTATAATTTTTAAAATAATAAATACGTATGTTTTGAAAAATATTATTATAAACTATATTATTATATTGTTAACAGACAACAGTATGAAATAATAGATCTGTATAAATAAAATGAACTTATTTAATTAATTTAGTTATAAATTTTACAATTCTTAGCACAGTTTTCAATGTCGTTGTAAACTTCTTCATTGAAATAATAAATAACCATTTATTATTTCAAAATCAAATTACCGTTTTAGTTCACGACTTTGGGACAATCAGTTTTACACAGTACTTGTGATTCTACGATTTCTTGCATATTGCACCATTTTTAATTTACGACCAAAAAGTAGCTAAAATCTGACCATAAATTTGGGAATGATATCCTAATATCAACAAGGTACATAAAACTTCGAAGTTAACAGGTTTCACTCAGTATTTTTTGCAAACAGTTGTTCAGAATATGTTAAAGGAATTCAAAATTTATATTTCATTTATTTCCACGGCTTATAAGCCAATACATCGAAGCAGTCTGTATCAACATCCGGCTTGGAAAAAAGGCACTACGAATTTGTGCGTATTTGTGCAACATGAGAAGGCATCGAGAATGCCCTAGGAACTTAAATCTACCTTACAGGTAACACGGAATAGTAAAAAAGTAGAAAAACAACTATGGATGACATATACAGAGGTACTATATACAAAGGAGTCACAATTATGGATGTAAGAAAGATTCCTTCTATGTAAGCGTACCTAGAGTGAGTAAGGCGGTGCAGTATGGCGAACTACCAATTAGTCACGAGAATAACTAAGTCCAAACAACATGCAATTATCGTCATAACCTACCTTTGGGTGTAAAATTATCCGTACAGTACACCCTTCCTAAATACTGTACGGAAAACATAACCACTTCGGCATAGTTAAGCAACAACTCAACATGTCGTAGGGAGTTAAGATCTCCTGGCAACTTACTGGTAGCGGATATCATCTAAAACTGCTTAAGGAAAGCCGGCCGATACCACAGACTGCCAAGAACGCCTTGGCTTATGAACCGTGGGGTCCAATGCATGGACGAAGGAACCAAAGTTGGTAAAGTATTTAAATATTGTTTATCGGATAACACTGGTAAGATTAAACGTTTAACAATAAATAAAAAGATCCTTTGTTAACTGTGTATACACTATAAGAAAGTTATTTATAATATGTGGCTTTAAATAAATAAATAAACGTATATTTCCTTTGGTCTAATGTAATTGTACGTCATAATACGAAGACAAAAGCATCAGCCTCGTTATAAAATACTGTACCACAATAGATACATATGAGCATTTTTGTAAATTGTTGGTATGTTCGAGGTTCAAAAAAGAGAGAATTTTTTTTTGAAAGTAAAACTCATTAGACTCGTTTTAAATCGTGCCTTGGGCCTCTAGAAACAATTATTCACGACTGAACACGACTTTTTTACAGCTTAATATGCAAATTTTTGCGGAAACAATGGAAAAATCGCTGAATTGCCGTAAAAGGCGTCAAAAATCAATATATATTGAAATGATTCATCGTGAATCCTGATAACATTTTCCTCTTTTATATAATGACCATTTTTGTTCATTTTTTGCCCATTTTATATATTTTAGTCAAATTAACGTCCACTTTTCTTATGTTCTTTGATCTGCTAACTTCGAATTTTTATGTACCTTGTTGATATTAGGATATCGTTTCTAAGTTACGGTCAGATTTTAACTACTTTTTAGCCAGAAATGGTCGTATTTATAGAGCACTGAGAACTGTACACACTGAAAAATTAAACTTATTTATTATATGTAAAATAAAACATGTGTTCTTGTTTGTTTTTTTTTGTTTGTATTGTTTTTAAAATAATAAATAGGTGTGTTTTAAAAAATGTTGTCATAAACTACATTATTATATTTTAACAGAAAACAATATGAAATAATAGATTTTTATAAATAAAATGAACTTATTCAATTAACTCAGTTATAAATTTTACAATTCTTAGCACCGTCTTCAATGTGGTTGTAAACATATTCATTGTAATAATAAACAGCTCTATCATTTCAGTTCACGAGTTTGGGACAATCAATTTCACACAATACTTGTGACACTATGATTTCTTGCATATTGCACCATTTTTAATTTACTAACATTTCTGACTAAAAAGTGTTTAAAATCTGACCAGAACTTTGGGTACGGTATCCTAATATCAACAAGGTACATAAAAATTCGAAGTCAGCAGGTCAAAGAACATAAGAAAAGGTACCTGGACGTTTCCAGGTACACTTTTCTTTGACTACAAGATATAAAGTGGGCAAAAAATGAACGAAAATGGCCATTGTATAAAAGAGAAAAACGTTATCAGGATTCACAATGAATAATTTCAATAAATAAATTTTTTACAAAATAAAGTGTAGTTTTTATGGGTTTTTGAGTTTTAAATTGTAGTTTTAATATAGATTACTTATATACTAACATAGAAGTTTTGATATTTCTAAATTCTGCTGAGCAAAAATTTGTTTTGACGCAAGAAACTCTCCAAGCATCAGCAAATCAATTCTAGGTAAATTAGAGCCGTCTTCCATCGCTAACGTTTCTTGGTTCTAGTTTTTGTAACACAAAACTAGGCAACTGGATAATTTAAAACCACAAATTAATTGATGAACAGTGCAGAGATTATCGTTAACACAAGAGAAATTCGACCCAAATAATGTTTACTTAGGCGTGACATCATTCGCTCTAATTGGTATTCCACATAACATGGCGGATTGCTGTATTTCGCATTTCTATTTTAACAAAAATAATATTAACCTCTTTTAATATACAAAAATAAGAACATTTTTTAGAAACTTTTTAATCTGTTTCATTATTTAAAGTCATAATTTCGGAGATTCTTTGTTAAGGATTTCTTGAAAGGTAGGTAGGATTGCCAGCTATCCCTTCATCTTTTTGGTGGTCTCCCTAGATGTTTTTGCAAACAGTTGTTCACAATATGTTAGAGGAATTCAAAATTTATATTTCATTTATTTCCACGGCTTATAAGCCAGTACATCGAAGCTGTCTGTATCAACATCCGGCTTGAAAAAAAGGCACTACGAATTTGTGCGTATTTGTGCAATATGAGAAGGCATCGAGAATGCCATAGGAACTTAAATCTACCTTATAGGTAACACGGAATATTAAAAAAGTGAAAAAAACAACTATGGATGACGTATACAGAGGTACTATATACAAAGGAGTCACAATCATGGATGTAAGAAAGATTCCTTTTATCTAAGCGTACCTAGAGTGAGTAAGGCGGTGCAGTATGGCGAACTACCAATTAGTCACGAGAATAACTAAGTCCAAACAACATACAATTGTCGTCATAACCTACCTTTGGGTGTAAAATTATCCGTACAGTACACCTCTCCTAAATACTGTACGGAAAACATAACCACTTCGGCATAGTTAAGCGACAACTCAACATGTCGTAGGGATTTGAGATCTTCTGGCAACTTACTGGTAGCGGATACCATCTAAAACTGCTTAAGGAAAGCCGGCCGATACCACAGACTGCCAAGAACGCCTTGGCTTATGAACCGTGGGGTCCAATGCATGGACGAAGGAACCAAAGTTGATAAAATATTTAAATATTGTTTATATCGGATAACACTGGTAAGATTAAACATTTAAGAAAAAATAAAAAGATCCCTGTTAACTGTGTATACACAATAAAAAAGTTATTTATAATATGTGACTTTAAATAAATAAATAAAGTATATTTCCTTTGGATTAATGTAATTGTACGTCATAATACGAAGACAAAAGCAT
>CM032453.1:144403621-144569599 GCA_019049505.1 Pachyrhynchus sulphureomaculatus | reverse complement strand
CAAAAATGCAGAATATTAGAAAAAGAACTCATAGCTTCGCACGAACAAATCGAAAAACTCACAGCTAAAGATCAAACGGAAAAAGCGAGTATGATGCAAGCTACTGCTGAATTAGAACATTATAAAAAGGAGGTACAAAGACTTTAATTTTTGTTCCACTTCTAATAAACTTTGTCGTTTCTTATCTTCCAGTTTTTTTATGAGTAACTTTATTTTTATTGATCATTGTGCTTTCGTAATCATGTCCATATTTTCTTTCTGAGTACCCAAACTTCTAATCCATAAGGGAAAATATGTAGAAAATACAATTATGTTATTTTTTTCTGATATATAGCTTTCGTTTGCTTTATCTCTTTGTGCTATTTGTGGAGATATTGTCACTATTGTCTTCGTTAATGTATAGTTTATTTTATCTATGTCTCTGTTGATGGTATCTACGAGTAAATAAGTTGTTCTTGTATAATTTCTTTAAATTTTTAATGGTTTAATTTAATTTATTCACGTTTAGATACTGCACGTTTTTCTTCATTTTCTAGGAAGCTATTAATATATATTTTTTCCTTTATCATCCTATGGTAGCTGCCAGTTGTGGTTAAGAACCGTTTAATTATTTATTTTGTTGATTTTTCTGAAGCTAGGAAGTAGTCGATTTCATTTTTGGTTGTTCCATTAAAGCTTATCCTTGTCCATTTTCTTTATCGTTTTTCGGTATAGAACGAGTTTATGGCACAAAAACCTTTCTCCTTAGAGGCAGTTCGTTAAGATAGTGCCTCTAACATCTTTGTCTCCATATCTATAATCTCCTATATTAGTACTCTGAGTTTCTCCTCAACTTATTAAAATCTTCACCCACCAATTTTCCAGCAGATTCTTGGGATAGCACGCAACTGAAGCGACTTTCCGACGTTTCACTTAGGATTGCTAGAAACATAAATTTTTCCAGCTATCTTTAATATATGAATAAAATTTTGAGGTTCGAGAAAAGGACAAAATGTTAGAACAAACTAAATTATTTATGGCTAATATAACCTCAGAAAATTATGCTCTTAAAAATGATATAGCTGCTCTAAATCAGTATCTAGAAGTAACAGGCGCAGGAGATGTAATGAAGAAAATAGAAAATAGTAAAGAAAAGCTAGATTACTTTGAAAACGAATTAACAAGGGTAATGAAAACGGAATTGATGAATTAAGCTTAAGGTAATTGGATATCATTATTTTTTTTTTTACAGATGCAAAAGGAAAATAAAAACTTGAAAACCGAATTAGAAAGCTCAACAAACGAAACCACTGCTTTAGCAACAAATTTGGAAATAGGCAATAAAAATCTCATAAACAAAAGAAAGAACTTGAAAAATTAAGTGACGAAATTCAGACAGTACGACAAAAATTTGATGCTGAACATCAGACGGTCCTATGTAAGCACCACTGAACAGAAAGTCTTTATCATTTATTAATAAAATGTTGCAAGACTCGATCTTGTACAGGGTGCGTCTCCAAAATCCGGACAAATCGAACAATTTTTTAAAGGCGTTTTTTTAATGAAAAATTAAGTTTGAAAAAAAATTGTTTTACGTGGCATTTAGGGCATCTATGTTAATAACAATCATTTAATGTATCCTCCATTAGCATGAATAAGGGCCTCCATTCTCGGTGTGAAGCGCCGGCACGCACTTTGTAATTTCGCGCTGTTCATATGGGTGAACGCTACCTCAATGGCGGTCATTAATGATGTCACATTGGGGATGCCGAAACTTGTTTGTAACCCTTTTAACTATGCTCCATATGTGGTAGCCAAAGAGATTCAAATCTAGACTATTAGGAGTCCAGAATTCCTTGGACTAAAACATCTCAAAGTTGTCTATGAGCCAGTTCCCGGCCAAATAGCTCGTGTGACCCAGTGCACCGTCCTACTGTAAAACATATGGCCTTCCCCTAGCAATATATTCTATCCACGGGTTCACTATATTGTTCGGAACTTTTAAGTATACCTAAAGTGACCATACGTCCCGTTTTGAACGGGACTGTCCCTTTTCTCGGTCACCTGTCCCGTTGTCCCCAAACAAAGCGCCGGGACGGTAAATAGTCCCGTTTTTCCCGAAACCGCGCGAAAATTTTAAATTACGATGCTCATGAGACACGCGCGGGCGGGGAATCACAGACCGTCGCGACGTCGACGATTGGCGATTCCCCGCTCGCGCGCGCTGTCGGTTACCTAGTAACGCGGGAAGAAGAGGAGCATTTATTTGGTTATTAGGCTAATCACGCGCATGCACACAGACTTGTCGCTATTGTTTTGTTTTTGCGTAATGTTCGTGAAGTAGTTTAGTGGTAAACTGGTAACTAATTTGAAGTTTTCTGTTGTTTTGGAATTTTTACCTATAGTTATGCCGAAACGCAAGTGTTCATTTAATGTCAACTTACAAGCAAAATACCCATTTATTAAGCAAATTAATACTTCCTCGGACGTCAGATGCGAAAAGTGTCGTACAGAGTTTTAGTGTTTCCCATAGTGGTGCTGGTGATATTGAACAGCATTTGAAGTCTGAAAAACTTCTTCAGTGTTGAACTTTTTCAAGAATTCAAACGCGCCAACTTCAAAGGATTTGGATAGTGCTGCTGCAGAAGGTGTCTGGGCTTATCACACTATACAAGAAAACCACAGTTTTCGCTTCAATGATTGTGCGTCGAAATTAATCCAATCATGTTTTGATCCAAAATTCACATGTGCGCGTACAAAAACAGAAGCTATTACAGTAAATGTTTTGGCGCATACAGCGATCGATAATTTAAAAGATGATCTCAATAAGTCCAATTGTATTACAATTTTAAACGACGCTTCAAACCACGGTAACAAGAAAATATATCCTTGTGTAGTGCGCTTTTTTTCAACCTTATGAAGGTGTGCAAGTAAAAATTTTAGACCTCCAAGAGCAACCAGGTGAAACTTCTGATATCATAGTCGACTATTTTACACCAAGTATTGACAGATAATAATTTGTCAAATAAAGTCGTGGCATTTTGTGGCGACAATGCTAATGTCAATTTTGGGGGTGTAGCTAGGCGAGGAACTAATAATGTATTAGCAAAAGTACAATCATCTCTGAAAAAACCGTTGATAGGTATTGGATGTGGAGCCCATATAATTCACAATGCAATAAAATCTGCTGCAGATGGTCTACCTTTAGATTACGAAAGCATTATCGTAAAAATATATTCATTTTTTTATATTTACACGGTTCGAGTTGAAGCTCTAAAGGAGTTTTGCGCTGAAGCTGAAATAGAACATCACCAAATGCTCGGCTACAGTAAAACCAGGTGGCTTGCGCTTATGCCTGCCTTGGAGAGAGTTTTAAAAATGTACCAGCCGTTAAAAGACTATTTTTTGACCATTGAAAAATGTCCCAAATTGTTAAAAAACTTTTTTGATGATCCCATATCAGAATTATGGCTTCATTTTTTACACGCTCAGTCGGCAAGTTTTCACCAAGCTGTATTGAAGGTTGAAGGTCAGACTGTGTCGGCAATTGAGGCTACAAAAGAAATCAATCATCTCAAAGACAATTTGGCTCAGAAACAGATCAACCAGTTTCTTCCATTTACTGTTCGTAGTTTAATTGTGAAATTAAAAGATAATGGCACTAATATTGATGAAGAGTTTGTGAAAAATACGGCCACAGAATTTTATAAAACAAGCCGTGAATATCTGGAACAGTGGACTTGCTTTCTTACTAAAGAAATGGAGATATTTCGTTGGGCAGATTTAAGAAAAGTACCTGCATGGGAAGATATTCAAAAAGCGCTGGATGTATTGATTGAAAAGGGATATTTTCCCTGTAACAAAGTTACAGAAGTATTTGACGAATTTACATTAATTTCAAGCTACGTCACTTCCCAAAAAATTACCGAATGGGATAATTCAAAAGTCTCCACAGAAACTCGTTGGGTGGAAGTATTCAAACACTTTCGCACCAACAATCTACAACATGAAAATTTTTGTATTTTAATTGAATATATTTTATGTCTACCTGGTACAAATGCTCCAGTAGAAAGAGTCTTTTCTCTTATGAATAAATTGTGGACGTCTGAAAAAAATCACTTATAGGTACCAGTTCTGAAAGCGATGTTGATAACTAAGGTCAATATAAAAAAAACGTGCCAAGAATTTTATTCTTATTTAAAATCATCACCAAATTTATTAAGCAAATTTGTTCCTCTGATAAATATAAATACAATTAAAAAAATTATGGTGCATATAATTTAATAATTTCTGTCAGAGGAACTTTGCTTCAATAACGCTGGTTAACTGGTGATTGATTTTTATTTTTCACAACTTGTTATAATAAAAATAATTATAATTAATATGAATATAATAACAGTCAATACTAATTGCATTAAGTTACACTTTTTCTAAATAAAGAAAATTAAGAAGTTGTGTTTATTTTCATTGTTAACCTGCTAACTTGGGTATAAAAACTTATGTCCCGTTTTGAGTTCAAAAATAAATGGTCAGTTTAAGTATACCCCTTTAGTTACAGTTTCCCCTTTTTCGAAAAATGCGGTAGCATAACATCACCTTCACTGGACACAACACTTAGTCCGTAGACACCGGCCGGAAATTTCATTCTAGCAACAACAGGGACATCCTCGGGGTTGTGAGCAAGCCACCGATTATTTCACCAGTTAGTTGATTAATTTTTGCATCAAAAGTGAACATATTTTCGATGGAGAAGGATCTGATGCTTCCTGCCGCTTCGTGTTTCAAAGAACAAAAAAGCAACAAGCCATTCGCTTTATCCTGGCGTCTTCAGAGAACATCCGTCTCATCTTGTGTAGGAATGTTATCACACAGATTCACAATCGACGCCAATTTTCGTAACGATTGCCTTGGGCTCTCTGAAATTAGCGCTTAAGTCATTTTGATGACTTCAAGGGACCTCACGATACATTCTTTCAAGTGGTGCTTCTTCGCCGGTGTACTGAAACCTTCATTGGACTGTTCTTAAGCCCTGTACTTGGTTTCTTACCCAAATTCGTTTTCTGGCCGCAATTTTCAAGGAATCTCAATAATTAAAAAAAAATTCTTGATTTCTCTATCGATCTGTCTGAGCAGATTCTTGATTATTTACCACGATTTTTACTAATTTATCAATATATATTACTTTACTGATCATAATTTAAACTCACTTTTCAATAAATATGGTTTTTAGCCATTTACACCAAGAACATCAGAACTGTCCTAATCCTCTGCAAAGAGGAAAAATGATCAGATGAGCGTTTTCTAAACTTAAGGCTTTTAAACCAGGAACGTCAAACCTAACATCTATAATATATATAAAATGCAACTGTCTGTCTGTCTGTCCGTTAGTGACCTTATCACTGGAGAACCACTTATCCGATTTACGTACTTTTTTTGTAAAACATACATATGTTCTCTGGCCAGGTTATAGGCTATATTTTATTACGACAGGTAGCATAAGGAATGAGCAGTGACGATAATAGTGAATGAAGTCCGAAAAAAGTTTATCGCTAGCGCGTTCCCTTGCAATACACAGTCTAAACCATTAAATATGGAACAATATTATGTAGTAGAGAATATCTAGAATCTATAATATATATAAAATGCAATGTCTCTCTGTCTGTCTGTCTGTCCACTGGTGCGTTTATCACGCGAGAACCACTTATCCGATTTTACGTCTTTTTTTAAATTCAGACATATATTCTTTGGCCAGGTTATATAATAATAATAATAATCTATACCTATAATATAAACAAATTGCAACCTCTTTCTGTCTGCCTGTCGGTCCGTTAGTGCGTTTATCCCTCGAGAACCACTTATCCGATTTACGTGATTGTTTAAATTCGTACATATGTTCTCTGACCAGGTTTTAGATATATATTTTATTACATCTATAATATATATAAAATGCAACGTCTCTCTGTCTGTCTGTCTGTCCCTTAGTGCGCCTATCACTGAAAAACCACTTATCCGATTTACGTACTTTTTTTTAAAAACATACATATGTTCTCTGGCCAGGGTATAGGCTATATTTTATTACGATAGGTAGCATAAAGAATGAGCAGTGACGTAAAATAGTGAATGATGTCGCAAATAAGTTTGCCGTTAGCGCGTGCCTTTGCAATACACAGCCTAAACCATCAAATATGGAACAATATTATGTATCTGTATATGTATAATCTATAATACATATAAAATGCAATGTCTCTCTGTCTGTCTGTCTGTCCATTAGTGCGTTTATCATGCAGGAACCACTTATCAGATTTACCTGTCTTTTTTTAAATTCATGCATATATTCTTTGGCCAGGTTATATAATAATAAAAATAATCTATATCTATAATATATATAAAATGCAATGTTTGTCTGTCTGTCTGTCTGTCTGTCTGTCCGTCCGTTAATGCGTTTATCCCTCGAGAACCACTTATCCGATTTACGTGATTTTTTAAATTCATACATATGTTCTCTGACCAGGTTATAGGTATATATTTTATTACATCTATAATATATACAAAATGCAACGTATTCTGTCTGTCTGTCCGTTAGTGCGCTTATCACTGGAGAATCACTTATCCGATTTTCGTACTTTTTTTTTTTTAAACATACATATCTTCTCCGGCCAGGTTATAGGCTATATTTTATTACGATAGGTAGCATAAGGAATGAGCAGTGACAATAATAGTAAATGAAGTCGGACAAAGTTTGCCGCTAGCGCGTTCTCTTGCAATACACAGTCCAAACCATTAAATATGGAACAATATTATGTAGCAGAGAATATCTGTAATATATATAAAATACAATGTCTCTCTGTCCGTCTGTCTGTCTGTCTGTCCGTCCGTTAGTGTGCTTATCACTGCAGATTTACTTATCCGATTTACGTGCTTTTTTTTAACCATACGTATGTTCTCTGGCCAGGTTATAGGCTACATTTTATTAGGTGACATAAGGAATAAGCAGTGACCATAATAGTGAATTAAGTCGGAGAGAAGTTTGCCGCTAGCGCGTTCTCTTGCAATACACTTCCTAAAGCATTAAATATGGAACAATATCATGTAGCAAAGAATACAATATATATAAAATGCAACGTCTCTCTGTCTGTCTGTCTGTCCGTTAGTGCGCTTATCAATCGAGAACCACTTATCCGATTTACGTGTTTTTATAAATTTAAACATATGTTCTATATAATTCGATATATGCCTAGATAATGGGAGATAAGGTGAGATAATTGGAGATAAGGAGAAATAATGGGAGATAAGTCGAGATAAGCCTCGATAATGGGAGATAAGGAGAGATAATGGGAGATAAGCAGAGATAAGTCTAAATAATGGGGTGTTATGGTGAGATAATGGGAGATAAGGAGAAATAATGGGAGATAAGGAGAAATAATGGGAGATAAGGAGAAATAATGGAAGATAAGTCGAGATAAGCCTAGATAATGGGAAATAAGGTGAGATAATGGGAGATAAGGAGAAATAATGGGCGATAAGGAGAAATAATGGGAGATGAGCAGAGATAAGCCTAGATAACGGAAATTATGTAGAAATAATGGGAAATAAGGAGAAATATTGGGAGATAAGGAGAAATAATGGGAGATATTTTATTACGTTGGGTAACATAAGAAATAAGCAGTGACGATAGTAGTGAATCAAGTCCACGCGAGCGGAGCCGCGGGCCCGGCTAGTATCCTAATATAGCAAACTTTAAACTAACATAATCTACTGTATCGAACTCCAAACCTAACATGTAAGGAGTGTGAAATAATTTTAAAGTATTTGTTATGTATAGTATATTTTATTTTATCGAAGTGTAAATAACATATTTTTTTGGGTGATGATTATATTCCATCGATCAAAGCCTGTGAGTACTGTTTTCGATGCTTTAAAACTGGTGATTTCGACACGGAAGACAACTGCTTTAACGGCACAATCGGAACGGTTTTTTTGCATTGTATCGTAACTGGTGTGAAAAATGGATACGCTACGATAATCCAAAGCGCAAAAAATCATGGGTGAAGCCCGGTGAACCATCAAAATCCTCGTCAAGGTCGAATATTCATGGCTCTATGCTTATGTTGTGTACCTGGTAGGATCAGATGGGTGTAGTGTATTATGAGCTGCTCCAACCCAACGAAACTATTACTGTAGAACTTTACTGACAACAACTGAAGCAACTGAGCTGAGCGTTGAAGAAAAAAACGACGGCAATATGCCAAAAACCATGACAAAGTGATTTTTCAACATGACATCGCTCGATACTGCACTGACTTAGGCGTTACTTGATAGAGATCCAAAATAACTAGGAATAAAACTGTTAACAGTTAATTTACATCCTGCTCCAGAAGAAGACACAGTGTGTCGAAACAATGGTCAGCAATAATATAGTAAAAATAAGTAGTGATCTTAAACAGTGGTTTAAATTTTTATTCTTAATGACATCGCTCGGCCATATGTTGTAAAACCCGTCAAACAAACTCTAGAAGCGCTTGGATGGGATATTCTAGCTTATCCGCCGTACTCACCAGACATTACTCCTTCTGATTATCATTTGTTCCGATTGATGATGCACGACCTGTCTGAACAGCGCTTCCATTCTTATGAGGATACTAAAAAAATGGGTGGATTCGTGGATAGCCTCAAATGATGAGTCGTTCTTTCAACGTGGTATTCATATGCTTCTACAAAGATGGCAGAAAGTAGTGGCTAGCGATGGACAATACTTTGAATAATCAATTTCTAATCATTCTTTTAAAATAAAGCGATACTTTTACCGAAAAATCCCTCAGAATGAATTCACACGCCCAATAACATAATGTAGCGAGCAGCAGTAACTCCAAGCCTAATAAACCCTAATATAGCGAAGACCAAATCTAACATAACCTAATGTGTCGAACTCCAAACTTAACATAATATAATGTAGCGAGCACCGATGGAGTTCCTGGTTTAAGTTTAGAAAACGTTCATCTGATTATCCTCCTCTTAGCGTAGGATTATGATAGATTTGATGTTCTCGCTATAAATGGCTAAAAACTATGTTTATTAAAAAAATTAGTTCAAATTATTGCCAGAAAATGAATTTGGGTAAAAATTACGTATTGTCCCCATAGTCACAGTCACCAATATGGCTTTGGCTTTGGATCAACGCAATTGAATACTTTGAAGAATCTCGAGCGGTTGCTCTTGACATATCCAAGGCATTCAACCGTGTTTGGCATGATGGACTGTTGGCTAACCTACGCTCTTGTGGTATGTGTGAAAAGTTCTGTTTGTGGCTCTCATGTTTCCTCAGAGACCGTTTTTTACGAGTGGCGGTCGACACTAACACCTTCACTATCAACGCCGATGTGCCCCAAGGCTCCATACTGTCTCCTACTCTCTTTCTCATTTACATTAACGATCTGCTGGAAAAGACCGGGAATCCAATCTACAGCTTTGCAGATGACAGTACTCTTATCTCTTCATTGACTTAGAACGCTCAGACATCGGCTACTCAGGCGAATATCTGCAGACAGCAGAAGGTCGTTCTACCTAACAAAGACCTGGAAGAAATTCTATCTTGGGGTGAGTACAATTTACAGCGATTCAAGAACAAGGTGAATCGCTCTTTCCGCACACATGCCGTTCCTGGAGCGCTTTAGGGACTTCCCTGCAGCACGTGTGCTAGACCCATAAAAAAACAAAAAAAAATAGTGCTTCGCTGACCTCTAGCGGAGGCATAATATGGCGGAAGATTTCAATTGAAATGTATCCAGATTTTGGTGACGCATCCTGTAGATGAACCCAGACTGAGATATGGTAACTAATCCATTGTTCAATTGTAATTAGTTTCAATTTGATATTTACAATATTTTAGCTCTCCAAAATGAAAGAATGAAATATTTGGAAGAAAAAAATATACTGAAATCTATTATTCAGCATTTAAAAAATGAGTTGGCAAAAATAAAACACCTGGAAGAGAATTTAACCAATGTTAGCAAAGAAGCTAGTAAATTAGGGGTAAGTATACATTAGGGTGACCGCGAAAAATCGATGTCGGAATTTTGTTCGTCTGGACCCCACAAAGCGATTCCCCTTTCCAGATATTGAGATAGCCGAAATTTGAGCTCGATTAAACGACGTTAACCCGTGCCGCTCGTCGCTCAAAGTTTGAAAAAATCCAAATTTTTGGCCAAAAAGCTGACATATGGAGCCATAACTTCAGAACGGTAAATAATAGAAACACGCTTAACATCTCAAAAGAAAGCTAATGTTGTTCTTCAAAATTTATATTCTATACATAATTGTTGTTATTTTAAGTCAAACCGAGTTACAACAGCCTTTAGCCCCAAAAACGTGACCTGGTACCAGTAGGAGCCAGTTTGGGAGTATTCTAAGAATTTTACGGGTTTTTACATAATGTGTCTCGGAATTAACATTTTTTTGTTAAAAAGTATTTTGGAACTCAATTTTCAAACATAAAGCGCCCTTTGGTTCAAATTTAATCTTTTATTATATGGGAATTACCTGACTAGTTTACCAAAGAAAGACCCGTTTGACAGGTAAAAAGGGGGTGAATCTAATTTCTATTTTAGGGATGGTGATTTTACTTTAGCGTACAACCGACCTTTTATTTATTCAGTTTAGTTTCTAAAGTGCCTTTGAGCTGGTTAGATCGAACAATTATCTAGTGAAGATATTTTAACGTTTGTGTGTGTTATTGTTTTTATAACTATTATAGTATTATTTTAAAATACATTTGAAAACATTTTATTGAAATTAAAGTTTGCAATATATTTTGTTTCATTTTCCAAGTTAACTGTTATTTACCTATTGACCTCTGAAATGGCATCCACATCAGGTGTACAAAGCCGGACCAAGGATAAAATATTTCTTGTGGGCTATCCCATTCACCAGATCACCGGTTGTAAACTACCCTCAAATCGTCAAGTTTTGTGTGCTTTATTTTATAATTTACGTACTGTGAAATTAACTGTAAGAGAATCGAAGAATACGAGAAGTGTTCATTTTTTGGGGAGAAAGCTCGAATCCCGACTAAACATGAGCAAGATGCAATTACTAAGCTGGAAAAACTTCACGCCGAGTGGAGAACTCTTCAAAAAGACAGGAAGAAAACATCGAAAACGGCCAAGAACAAATTTAAACAGTTTGTTGAAAAGTTGGATGATCTCTTTGATACCGCTCAACAAGATGCCTTGGCTCTGATGAAATCGGAAGAAGATAAGGCGTTTCTCGTGAAACAGAGGCAGAAGGGCCGCCCAGGTTCCATGACTAGAGTGGATCTCAAGTTGTCTCGAGCTGAAGAAATCAAGGTGCAAAAGAAACTTGCAAAAATGAACCGACAAATCCAAGAAGCAACTTTTGATATTAGTGAGTTTTTTTTTTATTATTAGTATTCTAAAAAATAGATAAACAAATAAGTAAATACTTTCATTATAATTGAAAGAAAATTGTACATGAGAGCATGATTTGGCATCTTTATGATTGAGTTTATATTTTTTAAATAATATCTTTTGATAATTAGAAGTAGGTAATTTAGTACCTATGTATTATTACTATTCTGCTAAAACGACAAGTTTTTATAGTTTCTTTTTTCTCTTTCTTTTGTTGCTTCTTAGAGACGGATGATGAAGACAAGTTCGAAGAAGGAGAAGAAGACACTGAAGAGGACAGCATCTACCAGGAACTTGAGAGCTTGGAGGAAATGGACATCCCTGAAGAAGTAGAAGATCCAGAACCATCTGAGAGCAAGAGGATGAAAGTTTCATTTGCAAAGGGCGTTAAAGAGATTTTAAACCTGAAATTGTCCATTTTATTAGATCGATGTAAGGTATCCGACAGAAATGCCACGAGAATTTTAATAGCTACTCTAGAAGCACTAAACCTTGACCCTCTTGAGTACAAAGTCTCGAAAACTTTATTACATGATAGAAGGCAAATGTTCAGAGAACAATATAATATAAAAAAATTTTGATAAAGTAAACATTCCTGAAAAAGAGCCCGTGGTTGTCCATTGGGACGGTAAACTTTTACCGGTTGTTTTAAAAAATGAACAATGTGAGCGAATAGCTATAGCTATTTCATATGGCGAAAAGGAACAGCTGCTGGGAGTTCCTGTAACAGCAAACAGCTCTGGAGAGGAGCAAGCCGTAGCCGTATATGAATGCCTACATGAATGGGGTCTTCTCAACACCGTTAAGGCGATGTGCTTCGACACTACAGCATCCAACACGGGAAGACTCAAAGGAGCATGCGTCATACTGGAGCAAATGTTAGGAAGAGAATTGTTATACCTAGCTTGCCGTCACCATATCTTGGAAATTCTGTTAAGAGGCGTATTCGACACAAAAATGGGATCAACCACTGGACCTCATCCAGACATTTTCAAGAGATTCCTCACTGCGTGGCCCAAGATAGACAAAGGAAAATACGACACAGGTATCAGTGACAATCTAATACAAAAGCAGCTAACTCCAGGAGTAATTGCAAATGTTACTGCTGAATTCGAGACCAAATTAACTGAGAGCCACCCCAGAGATGACTACAAGGAGCTATTGCAGTTGGTTCTCGTATTTGTTGGATCACTAGACGGCAATGTTGTGGGTTTTAGAACTCCAGGAGCCACTCATCACGCTAAGTGGATGGCAAAGGCTATTTACTGCTTAAAAATTTTAATTTTTCGTTGTCAATTTAAGATGTCTAAAGAAGAAGAAAGTTCTGTGCGTGCCATTTCTGTTTTCCTAGTTAAAATTTATTGTAAAGCTTGGTTCAATGCTCCAAAAGCTCATCTTGCACCAAAGCAAGATTTAGGTATTTTGCATAGTCTGTTAGACGATAAAGAATGTGACAACGACATTGCAGAAATAGCCCTGACCAAATTTTCGAACCATTTGTGGTATTTGAATGCAAAGTTGATGGGATTATCGTTTTTTAATCCCACCATTACAGACGATGAAAAGTTGTTAATGGCTAATAAATTGCTCAGTAGCACAGATGAACCATCACAGCACGCTAGGGTTGTAAATCCAAAAGTTAGGAAAGAAAACTTTTAAAAGAGGTAGTTGATGGAGGATTGGTAAATTTACTTGCCAAAGAAACGTTTACATTCTTTGACCAATTTAATATAAAAACAGATTTCCTAAGACAACATCCAAACACCTGGCCTCAAAATAATGACTTCCAAGAAGGATTGAAAATTGTCAAAACATTAAAAGTAGTTAATGATAATGAAGACCAAAAGCAATATGTCCTGCAAGTTGTAAGTAAATGCCGAGCATTATATCCTGACGTTTCAAAAACTACTTTAACAAAAGCTCTAGAATAGATTAGATACCTATGTAAAATTACCAACTCATGTAGGTAGTACCTCTGTATGTTGTCTGTGTCTGTTTTGTATGTATTATATACCTAATTTTTATATTTTAAAATAAAAAATGTCATTAGACTTATCAGTATTACTTGTTTTTTTTTATTATATTTCTACTTTAAACTCAAAAATATATCAAAAAAAAGCAAAATTTATCACTTAATAACAAAATATACGAAGTATGCTCCTAGTGGTACCAGGTCACGTTTTTGGGGCTAAAGGCTGTTGTAACTCGGTTTGACTTAAAATAACAACAATTATGTATAGAATATAAATTTTGAAGAACAACATTAGCTTTCTTTTGAGATATTAAGTGTGTTTCTATTATTTACCGTTCTGGAGTTATGGCTCCATATGTCGCGACGAGCGGCACGGGTTAACGTCGTTTAATCGAGCTCAAATTTTGGCTATCTCAATATCTGGAAAGGGGAATCGTTTTGTGGGGTCCAGACGAACAAGATTCCGACATTTTTTTTCCCCCTCTATGAGATCCGGTCACTCTAGTATACATACATAGTGTTTTAAAAATATTTTAATACATTGAAATGTGTGATTATTTTGGTCGAATAAAGCAACATTCACTTCTATTCTTTCTCGATTCGCACATACACTCCTGGACAAAATTAACGCAACAATATATTAAATCATACAAATCTTTATAATGAATTAATTTTAATAATTTTTTATGAACATTGGTTACACTAAAAGTTAGAAAAAACTTATTCGGATACTTTAAAAGTGAATTAGCTACCAAATTTCTCTATAAGATTCGAATTAAAATTATTCTTAAGACCTAATAACAAAAATCGTTGAAATTATGTAATAATGAAAAAAAATAAACTGGGACTCTAGTACCAAATTAATGGTGTAACAGGGACACTAGTAGCGTGTGTTGCCTCCTCTACTTCGGATGACAGCGTTTATGCGCCTAGGCATGCTTCTAATTAAATTTTGGATAAAATCTTGGGAAATTTGCTCCTATTCTGTGATAACTGCATTTTCAAGTTCCCTCAGCTTTCTAGGTGCAGGTATATGACGTTTAACATTTTTCTTAAGGTTATTCCATACATGTTCTATCGGATTCAGATCCGGGCTTTTTGGTGGCCATTGCATAATCGGTATATCAACTTGATTAAGATACTCGAGTACCTCCCTAGCCACGTGAGGTCGAGCGTTGGCTTGCATAAACAGGAAATTGGGCCCCACAAAATGACCGAAAGGCATCACATGTTCTATTGCAATGTTCTCAAGATGGTAGTCAGCATTCATGGATCTCGTACGGACAGGAACTAACTCTGTGCGAGCTTCAAAGCAGATGCCACACCAGAACATAACAGAACCACCGCCGAATGGAATCCTTGCAGAGATATTGCAAGGAGCAAACCTCGCTCCTGGTCTTCGCCATACTCGCTCACGACCATCTGGATGTTTTAGACTAACCCTAGTTTCATCTGTGAAGAAAACTTGTTTCCAATCATCCACAGACCAGTTTTCGTGATTTCGAGCAAAACGTAACCTGGCAACTCTGTTCTCTCTAGTAAGCAAGGGCGCAGTGGCTGTTCTCCTACTGTTTAATCCAGCTTCATTTAACCGTCTTCTAACTGTTTTAGAAGGAATTGTGACATTGCGAACAGCTTCGAGTTCGTTTCTTATTATAGAACTAGTGTCGGTCCTGTTTCTTAAAGCATATTGTCTTATAAAACGGTTATCTAGGTCGCTAGTGCATCGTTTTCGCCCTGGCCCTAGCCTTCTAGAATAAGTTCCCACTTCATTCAAGCGTCTTACCATACGACTTATTGTGGAACGATGTTTGCCTAACAAATTGGCAACATAATTCTGACAATATCCCTCCTCCAATAAAACTGAGGCTCGTACTACCTCGTGTTCAGTTAAATTCCTTGTTCGATTCATTTTTCTAATTCTTCGGGGTCAAAAATAAAACAGTCTACCACAAAAACGTATTACTTTGAAAAAGGGAACAATTTATAAGCTTACTTTTAAAGAAAATCTATCGCATTATTACAGAAAATTGTTGTTTATCTTCTAAAAAATTCTTTAAAACTGTAAATCTAAACGAATTGTTTTGATTTCTGTCATGAACAACGAAACAAAATATGCATAGCCTAACTATTCAAATACTCGATAAACTTTAAAACTGACATAAGAAGAAGATAAATTAATTTTCAGATTTTTCCGTTATTTTTGTCCAGGAGTTTATTTAAAATCTCGTTGAAACCCAATTGCCTTGCCCTGTCTTTTAAAACGCCCGAAAACAATGTTGTCACATGTTCACTTTTTTCTTAAAGAATACTTTGGATAAAAAGCATTTCGTTAAACCACAAAAATCTCTAGTATAGAATACTAATAACGAACATTACAGTTAACTTATGGCAATTTAATAACTCCATAATAAGTTTTGCATGGAATCAATAAATTATGTAAAATTTACGCATGCAAAAATTCTATCTATGACATTGTGTTGTTTTGCAGTCTGATGTATAGCCTGTCCCAAAATATAAGATCCTGATTTTTGCCGTTTTAAGTGGGCAATATAAAAATTCTGACCTTTTGTTTATGATAGGTTGCAGAGATGTACTTAAGAATTTTATTCATTAATGCAAACAAATAAAATTATAAGTGTTTTTGAAGATGTTTATTTATAGATGCATGTAAAACAAATGGATAAGAAGAAGAAGAAATTGGGGTTTTTGTCAGTTCACTGGTGTCTTGCAAAGCACTTTGTTTATTCAAATTTATTTTTACCAAACTGTCGTAAACATTTTTTACTATTTATTTAGCGTCAAGTAATAAATGTTTTCTCTTGCGATAGCATCTGTTGCAATTTTCCCACGGACGCCATATAATTAAAATAGAACCGTTACGTTGTAAGTTGTAAGTAAAACTAAAAATAAAAATAATAAAAAGTGTCTTTCGATTCTTAATGAAGACCTGTGGTCATTAGGCCTATATTACCAAATACTTAAAGGGCTCCAAACCGGGTTGCTAGGTTGTAAATATATAGGTAAAAATAGATCCAATATGATTTCAGGTGCAAGTGAGGGCGGTATACAAAGCAGGTAAAATAAAAATACGTTTATCGTAATACCTGGCAACTATGCACAAAACCTTAATCGGGTCGTTTATTGCCCCATTGAAAAAGCAAAAAGGCAGGATCTTATATCTTGGGATTTACTTTATCTGACTAGATGGCAATAAAAGTAGTTATCGCAAAAATGACAGAACCTTCTTGTAGATAAGAAGACCGATGCTAATTTTCTATGGCTTAAATAGTGTCAAATTTTACGATGTCAAAATTAAAAAATAAATAATTAAAGTTTTGCAAACATGATCTGAACAGAGAATAAAAAATGCTTTCATTCTCTGTTCATATCCTGCTTGTTTCCGATAGGATATTTCTTACAGTTTTTGTCCCCCGTTATCGTATAATGTACGCATTTCTATTTATCCAGATGGTTGCAGAATACAATAAACAACAAGGCGAAAAACTGAAAAAAAAAAGAAGTTATAGAAAGAGACACGGTTATAGCCCAGCTAAAGTCTAGTTTACACAAACTAAACGAACTGCAAATGCAGAACGCTAAGGAAAAACTTGCATTGTGTTACGAATTGAACGAAGTGTGCCAACTTAAGGAAAAACTAAGTGACGTATTGAATACGGAAGTAAAGAAGAACGCAGAGTTGGGACAATCGAAGGAGGCCATTGTTAAAACTTGTAATAGTCAGGTTAGTTTTAAAAAATGCAAATTTTTAAAAGATAATGTAATTTTTACTAGTTTCCATATTAAACGTTCTAGAAGCTGTTCTATATGCTTTCTAGACTATCGAAAAGTGTTTAATAAGGTACAGCACATCAAACTGATAGGAGAATTAAGGAACATCCAACTTGACCAGAAAGACATAGAAATAATAAAACACATCTACTGGAATCAGACTGCTGAAGTACAAGTAAATGAAATAGTAGCAGATGGAATACCGATTCAGTGAGGAGTCAGGCAAGGCTGCGTACTGTCGCCTGTATTGTTTAACTTATATTCCCAAGTCATCTTCAAGAAAACATTACGGGAGGAAAGTGAAGGAATCAGGATAAGGGGTGAAGTGATAAACACCATTCGCTTTACCGACGATACTGTGATCTTACCGGAAACATTAGAGGACCTGCAAGCATAGGTTACCAACGTGAATAGAGAAAGTGTCAAAATGGGCCTGGCGATAAACAGGGAAAAAACAAAATTTATGGCCGTTTCTAAACATCAAACCAACAATTGCCAATAATAATAATAATAATAATAAACAATTTAGGCTTCTTACTTGCCATCCAGGATAAAGTCATATTAACCAGAAACTACCAAAAGCATATCATCAAAGACCCGACTATTGCAGAGGACAGATGTAGGAAATGCCACCAACAGAAAGAAACGATCGAACACATAACGAGCGGATGTAAAATATTGGCCGGAACAGAGTACACAGCCAGGCACGATTCAGCTGCCAAAATAGTTCACCAAGCACTAGCCACAACATACAAACTCATAGAAAACACAGATCCCTACTACAAATACACGCCGACATCCATACTTGAAAATGAAGATTACAAGCTCTACTGGGACGTCGGTATCCATACAGATAAAACAGTCTCGCCAATAGACCCGATATTACTTTTCAGTGCAAAAAAGGAAAAGTCACCTATCTAATTGACATAGCTGTCCCCAACGACACAAACATCCAAACGAAATATACAGAAAAAATTTCCAAATACACAGACCTTGCAACGGAAATAAAAAGGCTATGGAGACAAGAAAAAGTTATCATTGTCCCCCTCATTATATCAGCCACAGG
Source organism: Pachyrhynchus sulphureomaculatus (assembly GCA_019049505.1). Taxonomy (NCBI): domain Eukaryota; kingdom Metazoa; phylum Arthropoda; class Insecta; order Coleoptera; family Curculionidae; genus Pachyrhynchus; species Pachyrhynchus sulphureomaculatus. The sequence goes on along the minus strand of CM032453.1, from coordinate 144,551,367 downwards.
CCTTACACCAATAACATTTACACCACATTTAGTACAATTAGGACTCAACACAAAACATACACAAAAACATTCAGAAGTCAGTGATTTTGAAAACATGTAACATTTTCAGGTCATTCCTTAATACGGAATGGTAATAGCGTTTGTGCTGACTTGGTTTTGGCCCGTCAGCCAAACATGGAACCACATTGATCAAATGTGAGAAAGAAGAACTTTTTGTAATAATGATAAACAATTTTATTCAAAGTATGCAATATACAGTGAAAAGGACAGAGTGCAGCTGAACAAAGATAAGAAAAAAAAAAAACTAAATTTAACTGAAGCAAAATATATGTCCATCTGTCTTTATACTTGCCCCTAGGCAGCAACATACTAACACATGCACAACCAAATAATAATAATAATGCACAACCAAATAATAATAATAATGCACAACCAAATTATATGATGCACAATCAAATAATTAACCAAAAGAAAAAAAAAATGTTATGTCAGTTACAGAAAGCCATAATTTAAAATTAGAAAACTTACATTTTTAGGAACAGTAAAGTCTTCAACTATTCTGCAATAATAAATGCTTTAGGTGCTTTTTGAAACATTTGACTGATTTAGATTTCAGAATGTCCGGTAGGTTTTTACAAGTTATAAGTTTTAACTAAATTGTAAGTAAAAGACCTTTCAAATATGCCTGTTTTATGAAGTGAGGGCGTAAGTAAGCCTCTGCTTCTTATATTTATATTATGAACGTCAATTTGAACGAAATTTTTTTAAAAAGATACGTAGGTGACTTTGTGCAGATAATCTTATGATACAAGGTACAACAATGCAAATATCGTCTTGACTTCATGTCAATCCATTTAGCCTCCTTTAGTATATAAGTAACTGGATTTCGTTTTTTTTTATATCGTAGCTAAACCGTAAACAATATTTCTGAATTTTTTGAATCCTTTTTGTATCTTCGGCCGTCAAGCAGGAGCCGTAAACAACATCACAGTGGTTAAATATAGATAAAATGATAGAATCGCAAAGCATGAGTTTTAATTGAGTATTTAATAAATGTCTTAAGTTATAAAGACACCTAAGTAGACCCACTGCCCTCTTAATGCAAACCGACACGTGTTTTTTAAATCTTAAAGTTGAATCCAAAATTAAGCCAAGATTTTTAGCCTCAGCTTTAACAGGTATCCTTTCATTAGAAATATTAACTTCAACTAGTGAAGTGAGTCTCTTTACAACACTTGGTCTACCAAACAACATTGCGACACATTAAGTTTCAAATGATCTTCCTCCGAAACTCTCTGTATAACCTCCAAATCACCATTTATCAGTCGACAACCGACAAGCACTGTATTCTCAGGAAAAGAGTAAAACAACTGAGTATCTTCAGCGTACATCTGACAGTTACAGACTTTGAGAAATGACGGAAATAAATGAGTATAAATGCAGAATAGAATAGGACCCAAAATTGATCCTTGCGGGACGCCTCTGGTCACCCTTTGGAGGTCCGAGGAAGATCCACTCATGACAACTCTCTGATAACGATCTTTGAGATATTCTCCAATAAACTAAACAGCGTCTTTGTCCAGACCTATAAACTTCAAGATATGAGTTAAAAGTGAGTGATCGAGCATGTCAAATGCTTTTGAATAATCGAGCAAGATTAAAATAGTACATTTATTTCTATCGATCTCTCTAAATATATGGTCGGTTACATTAAGAAGTGCAGTAGAACAACTGTGTGATCGCCTAAAGCCAGACTGCACTCTAGGTAAAATATCATACTTTTCTATATATTCTACTAGTTGTGATTTTACAACATGTTCAAGAACTTTTGATAATACTGGAAGTATGCTTACAGGGCGTAAATCACTGTATGCCATTGGGCAGTCTTAGGTAATGGTACAACATGCGCAGTTTTCCAGGCGGATGGATATACTGACATCTCGATGCAAAAGTTTACAATATGACAAATATATTTTAAAATAATTTATGGCCGTTTCTAAACATCAAACCAACAATTGCCAATTATTCCTCGAAGGAAAACAAACAGAATGTGTAGAAAAGTACAAACATTTAGGCACCTATATCACATCCGACTTGACCAAGACACTGAAGTTAAAACAGGAATAGAGGTTGCAAAAAATCATCTTTAAAATTCCAGACAATGTTCTGCAACAGAAACGTATGCCTCGTTCTAAGATTGCGTTTCCTGGAATGCTACGTGTGGTAACAACTTTTGTATAATGAGCGTTGAAGCAATATACTACAAAGAAGCTAAAAGCATTTGAAATGTGAGTCTATCGAAGAATATTAAAAATCCCATGGGCAGCCTGGATCACTAATGAGTTCTACGAAGGATAGGTCATGGCAAGAAAACTCTAGACAATCATAAAAGTACGAAAAATATCCTACTTAGGTAATGTAGAGGTCATCAGAGAATGGACCGACATGAATGTGGGGGAGTTATTTCATGTTGCGAGGGACAGAGAAACATTTAGAAAAGTTGTTGCCAACCTCCATTAGGAGAAGGCATGAGAAGAAAAAGAAGAAGCTAATATTGATTTCATCTCATTTATGAGAGGGATGATCTAAAACTTCATGAAAATGTTCTATTTCAACTAATTTTCATTCAGAATCTCCTTGAAATTTAGAAAAAATAGTCTTTCTTCTGTTTTTTACCTAAGTCTCTGTAGGAACTGACTAGGTTATCTACACCTCCATTTACTATATTTTAAATGATAATTTTATTACCTCAGAAGTGAAGTGGAATCAGCTATGAAGAAAGTAAAAAAAAATAAGTCCGCAGAGGTGGATGGCATTGTGGCCGAAATGCTTAAAGCGACAGGGAAGACTTAACTTAATCCACGGAATATACAATAAAATCTAGACAACAAGTGAATGTCCTAATAAATGGGCGCAATCGATATGTATATACCGATTCACAAGAAAGGCCTACGAGACGTCTGTGAAAATTACCGAACTACATCTCTTATATGCCAGCAAAATTATGCTCCACTTCATCCAAGAATGATTGAAACCAATTCTCTTGCCTCTGATTTCCCAAGAATAGGCAGATTTTGTACCCGGTAGAGGCACAAGAAAACAGCTAATCAATGTGAGACAAATGAGAGAAAAGTTCTACGAATATAATGTTCATGCCGTGTTCTGTTTCCTTTATTATAGATATACTACTCTTCGATATATATGGCGAATGGTTTATCCGTAAAGCCACGGAGGAGTGGAACGGAGGGGCATCAGTAGGAGGCAAAAAGTTCTTGAACTTAAGATACGATGATGATACTACAATAATGGCTGGCTCCGAGAAAGAAATGGTTGCACTGCTGCATAGAATTGAAAAAGTTAGCGCAAATGTCGGCCTTTCACTAAATCGAAAGAAATGTTCTCTTCTTATGGAAGATCGAGCTAAAATTTTGCCTCCTCTCAAGAAAATCAACGATATACCATTGAAGACAGATATTATATACTTAGGCGCCAGAATTTATAACAAGAGCGGGCTGGACATCTCATAGGACAAATGCGTCTGTTCTGAGCGATCTTAACATCCAAAATAGTGACCGGCTGTTACCATCGATTCAGAGAAAAATAGCATCATTTTTTGGTTACATGATAAACAGAAATGGCATGGAAAAGTTGCTAATCCAGGAGAAACTCAACGGTAGAAGAAAAAAAAACAGAAATATCGATCAGATCATGTCTACAATGCACTTAGAGTTACCGGAGATGACGAGAAGTGTTGAAGATAAAGAAGCCTGGAGGGCTGTTGTAAATTCTGTGTAACAATACAATAGAAGTCACGACGCTCGGAGCCGAGCAACGATGAGAGAGAGAGAACATTGTTTATATACTACATTTTCTCGTATTAATTTTTATGAATTCTTGTGACGAAGGTAAATACTGACGTGTATTTTAACTGAATAAATAATTTGAAACTCAACTCTTTAAACTCATTGAAATAGAATTAGTTCATTTGCTCTGAAAAAGTTGTTTTACTACCAAATGAATCCCTTGAATTCTATTGCAGGTTTACTAGTTCCTTAACTTTTCTATCGAATCCTATTTTAAATAATAATTTTAGATTCAGAAGATAGAAGAAAAGCAAAAAAAACGAGAGGACAGCCATAAGGATACTTCTTAAAGATATAAAACTAATTACAGAAGAAAAAAGAACAAGTAACAAAAGAAAGAGATAGATTACGACTAGAGGTAAGCAGTATTAAATCTTTGCTTTTACATCTATATATATATATATATATATATATATATATATATATATATATATATATATATATATATATATATATAATTATAAAACGCAACGTCTGTCGGTCTGTCTATCCATTAGTGCGCTTATCACTCGAGAACCATTTATTCGATTTACGTGTTTCTTTTTTTAATTTATACATATACGAGTATTCTCTGGCCAGATTTTAGTACATATTTTGTTACGTTAGGTAACATAAGGAATAAGCAATAACGATAACAGTGAATTAAGTCGGAAAAAGTTTGCCGCTAGCGCGCTCTCCTGCAAAAAAATCTAAACAATAATTTTGTAGTCCACGCGAACGGATCCGCAGGCACAGCAGTACTTGCTACAACATTCTTTATTATTAAGATTATTGAGTAGTTTTGTTCTTCTTTTTCACATTTGGTTAATGTGATTCCATGTTTGACTGACGGGCTTAAGCCAAGTCAGCACAAACGCTATCACCATTAGGAAATGACCTGATAATGTTACATGTTTTCAAAATCACTGACTTCTGATTTTTTTTTTGTGGGTCTAGCACATGTGCTGCAGGGAGGTCCCTAAAGCGCTACAGGAGAGGCACGTGTGCGGGAAAAGCGACTCACGTTGCTCTTGAATCGCTGTAAATTGTACTCGGTGGGAAACACAGTCCTGGGCAAATTATTCCAAAGGGATGATGTTCTCCATATAAAAAACTGATTGAAAAGCGTTGTACGAGGAGTAACAAGCTGAACCTCATACGGATGTGAAGTATCAACGCGGCATGTATTTCTAACATGCACCGCTCTAGGAGGAATTAAACGGGCCACATCCTCCGAATACTTTCAATGGAAATACTTGTAGAATAGGCTCAAGTCGTCAACCATTCTTCGTTGTTCCAGCGAATCAAGGCCGCCGGTCAGTTCCGGGTCACCAATCAGACGAACAGCTCTTCTCTGAATAGAATCCAACAAATGCAGTGTATGTTTGGGAGCGGAGCCCCAAACATGGGAGCAATATTCCATAGTTGGCCGAATTTAAACTTTGTAAAGAATTAACAGTTGTTGTGGAGTGTAAAGCTTTCTGGTTCGAAATAATTGCCAACTTTTGAAAACTCTCCTTGCTATCCCTGCAACATGCTCATACCAGGACATATTTGCTCCCAAATTAACGCCCAACAAATTGAGTGACGATGTTAGAGGAATGGAGTGCCCCGCCATAACTATGTCGGGTTCAGCAACGTTAACTTTTTTAGAAAAAACTGCCGCCTGGGTTTTTGTAGCGTTAAATTCCACTCGGTTACTGTCACCCCAAGATAGAATATCTTCCAGGTCTTTGTTAAGTTGAACAATTTCCCGCTGTCTGCGGACACTCGCCTGAGCAGCCAATGGCCGAGCGTTCAAAGTGAATGTTTTTGTATATGTTTGTGTTGCGTCCTAATTGTACTAAGTGTAGTGTGAGTGTTGGGTGTAAGGCCTGTGGCTAACATAACGAGGGGGACAATGATGACTTTTTCTTGTTTCCATAGCCTTTTTTACGTGGCTTAGTTTGACTTTGGTAGTTGTGTTTGTCCCGCATCTGTGTTGGTTGTGTTAGGGATTGATTTCGGTAGGTCCAGGCGGCAAGTAATTTTTTTCTTAGTGATTTCTTTATCAGATTTTGTGATTATGTTATAGCAACGCATGACGTGTTCGTTGATTTCTGTGGTGCAACTCATGCGTTGCTTTGATTTTTCCGCCTTGGTGAGTATCGGCTTACTCGCCGGCACAACACTTTTGGCAGGTCCAATTTCTTTTGCCCAGTCTTCATGTTTCTGGTCGAGCAGCAATTTTCCGCGACGTCCTCTGCCCTGAGGGATTATTAAGATTATTGCTGTTGTCTTTCTTTATCATATTTGGTCCATGTGGGTCCATGTTTGACTGACGAGCCTAAGCCAAGTCAGCACAAACGCTATTTCCATTGTGTATTAAAGAATGGCCCGACAATGTTACATGTTTTCAAAATCACCGACTTCTGAATATTTTTGTGTATATTTGTGTTGAGTCCTAATTGTACTAAGTGTGGTGGGAATGTTGTTGGTGTGAGGCCTGTGGCTGATATGGCGAGGGGAACAATTGGTGGCGGTGTAGTAACAGCGCATCACTGTTCTGTTAATTTCATCTGTCCACTTTAACCGCTGTCTTGGTTTGTCAGCGGTTGCATGTTGTCCGTGCAAAACATACGTGGCTTGGTTTGGCTTTGGTGGTTGTGTTTGTTCTGCATCTGTGTCAGTTATGTTTAGAATTGATATCGGTGGGTCCAGGCGGCGAGTAATTTTTTTCTTGGAGATTTCTTTGTCAGGTTTTGTGATTTTATTATGTGCGGTGCAACTCATGCGTTTGATTTTTCCGCCTTGGTGGGTGTCAGCTTACTTGCCGGCACAACACTTTTGGCAGGTCCATTTTCTTTTGGTCGAACTGCCATTTCCCGCGACGTCCTCGACCGCTACGTCGCTCGCCCGATGCTTCTTTTATTGGTTTACTGTTGTTCGGGGTGTTTTCAGTGATCTGTGATGTCAGAAGCTCAAAGTGTCCCGACATTGAGTTGCCTGTTAGTAGAGGGTAAATAGTTTTGATGTGTTTTCCTGTGTTTATTATTGTTGGTCTGTTCCTAAAAGTTATTTTTTGCATCTCTTATTCTTCGTTGTTTTGAGAAGATATGAAAGTTGCTATTTTGGGTTTCCGAGAGGGCGAATATCTCTAGGCTCGTTCCATAGGTACCCTTTTTCCTCTCAAATAATCTGGACAACACAAGACAGCAGAACATGACTCAAGTACCTGGGGATCATCAATGCCCGTACTAGGAGAATCCTTGGATACCTCTAGCCCCTGAGGGGGGTTATTAAGCTTATTATTATTATTACATTAATATACTAAATCTATCGATTTGGCCCCAAAAATATTTATTAAATATATATGTATATATATATATATATATATATATATATATATATATATATATATATATATATATATATATATATATATATCAAGGATTTTCTACCGCTGACGCTGTCTTCCTTCTCTCAGCCTTTGATTCCATCCGTTTCTATCTTCCCAGTCTCCATCTGTTAGACCCCTGTCCTCCATAGCCTCGTCCACATCGTCTCTCCACGATCGTCTGGGTCTTCCTGTTTTTCTTCTCTCTATAGGGCTCCACTAAGTTATTTTCTTTATCCACCTATTATCTTCACTCCGTCTTATGTGTCCATACCATTTTAATCGTTTTTCTTCAATGGTGTTTATTGCATTCTCTTTGATGTTCATTCTACTTCTTATTTCTTCATTTGTTATTCTCTCCATACGTGTCACTCTACAACATCTTCTCCAATATTCCATCTCTACCGCGTTAATTTTAGATTATCAACTTCCAGATTCTCCACGTTCCCCTCCTTTGTTATTAGATATTCCGTTTTATCAAAGTTTATTGCTAATCCTGCTTTAGTGTTTTCTTCTTTCAGTTTTTTTGCCATATAACTGAGGTCTTCCTCATCTTGCGCTATGATTACTTGGTCGTCTGCGAAACTTAGAGTATATAAGTACTCTTCTCGTATTGGGACTCCCATTCCACTGCATTTTTGCTTCCATTTTTTTAATGTTTATTCGAGGTATATTTTGAATAGTGTGGGGGATGTAGAGCATCCTTATAATAGGCCTTTTGATGTTTGGAGTCTCTTCCCTATTTTATGTTCTATTTTTATGTTCACTGTGTTGTTTTCGTAGAGAGCTTTTACTGCGTATATTAGTTCTTTGTCAATGCCTATTTCTTTCATTGCGTTCCATAATCTTTGTCTTGGTACTGAGTCATAGGCCTTTCTTATGTCTATGAAGGCTAAATGAACTTCTCTATTCTTTGCCAGTTTTTTTCCATTGTTTGTTTTATAGTGTATATGTGGTCTATACATGATTTTCCTGCCCTAAAGCCTGCTTGGTCTTCTCCAATCTTTCCTTTTATATTTTCCTCTATGATTTTTTTTAATAATTTTTCCATACAAACGTCCCATACTCCATATTTTGCTTAGGCCTCTATAGTTTGTGCATTTTCTGCGGTCTCCCCTTTTAAATATAGATACTATATAGGCTTTTGACCATTCCTCTGGTATTTTTTCTCCATTTATCGCTCTGTAGAATATGTTTTCCAGCATTCGATGTAATTTATTAGACTTAGACGTACTTAATCATTTCATTTACTACACCCCCAGGCCCTGCAGATTTATTATTTTTGGGTGGTTTTATTGTCTTCTTTACTTCTTCATAGCTTAGTTCTATCTCTTTTTTTTCCTTATTCTGTTCTTCTTCAGGGTTCTCTTCCTGGAATTCTTGTCTGTCTTCCGTTAGCAACTTCTTATAATATTCTTCCCACTCGCTTTCTGGGATATACTCTATATACATCTTCTCTCTATTGTTGGTCCTTAATGCTTTAATTATTCTCCATGACTCTGTGCTTCTAGTTCCTCATATGTACTGTTCTACATGTTCGCACGATTTTTCCCATCTCTCGTTCTTTTCTTTGTTTATCATCCTCCTCGCCTCTGCATTTTTCTCTTTATATTTCTGTAGTTCTTCTTCTGATTTTGTATTCAGCTATTTTTCGTATAGTCTTTTTTTCTCCTTTATAGATTCTTTGGTTTTTTCACAGATTCTAATTTTATGTTTCTTATTTTCGTTGTCTTCTTTACCTAATGCTTCTAGGGCCGCCTGTTTGATGCATTCTTTTATGTGGTCATACATCTGTTGGAGGTTGTCGTAGTTAAATTCATTTAATTTTTGATCTAATCGTCGTCTGTATAGGTCTCTTATCGTTTCGTCTTACAGTAAGTGTATTTTGTATTTTATTTCTTTGTCTGCTTTTTCTGTTATCTCATTAGTATTTCTGTTTTCTTTAACTATTGTTCCCTTTTGCTTTATTGTCTTGTACCACGGTACTTTTATATTTGCTATTAATAGTCTATGGTCTGTTCTACATTCTGCCCCGCTCTTTACTCTTACCTCTTTTATTGTGATAGTGGTATCGTTTTTAATTATAATGTAGTCTATTATTGATTTTAAGTTTCGTGTTTCTTGCATCCAAGAATATTTGTGGATGTCTTTGTGTTTGTAGAATCCGTTTGTTATTTTGAGGCCGTTTAGTTCACACAGCTCTATTAGTCTCTCTCCGTTGTCATTAGTAATGTCTTCTCCGAATGGTCCTACGGTATTGTCCTTTGTTTTCCTTCCTGTTCTCCCATTCAGATCTCCCATTATTATTAATTCTTGATTTTTCTTTACTTTTTGTATTTCTATTTCTAGTGTTTCCATGAAGTTATCTTTTTCTCTTATAGTGCTGTCTTCTGTTGGGCCGTATACTCCTAATATTACCATGTCTTTTCCTAGCATTGTTATATTTAGTTTTATGATTCTTTCAAATTCTTTCTAAATTAATCACTAAATAAAAAAATAAACATTGACAGTCAACTCATTCGTTCAAATACAGTAGAAATGTGCAGTCAATTTTTCTCGAAATTTGTATTTTAAAAGTAATATTTCACTTACAACAAAGCTTGTTCACAAAAAATCAGCTCTTCAGAAGGATAAACAGATTAAAAAAAAATTATGTTTTATTTATTTCCACGGCCCGTAGAGCCAAAACATCAGATCAGTCTGTATTACATCCGGCTTGAAAAAAGGCACTACGAATTTGTGCGTATTCGTGCAATATGAGAAGGCAGCGAGAATGCCCTGGCAACTTAAATCTACCTTATAGATAAACACGGAATATGTAAATGAGAAAAAATTGGTGATGTATATACAGAGGAGTATATACAAAGGAACCACAAATATAGATGTAAGAAAGATTCCTTCTTATCTAAGCGTACCTAGAATGGAGAAGGGTGGTGATACAAGAAGGGACACCATCTACCAATGAGCCACGTGAATAACTAACACCAAACAACATGCAATTGTCGTCATTTGGGTGTAAAATTATCCGTACAATAGAAAGCCTAAATATTATACGGATAACATTAACCACTTTTGGAGCAGGGAGGACAACTCGACATGTCGTAGAGGTTTAAGATCCCAGCTACCCATTGGTACCGAGTACCACATAAAACTGTTTAAGGAAGGCCGGCCGAACCACAGACTGCCAAGTACGCTTTGGCTTATGAACCGTGGGGTCCAGTGCATGGACGAAGGAACCAAGGTTAGTAAAGTATTTAAATATTGTTTATCGGATAACACTGGTAAGATTAAATGTTTTAGCAATAAATAAAAGGAGCTGTTGCTTACTCTAGGTATTATATAAAAAAATATTTTTAATCGACTGATTTAAATAAATAAATAAACGTTTATTTCCTTTGATTTACACGTACACAGTAATGTTAAGACAAAAATATGGAATACGTTACAATTCCATTGCATAAAATAGATATATATATATATATATATATATATATATATATATATATATATATATATATATATATATATGCCTTTCATAAAGTTTGCAACATATGGGAAAAATTTTTATTATAAGAGTTTTTGAAAATTTAACTTCGAAATATGTTAGTGCTTATTTTATAATTAGGATTACATCCAAATTAGGTCATGACGTCACATGCCTGGCCTGTCAAATTTGAAATTTAAATTTTAAAATGTGAAAAAAAAATCGTATTTTTATTGAAAATATCGAAAAAAGTTATAAAGAATAAATAATTGTATTGACATAATAGCAAAACATGAAGGTATATTCTTTCCACCAATATTGTGTTGTAAAATGTAACAATTTTTAAAAATCTTTTTTTTTTGACCTTTTAAAAATATGTTAAAAAAACATTTAGAATAAACTATCCCCAAAACCTGTATATGAAATTAAGAAAGAGCTTCTCGTGAATGTTCGCCATATAATTTATAATTATTTTGTGCATTAAAGAAGGAACTAAGAAACTTAAAAAACTATAAATTTGCTCAAATTTATTCAATAACATTAATATTTATTATATTAGCCCTTAGAAGTTGAGCTGTCATAAAAATTATGCAGTTTTGCACCAAGATTACATTGTTAAACTACGACTTTTTGACAGAACTCATTTTTGAGCTTAATTTTAAGGCCTAATTTTTTTTTCTTAATATTTAGTGAAATATCAATTAATAAATAAGTAAGTAATTTATGTGGAGAAACAGTTGATTGTCATTTTAGGGGAAAAGAACAAGAATATGTCCAGTTAAAAAGGGTAACAAAAACGATATAAAGAGCTATCGACCAATTGCAATACTCTTAACGGCAGCTAAAGTTTTTGAAAAGATTACACAGCCCCACAAAAAAAAAGTGGGGTATACTTGATACTTGATGCGATATATCAAATCTGTAGTATTTTTGCCCGCTGATCACGAATCTGACGTCAGAATATCGCCATCACATCTCAATTTTTTTCTAACCTCAAGAAATAGGTAAAAATTAGTAAAAATTAAGAAAAATATACTCCTAAAAAATTGATTCAAGCTTTTTCATGAATACAAAGATGTATTAATATGTATTCGGACACGCTAAGCTAATATTCATCGGTTGGATTAAGCCATACAGTTCTGTTTTCTTTCTAACCTCAATAAATCAGACAGATATAGTGCTTCTCGAATGCAAAAAAACGAATTCAAATTAAAATTCAACCGATTGTTACCAAATTTGGTACACATGGGTTTTTTGGGTTGCTGATCATGAATCTGAGGTCGGATTTGCAAAATTCAAAATGGCGGATCCAAGATGGCGGACAAAATTTTTGAAAACCAACCGATTCCTACCAAATTTGGTATACAGTTGGGGAATCCTCAAACCTGATACTCTTAAACCCTAAACCCTGAAACCTTAGACTCCCACACCCTGTAACCTCAAAAAATAGACCTCAATAACCCTGTAACTTTAAAAATGAGACCCAATAAACTCAAAACCAGGACTTTTAAACCATATACTCTCAAATAGCAGACCCTTAAGCCCTAGAATTGCGAAGGTTAGACCCGCGCCTAACTTTCCTTTTTTTGGCTGTATCTTGTTCTTTTTTCCGCGAATGACCTATTCAAAGGCTTTCTGCCCAAACGCTTTTGAGGACTTGTTTCTCTTTTTAGCGACCAGCAATAGTCCGCTAGCATATGGTCATCCCATCGTCCTTGATACCGATTTTCTATGATTTTCAGATCTTGGTGAAAACGTTCCCCTTGCTCCTCACTGTAGTCACCAAAATTATCTGGGAAATCATCGATGTGGGAGTCCAGGAAATGTAATTTTAGATTCATTAAGCAACCTAATGTTTGAAATTTTTTTACCATTTTCTCGACTATTTCTTTGTACTTAGGACTTTTATTATTTCCCAAAAAGTTTGTTGCGACTTCTTTAAAACTAAGCCAAGCAGCTTTTTCAACTTTATTCATTTTAGTAACAAATAATGATTCTTGAAACAATTTTCTTATTTGTGGCCCGTCAAATACGCCTGCCTTAATTTTAGCTTCAGAAAATTTCGGAAACTTTTTATGCAAATATTTGAAACATGGGCCGTTTGTGTCTAATGCTCTAGTGAATTGCTTCATAAGTCCAAGCTTAATGTGAAGCGGGGGAATAAGAACTTTTCCTGGATCTACCAATGGTGGAAACAATACATTATTTTCACCAGGAGTGAACGATTCTCTTGTTGGCCAAATTTTTTTCTTATAATGACGTTCCCTGTCTCTGCTATTCCACAGACATTTATAACAGGAATAAAGTGTAATTTTTTCATATTGCTCTTCCATAACTGTGGAATGAGCAATCGGAATGGGAGCGTAAACGTTGGTATTATGCAGCAAAACTGCCTTAATGCTCCGTTTAGAAGAATCAATGAACAGTCTCCATTCTTCAGGATCGTATGAGTTATTTTGAAATTCATCCATTAGACCTTTTACATCGGTACAATATGAAAGTGACAATTCCTCGTCCATTGTGAAATATTTTCGAAATTCTTCATCTCTGTTTCTATAATAAGAAATCGTAGCTTCTGGCTTAAGTAAATGTCTTTTCTTTAAAAAGGAAGCAAGATGCTCTGAACCATCTTTGGATAAGCCTAAATCTCTGACTAGATCACTAAGTTCTGACTGTGATACGAGTATTGGTTCTGGTTTACGGTTGTATGGTAGAAATTCTTTATCTGTGTCACTAGTATATGATAGGTTGTCACTAGAACATTCATTAGTAACAGTGTTTGAATCTTTTTCGACAGTCTCAATGTTTTCGGCATGAACTGATAAGGTGAAATCATTTGTTTCCATAACATCAGCATCAAGTGGTTCAGGAGGCGGAATTAGTTTAGTTGGTTTTGTTACTGTCGAAACATCGTTATAAGTAATAGTGCTTTTATTTTTTCGGTTATGCCTAGATACAACATTCATACAAAAGTAGCAATCATTTTCACTGTATGGTCTATTCCATATTGCTGGTCTGGAATATTTAATCGCCTTCTTATTGATGTACAACATTATTTTTCAAGAACTGCAAATGATGTGGGGAACCCAATCTGTATCCTGGTGCTGTATTTCAATGTTAAAACAATCCTTATATAAGGTTTTAATCTTATCCGTTATCGGTGACCCCATTTTACTCAATACGTGTTGACAGCAAATATAACAAAATGAATCACTGTTTTTATCGCACTTATGAAAAGTCTTTGTACCGTAAGACCGTTTTCTTGTAGCATTATACTCTACATGAGCCAAGTCATCCACACATGAAGAGCTACGGTCGCTGGATGACGACGGCTGCGGGCCCGCTTTCCCACCCTGACCAACCGCCGATACTGGGTTTCCGAGTCCCTGCATCGTAATTCTCTTTCTTCTACCTGCCATGACGGCATCTAAGCCGTTATCCAGGGACTCTGTCGGCTAGTGGAGTAACACCGTTGCCCACCGTCACCACGTGGAGGTGCCCTGGATGCAGGTAGAAGAATAAAAATCGACCGATGAATTTTCTCGGCGTTCAAAATGGCGCGAAAACATCTGCCATCTTGAATTTTGCAAATCCAACCTCAGATTCGTGATCAGCGACCCAAAAAATCCCCGTGTACCAAATTTGGTAAGGATCGGTTGAATTTTAATTTGAATTCGTTTTTGCATTCGAGAAGCACTATATCTGTCTGATTTATTGAGGTTAGAAAGAAAACAGAACTCTATGGCTCAATCTAACCGATGAATGTTAGCTTAGCGTGTCCGAATACATATTAATACATCTTTGGATTCATGAAAAAGCTTGAATCAATTTTTTAGGAGTATATTTTTCTTAATTTTTACTAATTTTTACCTATTTTTTGAGGTTAGAAAAAAATTGAGATGTGATGGCGATATTCTGACGTCAGATTCGTGATCAGCGGGCAAAAATACTACGGATCTGATATATCGCATCAAAAGTATACCCCACTTTTTTTTTGTGGGGCCGTGTTATTTATAACAATATATCAACGTCGATTCGTCACAGTATAAGTACTTATCAGCACGGCTTTATGGAGGGTAGATCTGTCATTAGTAATTTATTAGCGGTAACGCAGGCGACGTCAGATGTCTTAAATCGGCGCGGCCAAATGGATATTGTATATACAGACTTTGAAAAGGCTTTCGATAAGGTCTCATTTGCGATATTGTTGAATAAGCTGAAGAAGGATTTTGGATTCTACGTGAATTTAATTGAGTTTTTAAAATCTTACCTTTATAATCGTGAACATGTAGTAACGATAAAGGAGTATGAGTCCAAACCTTTTACACCTACATCCGGGATTCCGCAGGGGTCCAACCTAGGACCTCTGCTCTTTTTACTCTATATCGACGGCATCACTGGTGTAGTTAAAAATGCATCTTGCCTGTTATTTGCTGACGACTTAAAACTTTATTATGAAATCAGATCGCCTGCTGACTGCCAGATTTTGCAGAAAGATATAGATAACGTTGCAAAATGGGCAATTGACAATCAGATTTACTTTAGTGTAAGTAAGTGTACTGTTGTTTCTTATACTAGAAAACTGAAGCCGATAAAGTTTTCATATAGTATTGAGAATGTCCCACTTTTGTATGAGGATAAGATAAAGGATAAAGGGGTGATTTTTGATTCCAAATCGACGTTTAACTATCATGTAAGTTATGCAGCAAGCAAAGCGAACAAAATGTATGGCTTAATTGTCAAAAGCACAAATTGCATAAAACAGCTATACATATCCTATGTTAGAAGTATATTAGAATATGCAAGTATAGTATGGTCACCCTTTTATAACTGTCACAAGCGAACACTTCAATTGATACACAATAAAATGATGCGTTACATGCATTATAAACAAACCGGTTCATATAACTTATGATCTCTTCTACACTGTTGCACGAACGCTATGGGATAGTAACCTTAGAGAAACGTAGAAAACAATATTGCATGCTCTACTTGTACAAAGTAGTGAATAGTCTCATTGATGACCTGGCATTTCTGTCCAACTTATATTTCAGTGTGCCAACGTACACCACAAGAAATCATAGCACTTTCTATATATCAGATGTAGCCCATAATAACCATCACCTGGGATCTCCATTGTTTAATGCTGAATAGTGTAGATACGAGGCTGGTTTGAAAAGTCCGTGCAAAAATAAAAACTACTTATGTGTTTGGGGTAAACCTTTTTTATTTTTCGACATAGTCTCCTTTTAGGCTTATACACTTCGTCCAACGATGTTCTAGTTTGTTGATCCCTTCCGAATAATAGGATTTGTCCAACTCTGCAAAATATCCATTAGTGTCTGCAATCACCTCCTCGTTTGAATAAAATCTTTGTCCCGCCAGCGATTTCTTCAAATTGGGGAACAAATAGTAGTCCGAGGGAGCCAAGTCTGGAGAATAGGGGGGATGTGAAACGAGTTGGAATCCTATTTCCATTAATTTTGCGACCACAACTGCTGAGGTGTGTGCTGGTGCGTTGTCGCGATGGAAAAGGACTTTCTTGTGGGCCAATCGCGGGCATTTTTCTTGCAGCTCGGTTTTTAAACGGTCCAATAACGATGAATAATATTCACCTCTAATAGTTTTACCCTTTTCCAGATAGTCGATGAGGATTATCCCTTGCGAATCCCAAAAGACAGTCGCCATAACCTTTCCGGCCGAAGGAACGGTCTTCGCCTTTTTTGGTGCAGATTCCCCCTTGGTAACCCATTGTTTAGATTGTTGTTTGGTCTCAGGAGTATAGTAATGTATCCATGATTCATCCACAGTGACGGAACGACGCTTAAAGTCCTCCGGATTCTTCTGGAACAGCTGCAAACCATCCTTGCAACACTTCACACGATTCCATTTTTGGTCAAGCGTGAGCAATCGTGGCACCCATCTTGCGGATAGCTTTCTCATGTCCAAATGTTTATGCAAAATATTATGTACCCGTTCAGTCGAGATGCCACAGCACTAGCAATCTCACGCACCTTAACTCTTCTGTCATCCATCACCATATCATGGATTTGATCAATGATTTCTGGAGTCGTAACCTCCACAGGCCGTCCAGAACGTTCAGCGTCACTTGTGCCCATATGGCCAGTCCGAAAATTTTGAAACCACTTATAAACTGTTCTAATCGAAGGTGCAGAGTCACCATAATGTTTATCAAGTTTCTCTTTAGTCTCCTGAGGCGTTTTTGCCTTTCATAAAGTAATGTTTAATCACCACACGAAATTCTTTTTCGTCCATTTCTTGAAAATCACTCGACTTCCTTGATTCACACGAATGCCAAACACAAAGAAATAGACCAATATGGCTGAAACTTGGTGTGCGTTCATTCAAGAGATGCTACTAACTAAACATGACCTCGATACGCGCCGGTGGTGCCATCTCTCGGACTTTGCACGGACTTTTCAAACCAGCCTCGTATATGGCTTGATTCATACTATGAGGCCGCTCTCGATACGCTCTCGTTTCGCTCTCGGTTCGATAAAATATGTTTACAAAAGAAACAATGAGTGTATTCACACTATCACTATCGCTCAAGTTTCGATCTGATAACGCTCCAATATCGACACATCTCAAAGAATATTTTATTGGAGCGTCACGGTAGTATGAATATGTTTTCGATCCCGCTCCGTTCCGTCCCCGCTTAGTTGTGTATTAGACAACAAATATGTGTAAGGTAAAAAATTAATAAAAATTAAAACACCTTAATAAATAGTGGCGGGTGAAAAATTGTAGAAGATCATTCTAAAATCCATTCTAAAATACTTTATAAACTTTTCTTCGTCGTCAATTAGATGACGGTACCGTGTATAATCTTCACCTTCACTTTTTCGAGCCTTAAAACTTGGATGTACCCATATTCTTCTTCTCGGTTTCCTCCGTGTTTCGATGATTTTTGAATCATCGTCTAAAAGAATAGCTATGATTGCTAAGTCTTCAATTGAAAAGTTAAATCACATTATATATGCACTTTTCTTAACTACTCCGATCTAACTTGAATTGTGGACGAAGACAAACCGAAGCGAGATCTATATCGGAACAGCAGTGTGGATATGAGAAAATTTTATCGAACCGAGAGCGAAGCGAGAGCGTATCGAGAGCGGCCTCATAGTATAAATCAGGGGTGCTCAAACTTGAACTGCTGGCGATCTACCTCAATATTGTTAGACTACGATCAATCGACTCTGAGAGGATGCAAGTAAGTGTGATGCAGGATTGTCGTCTAGGTAGGGTGTATCGGGGCATAGATATTAGTTTTCCGCACAATATGCATTTTTTTAGTCAAGGTAAGTGTAGGTCTGCTCTAAAATGTCAATGAAAAAAACTCATAATTATTCAAAATTGCGAGTTTATTGGTTCTTACAAAACAAACGAGTTCTAGTGTCTAAACTTAACTAAAGAGTGACTTTGGATGTTGAAGCGTGGCACTGCATGTCCTCAGCATACTTTTCATAAGATGGTACGTAATTACCGAGTGCTAATCGCAAGCATGATGACATATGTTCGTCAGTTAGTCGATTGCGATATTTTGACTTAATTATCTTCATTTCAGAAAATGCAGGCTCGCGCAAGTAAGTTGACCCAAACATTGCCGTCAGTTGAAGGGCGATTTGCCTTAGATTCGGATATTTATCTTCAGATATAAAACACCAGACTTTTGTATCAGATGCTGTGGCTTTGAGATGTATATCTGATATAATCTGCACTAACTCATTTTCAACAGAACATGAGTCCATGTTAAATTGACTTGCTATTTCAGTAGCTAATTCCTCAATGTTTTTACACGAGAAAGGATAACTCATAAATGATGCGATATTTGCCAATTTACTGAAATCATAAAAACGTATTTCGAATTGGCCCAAAATATGTGATAATTCTGCCTCATAAATATCATAATTCAACTGAGGAATCCTTGCTTTCAAAGACGGAAAATTTTTCAGATCCTTTCTTTTCAGTTGATCTATCATAAGTTGCAATTTACTTTTGAATGCGTTTATTGCGCTAATCATCTCAATAATAGTTTTTCCTTTACCTTGAAGCTCCAAATTAATGGTGTTTAAATGCATTGTGATGTCTGTCAAAAATGCCAAATCAGTCAGCCATTTCCCGTTTTTTCAGCATCTGAGTGTAATCACCTCTTTCGTCCAGAAAAGCTGTTATTTCGGGCAATAATTCTTGAAACCTTTCTAGGAATTTTCCGCGACTCAACCACCTGACGTCCGTGTGCAGAACTAAATCAGTGTGTTCAGCTGACTCACTATCTTCCAACTGCAATTTAAAGAGCCGTCGTTGCAAGCTACGTGCACTGATTGAATTCACAGAAAACGTCATATATATCTTCGCCACGGTTCTTTCCTTTCAGAGAAATCATTGTCAAAAACTCTTCCTTAGCCGACATGTCACTGAATACCATTCGAATAAAAATACACAGCTGGGCAGTGTCTGTCATATCGGTGGATTCGTCGAACTGTAAAGAAAAGTATGCACATTCCATAATATCATGTTTTAGTTTATCTGCCATGTCCTGACTCATGACTTCAACACGCCTTGTGACAGTCGGACGAGATAACTGAAGTTCTCTAATAGCAGTCATAATCTCTGTTTTACTTTTAAAATCTCCAAATAAAGTCTCACCCGCTTCAATAAATGCTTCCTTCACAACCAATCCATCATCAAATGGTTTCTTGTGTTTCGTCAATATATGAGATATTTTAAATGACGCGATCGTTGCAGCTTTTGATTGTTTGGCTGGTCTTGTGAACATGGTTTGTTCTTTTTTCAAACAAGTTATCAAATCACGTACTTTTCGTTTTCTTAATTCACTCTGTGACGAAAAATCCTTTTCATAATTTTTATGAACCGTTTTATGATGCCTCTCTAAGTTCCGACGCTTAGGTATTGCAACTGACGCACGGCAAATGAGACAAATGCACTTATCCTTTACCATACAAAAGAAAAATTCTTTCTCCCAATCGTTATTAAAATGATAAGTTTTACTTTTCTTCGCCGCACTCATTTTGGACTATTTATTAATAAACTTTATATCGATGTATCGCCTTCAAGTTACAACTCAGACTGACTCCTATTCCTGCAGGCGCAACATTTATATCGGCGCGAACGAAGTCTCGAATGTTTCCGTCAAACACGCCGCCCGAAGTTTCTAGAAAAATCGGCGGGAATCAAAAACGCGGCTTTTCTTTGACAAGTACCGCGCGTTCCTTTGATAAAGCCGCCTTTTGCCGCTAGCAGGGGATTATTACGATAAAAGAAAGTGATGAGGGGGTTATTCTGGCCTAATTGTGGATCGAATAAATTTTAGTGGTTTATTCATTACATTTTGTTTTAGTTACCTAAAACAAAATCTGTGAATAGTTCTATATCGGAATTTTTTTCTCAAGATCAACTCAAAAAGCACACGCGATCGACTTGTCGATCGCGATCGATCGTTTGAGCACCCCTGGTATAAATCAAGCCTATATTAGAAAATCATTAAAAACTTAAAAAAACTTCCTATTTTTTGTAATTTTACTTTTAAAAAAATTTTCATGATAAACGTATTTTTTTCTTATTATTAATCATACAACTTAAACTTAAAGTAAAAAAAAAATATTTGAAGGTGGGAAATGAAAGATAAAAATCTAAGCTTTAAGTATAAAGTATTTATATTTCATTTAAACATCCAGGTGCAAAGAAAACAGTTACTGAAAACACAAAAATTCTAAATTACTCGAAGAAATTAAATGAACTACGTACTCTTTAGCCGTCATATTGGATCCGCCATTTTGAATTTTTCAAATTTGTCATCGAATTCTTAATCAGCACTCCGAGAAACCCCTTAATAGCCATTTTCAAGCGTGTATACATAAACGGTAATTTAATCATAAATGTGGTTGGAAGCATGATTCCCACTACAACTGAAGAAGTTAAATCAGCCATTATATTTTAAATATTTTTTTTATATTATGGTAAAATTAAAAAAAAATAAACTATACACTATTTTTTGTAAAATTTCCCGTTCTTTCAAGTGGTGCTGTCAGTTTTCGATATGTTTTTTATTTTTGGAGATATTTGCGAAAAACCGAATTTGTCATTTTACTTTCAATTTTGTAGGCTTAGCGTACACTTTAGAGTAGAAAATTTTTTTTTAACGTATTCTACGTCCAAAAAAACTACTTGTACGCCAAAATGCAGCTTGTTAATATTTAATGAGAGCTTTTTGTCAAAAATTTGCCTCTGAGGACTGGTCTAAATAAGGATTTACTGGAATTAATTTTGTGCTCAATTAAAAAGTGTCCTTCCTGCATCCTAACTTTTGGACGGTAGTGTTACACATATTTTGAACAACTGTTTTTGCAAACAGTTGTTCAGAATATGTTAGAGGATTTCAAAATTTATATTTCATTTATTTCCACGGCTTATAAGCCAATACATCGAAGCGGTCTGTATCAACATCCGGCTTGAAAAAAAGGCACTACGAATTTGTGCGTATTTGTGCAACAGGAGAAGGCATCGAGAATGCCCTAGGAACTTAAATCTACCTTACAGGTAACACGGAATAGTAAAAAAGTAGAAAAACAACTATGGATGACATATACAGAGGTACTATATACAAAGGAGTCACAATCATGGATGTAAGAAAGATTCCTTCTATGTAAGCGTACCTAGAGTGAGTAAGGCGGTGCAGTATGGCGAACTACCAATTAGTCACGAGAATAACTAAGTCCAAACAACATGCAATTGTCGTCATAACCTACCTTTGGGTGTAAAATTATCCGTACAGTACACCTTCCTAAATACTGTACGGAAAACATAACCACTTCGGCATAGTTAAGCGACAACTCAACATGTCGTAGGGATTTAAGATCTTCTGGCAACTTACTGGTAGCGAATACCATCTAAAACTGCTTAAGGAAAGCCGGCCGATACCACAGACTGCCAAGCACGCCTTGGCTTATGAACCGTGGGGTCCAATGCATGGACGAAGGAACCAAAGTTGATAAAGTATTTAAATATTGTTTATCGGATAACACTGGTAAGATTAAACGTTTAACAATAAATAAAAAGATCCCTTGTTAACTGTATACACTATAAAAAAAGTTATTTATAATATGTGACTTTAAATAAATAAATAAACGTATATTTCCTTTGGATTCATGTAATTGTACGTCATAATACGAAGACAAAAGCATCTGCCCCGTTATAAAATACTGTACCACAATAAATATATATGTTATGAGCATTTTCGTAAATTGTTGGTATGTTAGAGGTTCAAAAAAGAGAGAATTTTTTTTGAAAATAAAACTCATTACTCGTTTTAAATCGTTCCTTGGACGTCCAGAAACAATTATTCACGGCTGAGCACGATTTTTTTTTACAGCTCAAATATGCAAATGTTTGCGGAAAAAATGCAGAAATCCCTGAATTACCGTAAAAAGCGTCAAAAATCCCTGAATTACCGTAAAAAGCGTCAAAAATCAATATATATTGAAATGACTCATCGTGAATCCTGATAACGTTTTCTTTTTTTATATTGGCCATTTTTATCCATTTTTTGCCCCTTTTATATCTTTTAGTCAAATTAACGTCCACTTTTCTTATGTTCTTTGATCTGCTAACTTTAAATTTTTATGTACTTTGTTGTTATTAGGATATCGTTTCCAAGTTACGGTCAGATTTTAGCCACTTTTTACCCAGAAATGGTAGTGTTTATAAAGCACTGCGAACTGTACACACTAAAAAATTAAACTTATTTATTACATGTAAAATAAAACAGGTGTTTTTGTTTTTTTTTTTTTATTTGTTTTATTTTATAATTTTTAAAATAATAAATACATCTGTTTTGAAAAATGTTATCATAAACTACATTGTTATATTGTTAGCAGAGAACAGTATGAAATAATAGAGCTGTATAAATAAAATGAACTTATTTAATTAATTTAGTTATAAATTTTACAATTCCTAGCACCGTTTTCAATGTCGTTGTAAACCTCTTCATTGAAATAATAAATATCCATTTATTATTTCAAATTCAAATTACCATTTTAGTTCACGACTTTGGAACAATCAGTTTTACACAGTACTTGTGATTCTACGATTTCTTGCATATTGCACCATTTTTAATTTACGACCAAAAAGTAGCTTAAATCTGACCAAAACTTTAGGAATGATATCCTAATATCAACAAGGTACATAAAACTTCGAAGTTAGTAGGTCTCACTCGGTGTTTTTGCAAACAATTGTTCAGAATATGTTAGAGGAATTCAAAATTTATATTTCATTTATTTCCACGGCTTATAAGCCAATACATCGAGGCAGTCTGTATCAACATCCGGCTTGAAAAAAAGGCACTACAAATTTGTGCGTATTTGTGCAACATGAGAAGGCATCGAGAATGCCCTAGGAACTTAAATCTACCTTACAGGTAACACGGATTAGTAAAAAAGTAGAAAAAACAACTATGGATGACATATACAGAGGTACTATATACAAAGGAGTCACAATCATGGATGTAAGAAAGATTCCTTCTATGTAAGCGTACCTAGAGTGAGTAAGGCGGTGCAGTATGGCGAACTACCAATTAGTCACGAGAATAACTAAGTCCCAAACAACATGCAATTGTCGTCATAACCTACCTTTGGGTGTAAAATTATCCGTACAGTACCCCTTCCTAAATACTGTACGGAAAATATAACCACTTCGGCATAGTTAAGCGACAACTCAACATGTCGTAGGGATTTAAGATCTTCTGGTAACTTACTGGTAGCGGATACCATCTAAAACTGCTTAAGGAAAGCCGGCCGATACCACAGACTGCCAAGCACGCCTTGGCTTATGAACCGTGGGGTCCAATGCATGGACGAAGGAACCAAAGTTGATAAAGTATTTAAATATTGTTTATCGGATAACACTGGTAAGATTAAACGTTTAACAATAAATAAAAAGATCCCTTGTTAACTGTATACACTATAAAAAAGTTATTTATAATATGTGACTTTAAATAAATAAATAAACGTATATTTCCTTTGGATTCATGTAATTGTACGTCATAATACGAAGACAAAAGCATCTGCCCCGTTATAAAATACTGTACCACAATAAATATATATGTTATGAGCATTTTCGTAAATTGTTGGTATGTTAGAGGTTCAAAAAAGAGAGAATTTTTTTTTTGAAAATAAAACTCATTACTCGTTTTTTAAATCGTTCCTTGGACGTCCAGAAACAATTATTCACGGCTGAGCACGATTTTTTTACAGCTCAATATGCAAATGTTTGCGGAAAAAAAATGCAGAAATCCCTGAATTACCGTAAAAAGCGTCAAAAATCCCTGAATTACCGTAAAAAGCGTCAAAAATCAATATATATTGAAATGACTCATCGTGAATCCTGATAACGTTTTCTTTTTTTATATTGGCCATTTTTATCCAGTTTTTGCCCCTTTTATATCTTTTAGTCAAATTAACGTCCACTTTTCTTATGTTCTTTGATCTGCTAACTTCGAATTTTTATGTACCTTGTTGATATTAGGATATCGTTTCCAAGTTACGGTCAGATTTTAGCCACTTTTTAGCCAGAAATGGTAGTGTTTATAAAGCACTAAGAACTGTATACACTGAAAAATTAAACTTATTTATTACATATAAAATAAAACATGTGTTTTTGTTTGCTTTTTTTCTTTATTTGCATTATTTTATAATTTTTAAAATAGTAAATACGTATGTTTTAAAAAATGTTATTATAAACTATATTATTATATTGTTAACAGACAACAGTATGAAATAATAGATCTGTATAAATAAAATGAACTTATTTAATTAATTTAGTTATAAATTTTACAATTCTTAGCACAGTTTTCAATGTCGTTGTAAACTTCTTCATTGAAATAATAAATAACCATTTATTATTTCAAAATCAAATTACCGTTTTAGTTCACGACTTTGGGACAATCAGTTTTACACAGTACTTGTGATTCTACGATTTCTTGCATATTGCACCATTTTTAATTTACGACCAAAAAGTAGCTAAAATCTGACCATAAATTTGGGAATGATATCCTAATATCAACAAGGTACATAAAACTTCGAAGTTAACAGGTTTCACTCAGTATTTTTTGCAAACAGTTGTTCAGAATATGTTAAAGGAATTCAAAATTTATATTTCATTTATTTCCACGGCTTATAAGCCAATACATCGAAGCAGTCTGTATCAACATCCGGCTTGGAAAAAAGGCACTACGAATTTGTGCGTATTTGTGCAACATGAGAAGGCATCGAGAATGCCCTAGGAACTTAAATCTACCTTACAGGTAACACGGAATAGTAAAAAAGTAGAAAAACAACTATGGATGACATATACAGAGGTACTATATACAAAGGAGTCACAATTATGGATGTAAGAAAGATTCCTTCTATGTAAGCGTACCTAGAGTGAGTAAGGCGGTGCAGTATGGCGAACTACCAATTAGTCACGAGAATAACTAAGTCCAAACAACATGCAATTATCGTCATAACCTACCTTTGGGTGTAAAATTATCCGTACAGTACACCCTTCCTAAATACTGTACGGAAAACATAACCACTTCGGCATAGTTAAGCAACAACTCAACATGTCGTAGGGAGTTAAGATCTCCTGGCAACTTACTGGTAGCGGATATCATCTAAAACTGCTTAAGGAAAGCCGGCCGATACCACAGACTGCCAAGAACGCCTTGGCTTATGAACCGTGGGGTCCAATGCATGGACGAAGGAACCAAAGTTGGTAAAGTATTTAAATATTGTTTATCGGATAACACTGGTAAGATTAAACGTTTAACAATAAATAAAAAGATCCTTTGTTAACTGTGTATACACTATAAGAAAGTTATTTATAATATGTGGCTTTAAATAAATAAATAAACGTATATTTCCTTTGGTCTAATGTAATTGTACGTCATAATACGAAGACAAAAGCATCAGCCTCGTTATAAAATACTGTACCACAATAGATACATATGAGCATTTTTGTAAATTGTTGGTATGTTCGAGGTTCAAAAAAGAGAGAATTTTTTTTTGAAAGTAAAACTCATTAGACTCGTTTTAAATCGTGCCTTGGGCCTCTAGAAACAATTATTCACGACTGAACACGACTTTTTTACAGCTTAATATGCAGATTTTTGCGGAAACAATGGAAAAAAATCGCTGAATTGCCGTAAAAGGCGTCAAAAATCAATATATATTGAAATGATTCATCGTGAATCCTGATAACATTTTCCTCTTTTATATAATGACCATTTTTGTTCATTTTTTTGCCCATTTTATATATTTTAGTCAAATTAACGTCCACTTTTCTTATGTTCTTTGATCTGCTAACTTCGAATTTTTATGTACCTTGTTGATATTAGGATATCGTTTCTAAGTTACGGTCAGATTTTAACTACTTTTTAGCCAGAAATGGTCGTATTTATAGAGCACTGAGAACTGTACACACTGAAAAATTAAACTTATTTATTATATGTAAAATAAAACATGTGTTCTTGTTTGTTTTTTTTTGTTTGTATTGTTTTTAAAAAATAATAAATAGGTGTGTTTTAAAAAAATGTTGTCATAAACTACATTATTATATTTTAACAGAAAACAATATGAAATAATAGATTTTTATAAATAAAATGAACTTATTCAATTAACTCAGTTATAAATTTTACAATTCTTAGCACCGTCTTCAATGTGGTTGTAAACATATTCATTGTAATAATAAACAGCTCTATCATTTCAGTTCACGAGTTTGGGACAATCAATTTCACACAATACTTGTGACACTATGATTTCTTGCATATTGCACCATTTTTAATTTACTAAAATTTCTGACTAAAAAGTGTTTTAAAATCTGACCAGAACTTTGGGTACGGTATCCTAATATCAACAAGGTACATAAAAATTCGAAGTCAGCAGGTCAAAGAACATAAGAAAAGGTACCTGGACGTTTCCAGGTACACTTTTCTTTGACTACAAGATATAAAGTGGGCAAAAAATGAACGAAAATGGCCATTGTATAAAAGAGAAAAACGTTATCAGGATTCACAATGAATAATTTCAATAAAATAAATTTTTTACAAAATAAAGTGTAGTTTTTATGGGTTTTTGAGTTTTAAATTGTAGTTTTAATATAGATTACTTATATACTAACATAGAAGTTTTGATATTTCTAAATTCTGCTGAGCAAAAGTCTTTGTTTGACGCAAGAAACTCTCCAAGCATCAGCAAATCAATTCTAGGTAAATTAGAGCCGTCTTCCATCGCTAACGTTTCTTGGTTCTAGTTTTTGTAACACAAAACTAGGCAACTGGGTAATTTAAAACCACAAATTAATTGATGAACAGTGCAGAGATTATCGTTAACACAAGAGAAATTCGACCCAAATAATGTTTACTTAGGCGTGTCATCATTCGCTCTAATTGGTATTCCACATAACATGGCGGATTGCTGTATTTCGCATTTCTATTTTAACAAAAATAATATTAACCTCTTTTAATATACAAAAATAAGAACATTTTTTAGAAACTTTTTAATCTCTTTCATTATTTAAAGTCATAATTTCGGAGATTCTTTGTTAAGGATTTCTTGAAAGGTAGGTAGGATTGCCAGCTATCCCTTCATCTTTTCGGTGGTCTCCCTAGGTGTTTTTGCAAACAGTTGTTCACAATATGTTAGAAGAATTCAAAATTTATATTTCATTTATATCCACGGCTTATAAGCCAGTACATCTTTTATATAATGACCATTTTTGTCCATTTTTTGCCCATTTTATGTCTTTTAGTTAAATTAACGTCCACTTTTCTTATGTTTTTTGAGCTGCTAACTTCGAATTTTTATGTCGCTTGTTGATATTTGGATACCGTTTCCAAGTTACGATCAGGTTTTAGCCACTTTTTAGCTAGAAATGGTCGTATTTATAAAACACTGAGAACTGTACAAACTGAAAAATTAAACTTATTTATTACTCGTATATATAAAATAAAACATGTGTTTCTGGGTTTGTTTTTTTTTACTTGTATTATTTTATAATTTTTAAAATAGTAAATACGTATGTTTTAAAAAATGTTATCATATACTACATTATTATATTGTTAGCAGAGAACAGTATGAAATAATAGATCTGTATAAATAAAATGAACTTATTTAATTAATTTAGTTATAAATTTTACAATTCTTAGCACAGTTTTCAATGTCATTGAAATAATAAATAACCATTTATTATTTCAAATTCAAATTACCATTTTTGTTCACGATTTTGGGACAATCAGTTTTACACAGTACTTGTGATTCTACGATTTCTTGCATGTTGCACCATTTTTAATTTACGACCAAAAAGTAGCTAAAATCTGACCAGAACTTTGGGAATGATATCCTAATATCAACAAGGTACATAAAACTTCGAAGTTAGCAGGTCTCACTCAGTGTTTTTGCAAACAGTTGTTCAGAATATGTTAGAGGAATTCAAAATTTATATTTCATTTATTTCCACGGCTTATAAGCCAATACATCGAAGCAGACTGTACAACATCCGGCTTGAAAAAAAGGCACTACGAATTTGTGCGTATTTGTGCAACATGAGAAGGCATCGAGAATGCCCTAGGAACTTAAATCTACCTTACAGGTAACACGGAATATTAAAAAAGTGGAAAAACAACTATGGATGACGTATACAGAGGTACTATATACAAAGGAGTCACAATCATGGATGTAAGAAAGATTCCTTCTATCTAAGCGTACCTAGAGTGAGTAAGGCGGTGCAGTGTGGCGAACTACCAGTTAGTCACGAGAATAACTAAGTCCAAACAACATGCAATTGTCGTCATAACCTGCCTTTGGGTGTAAAATTATCCGTACAGTACATCCTTCCTAAATACTGTACGGAAAAAATAACCACTTCGGCATAGTTAAGCGACAACTCAACATGTCGTAGGGAGTTAAGATCTCCTGGCAACTTACTGGAAGCGGATACCATCTAAAACTGCTTAAGGAAAGCCGGCCGATACCACAGAGTGCCAAGAACGCCTTGGCTTATGAACCGTGGGGTCCAATGCATGGACGAAGGGACCAAAGTTGATAAAGTATTTAAATTTTGTTTATCGGATAACGCTGGTAAGATTAAACGTTTAACAATAAATAAAAAGATCCCTTGTTAACTGTGTATACACTATAAAAAAGTTATTTATAATATGTGACTTTAAATAAATAAATAAACGTTTATTTCCTTTGGATTAATGTAATTGTATGTCATAATACGAAGACAAAAGCATCGACCTCGTTATAAAATACTGTACCACAATAGATATATATGAGCATTTTCGTAAATTGTTGGTATGTTACAGGTTCAAAAAAGAGAGAATGTTTTTTTTGAAAGTAAAACTCATTAGACTCGTTTTAAATCGTTCCTTGGACCTCTAGAAACAATTATTCACGACTGACCACGACTTTTTTACAGCTTAATATGCAAATTTTTTCGGAAAAAATGGAAAAATCGCTGAATTGCCGTAAAAAGCGTCAAAAATCAATATATATTGAAATGATTCATCGTGAATCCTGATAACGTTTTCCTCTTGTATATAATAACCATTTTTGTCCATTTTTTGTCCATTTTATATCTTTTAGTCAAATTAACGTCCACTTTTCTCATATTCTTTGATCTGCTAACTTTGAATTTTTATGTACTTTGTTAATATTAGGATACCGTTTCCAAGTTACGATCAGGTTTTAGCCACTTTTTAGCCAGAAATGGTCGTATTTATAAAGCACTGAGAACTGTACACACTGAAAAATTGAACTTATTTATTATTTGTAAAATAAAACATGTGTTCTTGTTTGTTTGTTTTTTGTTTGTATTGTTTTTAAAATAATAAATAGGTATGTTTTAAAAAATGTTATCATAAACTACATTATTATATTTTTAGCAGAGAACAATATGAAATAATAGATTTTTATAAATAAAATGAACTTATTTAATTAATTCGGTTATAAATTTTACAATTCTTAGCACCGTTTTCAATGTCGTTGTAAACCTCTTCATTGAAATAACAAATAACCATTTATTATTTCAAATTCAAATTACCATTTTAGTTCACGACTTTGCGACAATCAGTTTTACACAGTACTTGTGATTCTACGATTTCTTACATATTGCACCATTTTTAATTTACGACCAAAAAGTAGCTAAAATCTGACCAGAACTTTGGGAATGATATCCTAATATCAACAAGGTACATAAAAATTCGAAGTTAGCAGGTTTCACTCAGTGTTTTTGCAAACAGTTGTTCAGAATATGTTAGAGGAATTCAAAACTTATATTTCATTTATTTCCACGGCTTATAAGCCAATACATCGAAGCAGTCTGTATCAACATCCGGCTTGAAAAAAAGGCACTACGAATTTGTGCGTATTTGTGCAATATGAGAAGGCATCGAGAATGCCCTAGGAACTTAAATCTACCTTACAGGTAACACGGAATAGTAAAAAGTAGAAAAACAACTATGGATGATGTATACAGAGGTACTATATACAAAGGAGTCACAATCATGGATGTAAGAAAGATTCCTTCTATCTAAGCATACCTAGAGTGAGTAAGGCGGTGCAGTATGGCGAACTACCAATTAGTCACGAGAATAACTAAGTCCAAACAACATGCAATTGTCGTCATAACCTACCTTTGGGTGTAAAATTATCCGTACAGTACACCCTTCCTAAATACTGTACGGAAAACATAACCACTTCGGCATAGTTAAGCGACAACTCAACATGTCGTAGGGATTTGAGATCTCCTGGCAACTTACTGGTAGTGGATACCATATAAAACTGCTTATGAAAGCCGGCCGATACCACAGACTGCCAAGAACGCCTTGGCTTATGAACCGTGGGGTCCAATGCATGGACGAAGGAACCAGAGTTGATAAAGTATTTAAATTTTGTTTATCGGATAACACTGGTAAGATTAAACGTTTAACAATAAATAAAAAGATCCCTTGTTAACTGTGTATACACTATAAAAAAGTTATTTATAATATGTGACTTTAAGTAAATAAATAAACGTATATTTCCTTTGGATGAATGTAATTGTACGTCATAATACGAAGACAAAAGCATCGGCCTCGTTATAAAATACTGTACCACAATAGATATATATGAACATTTTCGTAAATTGTTGGTATGTTAGAGGTTCAAAAAAGAGAGAATTTTTTTTTTGAAAGTAAAACTCATTAGACTGGTTTTAAGTCGTTCCTTGGACGTCCAGAAACAATTATTCATGGCTGAGCACGATTTTTTTACTGCTCAATATGCAAATTTTTGCGGAAAAAAAAAAAATGCAGAAATCGCTGAATTGCCGTAAAAAAGCGTCAAAAATCAATATATATATATATATATATATATATATATATATATATATATATATATATATATATATATATATATGTTGAAATGACTCATCGTGAATCCTGATAACGTTTTCCTTTTTTATATAATGGCCATTTTCGTCCATTTTTTGCCCCTATTATATCTTTTAGTCAAATTAACGTCCACTTTTCTTATGTTCTTTGATCTGCTAACTGCGAATTTTTATGTACCTTGTTGATATTAGGATACCGTTTCCAAGTTACGATCAGGTTTTAGCCACTTTTTAGCCAGAAATGGTCGTAATTATAAAGCACTGAGAAATGTACACACTGAAAAATTAAACTTATTTATTATAGGTGAAATAAAACATGTGTTCTTGTTTGTTTGTATTATTTTATAATTTTTAAAATAATAAATAGGTATGTTTTAAAAAAATGTTATCATAAACTACATTATTATATTTTTAGCAGAGAACAATATGAAATAATAGATTTTTATAAATAAAATGAACTTATTTAATTAATTCAGTTATAAATTTTACAATTCTTAGCACCGTTTTCAATGTCGTTGTAAACCTCTTCATTGAAATAACAAATAACCATTTATTATTTCAAATTCAAATTACCATTTTAGTTCACGACTTTGAGACAATCAGTTTTACACAGTACTTGTGATTCTACGATTTCTTGCATATTGCACCATTTTAATTTACGACCAAAAAGTAGCTAAAATCTGACCAGAACTTTAGGAATGATATCCTAATATCAACAAGGTACATAAAACTTCGAAGTTAGCAGGTCTCACTCGGTGTTTT
This sequence comes from Pachyrhynchus sulphureomaculatus, assembly GCA_019049505.1. NCBI lineage: Eukaryota > Metazoa > Arthropoda > Insecta > Coleoptera > Curculionidae > Pachyrhynchus > Pachyrhynchus sulphureomaculatus. The sequence continues at coordinate 144,519,452 of CM032453.1, read as the reverse complement.
TGCAAACAGTTGTTCAGAATATGTTAGAGGAATTCAAAATTTATATTTCATTTATTTCCACGGCTTATAAGCCAATACATCGAAGCAGTCTGTATCAACATCCGGCTTGAAAAAAAGGCACTACGAATTTGTGCGTATTTGTGCAACATGAGAAGGCATCGAGAATGCCCTAGGAACTTAAATCTACCTTACAAGGTAACACGGAATAGTAAAAAAGTAGAAAAACAACTATGGATGACGTATACAGAGGTACTATGTACAAAGGAGTCACAATCATGGATGTAAGAAAGATTCCTTCTATGTAAGCGTACCTAGAGTGAGTAAGGCGGTGCAGTATGGCGAACTACCAATTAGTCACGAGAATAGCTAAGTCCAAACAACATGCAATTGTCGTCATAACCTACCTTTGGGTGTAAAATTATCCGTACAGTATACCCTTCCTAAATACTGTACGGAAAACATAACCACTTCGGCATAGTTAAGCGACAACTCAACATGTCGTAGGGATTTGAGATCTCCTGGCAACTTACTGGTAGCGGATACCATCTAAAACTGCTTAAGGAAAGTCGGCCGATACCACAGACTGCCAAGAACGCCTTGGCTTATGAACCGTGGGGTCCAATGCTTGGACGAAGGAACCAGAGTTGGTAAAGTATTTAAATATTGTTTATCGGATAACACTGGTAAGATTAAACGTTTAACAATAAATAAAAAGATCCCTTGCTTACTGTGTATACACTATAGAAAAAATTATTTATAATATATGCTTTAAATAAATAAATTAACTTATATTTCCTTTGGACTAAAGTAATTGTATGTCATAATACGAAGACAAAAGCATCGGCCTCGTGATAAAATACTGTACCACAATAGATATGTATATATGAGCATTTTCGTAAATTGTTGGTATGTTAGAGATTCAAAAAAGAAAGACATTTTTTTTGAAAGTAACACTCATTTGACTCGATTTAAATCGTTCCTTGGACCTCTAGAAACAATTATTCATGACTGAACACGACTTTTTTACAGCTTAATATGCAAATTTTTGCGGAAAAAAATGGAAAAAAAATCGCTGAATTGCCGTAAAAAAGCGCCAAAAATCAATATATATTAAAATGATTCATCGTGAATCCTGATAACATTTTCCTCTTTTATATAATGACCATTTCTGTCCATTTTTTGCCCATTTTATATCTTTTAGTCAAATTAACGTCCACTTCCCTTATGTTTTTTGAGCTGCTAACTTCGAATCTTTATGTAGCTTGTTGATATTTGGATACCGTTTCCAAGTTACGATCAGGTTTTAGCCACTTTTTAGCCAGAAATGGTCGTATTTATAAAGCACTGAGAACTGTACACACTGAAAAATTAAACTTATTTATTATAAGTAAAATAAAACATGTGTTCTTGTTTGTTTGTTTGTATTGTTTTTAAAATAATAAATAGGTATGTTTTAAAGAATGTTATCATAGACTACATTATTATATTTTTAACAGAGAATAATATGAAATAATAGTTTTTATAAATAAAATGAACTTATTTAATTAATTCAGTTATAAATTTTACAATTCTTAGCACCGTCTTCAATGTCGTTGTAAACATCTTCATTGTAATAATAAATAGCTTTTCCATTCTAGTTCACGAGTTTGGGAAAATCAATTTTACACAATACTTGTGACACTACGATTTCTTGCACCATTTTTAATTTACGACCATTTCTGACTAAAAAGTGGTTAAAATCTGACCAGAACTTTGGGTAATATCAACAAGGTACACAAAAATTCGAAGTCAGCAGGTCAAAGAACATAAGAAAAGGTACCTGGACTTTTCCAGGTACCTTTCCCTTACCAGGGCAAGAAATGAGCCAAAATGGCCATTATATAATTCACAATGAATAATTTCAATAAATACCTTTTTTACGCTTTTTACAGCAATTTAGGAAGTTTTTTTTTTTTTTTTTTCCGCAAAAATTTACATATTGAGCTGTAAAAAAAGGTTCTTAAAAAAGTCGTGTTCAGTCGTGAGTCCAATAAGTGTCACTTTCAAAAAAAAAATTTCTTTCTTTTTTGAACCGCTAACATACCAACAATTTACGGAAATGCTCATATAACACGTAGGTTCAAAAGTTTTTGGTCTGACACATAGATGTCCCCCTTTTAAAAAAATCCATAAGATTTTTAGGAAGTGCCCAGCTTCAAACGGTACGTGTCAAAATTTCATGACATTTCGACGATTAGTTTACAAATTACAGTGGTTTTAGTGACGCTACTTTTGATGTTTTCAAAACAATGGAAAAAATCGAATTTTGTGTGTTGATTAAACACTATTTTTGACGGGAAAAAATACCGTTTAAGCAAAGCAATGGTTGATAAGTGTTACGGGAACTCTGTCCCTGGAAAATCACTCATCATTTACTGATATGCTGAATTTAAACAAGGTCGTACAAATACAAATGATGCTGAACGCTCTGGACGCCCAAATGACCGTAAGTGAAATTGCGCGAGACAGCTGACACCCTAAAGATATCAAAAGAACGTGTTGGTCATATTTTGCATGAATATTGAGGCATGAGAAAGCTCTGTTCGAAATGGGAACCGCGCGTTTGCTCACAGTGGACCAGAAACAACAACGTGTTAATGATTCTGAGCGCCGTTTGGACGTGTTTTAAGCACAATAAAAAAGATTTTTTTCATACGATATACTACACACCGGAATCAAATCGGCAGTCAGCTGAGTGGACAGCAGCCGGTGAAAGTCGCCTGAAGCGACCAAAGACCCAACAGTCAGCTGGGAAGGTTGTGGCCTCTGTATTTTGGGATGCGCATGGAATAATTTTCATCGACTATGCAGAGAAGGGAAAAGGGTTACTGGTGCATCTGAAGGCCGAAATCGCAAAGAAACGGCCCCAAATAAACAAGAAAGAAGTGCTCTTTCATCGAGACAATGTACCGTGTCACCGTGGTTACATTGGCAAAATTGCATGAATTAAAGTTCGAATTGCTTCCTCGTCCACTGTATTCCCCAGATTTGTCCCTTAGCGACTATTGTCTATTCGCAGATCTCAAAAAATGCTCGTGAGAAAGAGATTTGGCTCCAATGTTATCGCCGAAATTGAGGCCTATTTTGAAGGCAAGTCCTTCTACAAGAAATTAATAGAAATGTTAAAAAAGCGTTGGACTGATTGTATCGCTCTTGAAGGTGACTATATTGATAGACGAAGTCGAAATTTGCAAAAAAAAAATGCATTGTAAGTACGAGGCTGGTTTGAAAAGTCCGTGCAAAGTCCGAGAGATGGCACCACCGGCGCGTATCGAGGTCATGTTTAGTTAGTAGCATCTCTTGAATGAACGCACACCAAGTTTCAGCCATATTGGTCTATTTCTTTGTGTTTGGCATTCGTGTGAATCAAGGAAGTCGAGCGATTTTCAAGAAATGGACGAAAAAGAATTTCGCGTGGTGATTAAACATTATTTTATGAAAGGCAAAACGCCTCAGGAGACTAAAGAGAAGCTTGATAAACATTATAGTGACTCTGCACCTTCGATTAGAACAGTTTTATAAGTGGTTTCAAAATTTTCGGACTGGCCATATGGGCACAAGTGACGCTGAACGTTCTGGATGGCCTGTGGAGGTTACGACTCCAGAAATCATTGATCAAATCCATGATATGGTGATGGATGACGGAAGAGTTAAGGTGCGTGAGATTGCTAGTGCTGTGGGCATCTCGACTGAACGGGTACATAATATTTTGCGTAAACATTTGGACATGAGAAAGCTATCCGCAAGATGGGTGCCGCGATTGCTCACGTTTGACCAAAAACGGAATCGTGTGAAGTGTTGCAAGGATGGTTTGCAACTGTTCCAGAAGAATCCGGAGGACTTTAAGCGTCGTTTCGTCACTGTGGATGAAACATGGATACATTACTATACTCCTGAGACCAAACAACAATCTAAACAATGGGTTACCAAGGGGGAATCTGCACCAAAAAAGGCGAAAACCGTTCCTTCGGCCGGAAAGATTATGACGACTGTCTTTTGGGATTCGCAAGGGATAATCCTCATCGACTATCTGGAAAAGGGTAAAACTATTACAGGTGAATATTATTCATCGTTATTGGACCGTTTGAAAACCGAGCTGCAAGAAAAACGCCCGCGATTGGCCCACAAGAAAGTCCTTTTCCATCACGACAACGCACCAGCACACACCTCAGCAGTTGTGGTCGCAAAATTAATGGAAATAGGATTCCAACTCGTTTCACATCCCCCCTATTCTCCAGACTTGGCTCCCTCGGACTACTATTTGTTCCCCAATTTGAAGAAATGGCTGGCGGGACAAAGATTTTATTTAAACGAGGAGGTGATTGCAGACACTAATAGATATTTTGCAGACTTGGACAAATCCTATTATTCGGAAGGGATCAACAAACTAGAACATCGTTGGACGAAGTGTATAAGCCTAAAAGGAGACTATGTCGAAAAATAAAAAAGGTTTACCCCAAACACATAAGTAGTTTTTATTTTTGCACGGACTTTTCAAACTAGCCTCGTAGCTAGACCGAAAACTTTTCAGCCTACGTGTTTTAGATATATACAGGGTGCCCCATATGTATGGAATAATGATTCCATATCATTTATCAATCAGTGTATCAAAAAAATATTTAAATAAAAGTTATAGGGTGTTATACGGCGCACATGCCGACGTTGACAGCAAAATGTTTTGAACTGTCAGTTCAAAGAAATTACGCTATCTTCAATTTTTTTAAATGGAAAGCCCTGTATATTATTTTAGTTTTAAGTCCTACCAAAAATTCTAGATATTATTTGTCTAACATGTCTTATGTCTAAATTGAACTGTTTTGGAATTCTTGATATTTGAAATTAAGGAGTCAAATTAAATTTTTTTTTTAAGCTGGCTTGGGTCAAACATTTACTGTTAGGTCACAACTTTTATTGCTGCATTTTGTGGAACTGCAATTTGAGCATAATATTATAATAGTACATTTAACAGAATCTGAAAGAATCACTTTGTTAATGATAGCTGGTTACGGAGACAGTAGGAGAACACATCAATGGATGGGCAGAAGAGGTGCTGTAGAATGCCTAGCAAGGAGTCCCAACCTTACGCCACTCGATTGTTTTTATGGGATCATTTGACCACCTTAGTTTATAGAAGTCGACCTGAAACTGTGGAAGATTTACAATGAAGAATTCAATATGAAGTAGCACATATCACCCGGATTCTCTGCAAAACTCTGTGCAGGCTGTTTATGACAGATTAGGTCATTGCCTCGCTGTTAAAGATAGACATTTTGAGCAATTGTTACCTTAAAAATAAACCTAGAGTATTTATTAATAGTTTTTTTCGTCTTTTTTTTTATTTTAAATATCAAATGATAATAATTCCAAAACACTTCAATTTAGACAAATAATATTTAGAATTTTTAGTAGGACTCAAAAATAAAATAATATACAAGACTTTTCATTAAAACAACCAACATGGCGCAATTTCTTCGAACTGACGACAGTTCAAAACATTTTATTGTCAACGTCAGCATGCCCACCCTATACTTTTATTTAAACTTTTTTTGATACACTAATTAATAAATTCCATATACAGTCCCTGGCCAAATTATTAGACGCACTGTATTTTTTTTAGTAATTTTATGTTTCTTAAGAGTTTTTATGCAATAATGGTATATTTAAACTACAATATTATTGATTTTTATTTAAAAGAATTGTTGTAGACTACATATTTGTATTTATTTTTAACATATGGCAACACTGTGTTGACTAAGTGATACATGAACGTAAACAACTACAAACCTGTATCAGTCGCCATCGGAATCGAGTCAGGTACGGACGTGTTTCTGTGGCTTTATGGACTGTGATTGTTTGTTTAACAGTTTTATACTACTCAGTTATTAGTTTATTTTGTATGCAGTGTTTTAAAAAAGTAATTGGACTATTTTCATTATGGGTAGAAAAGGCGATCTTTCACCAGGTAAAAAAGCTGAAGTGAAGGCCCTTGTGATTGCGAAAACATTTACAAACCGAGAAATATCACGAAGATTGGAGGTTTCTGAAGCTGGTGTACGACGCATAAAAAAGAAAATTGAGTCAGGTAAGGAATTAAGCCCGAAAAGAAAAAAAAGATGCAGTAGAAAACCAATTTTCACTCCACGGTCAGAGAGATGCTTGAGGTGAAATTTGTGTAGAAAACAGATTTGCTACCACAAAGGTAATAAAATCACAACTCCAGGATGCTAGCGTAAATGCTTCTGAGCGCACTGTTCGAAGAAAATTGAAAGAATTAGATTTTAAGGCCTGTCGCCCCGCCAGGAAGCCCATGTTAACAGCTGCAATGAAAGCAAAGCGCCTGAAGTGGGCCAAACAATGGCAAGACAAAGATGTGGACTTCTGGAGATCGGTAAGATACAGCAATTTAATCAATAATTGATACATTATTATCATTTTCAGTTAAATAAAGCAAATAAACATGGAAGTTTATATATTTTTCCTCTTTTTGACAGGTCTGCTTCAGTGACGAAAGCACATTCGAAATTTTGCAGAATAAAGCTGAGTATGTGCGTCGTCGTCATGGAGAAAAGTTTCATCCTGATTGTGTCGTCCCGACGGTTAAACATCCCACCAAAGTGATGATTTGGTCAGTCATCAGCGGCAAGGACACTGGACGTCTGTACGTCGTCAAAGGAATAATGAGGCAAGATCAGTACAAAGAAGTATTACAAAATCGGTTGATTCCGCAGCTCAGAGAATGGTTTCCAAATGGGGAACCATTCACTTTCATGCAAGATGGAGCTCCCTGCCACACTGCTCGGTCTGTTAAAGCTTTTTTGACAGAAAAAAATATCCCTCTGTTGTATTGGCCGGGTAATAGCCCCATTGAAAATGTGTGGGAGCTGATGAAAAGAGAAGTGGCTAAAAAGATGTGATTACCAACAAAACCCAGCTCCTAGAAAAGATTATTCATGTGTGGAATCATCATCCTCAAATGCAGGAGACAGTACAATCTTGCATTGATAGCATGCCGCGCAGAATTAAAGCTTTGATAGCGGCTAAAGGTGGCTCAACTAAATATTGACTTTTACTAACATTAATTTCACTTTTCTTTAAAACTTAATAAACTTATGCTTTTCTAAATTAATGCTGTTTTTATTTATGTCAAATAAATAGGTAATTGATTGGATAATATAAAAATAAAAAACAAATCAATTTAAAATAATAAAACGGTACAATATCACTCGGTAATTAATATTTTACATGAAATCTTGCAGTGCGTCTAATTATTTGGCCAGGGACTGTATATGGGGTACCCTGTATATATACGTTTATATATATATATATATATATATATATATATATATATATATATATACATATACATATACATATATATATATATATATATATATATATATATATATATATATATATATATGTATATTATATAAAATAACCCCCAAAAAAAAAATTTTTAATCGCATCCGAAAGCTGGCGTCAAGACCTAAATTTTGTGCCCACTAGGTTCAGTATTTGTGTATTGAAATTTTAGAGTATTCTTGCTGTAGCAAAAGACATATGTTTCCGAAAATTTTAAACCAATCGCACAGTGTCTCGACTAGTACAAGCTAGCGGGACAATATTATTTCTTCACTTATTTCAATTGTTTATGTATATTCCAGGTATCTTAAGCTATTTTAAGAAAAAGAAAGTTGAAAAATGTGTACTGTATGTGTATTAATCGAAATATGTAGCTGCAAGACGGAAGTGGTTTACTAATGTGTCTCATTTGTTCACTATTGTCGCTAATTGTTCTTTAATTAGCTACATACGTCTACCTACTCATTATGTGTGAAAAGCACAATCATGTTTGTTTACAAAGAAATTTCTAGGAAAAAAATAAAAATCATAATGATAGTACCCACATTTATTAATTTACAAAATATTATTTCTTTTAAAATAAATTAGTACAATATATATCAATTATTTACAATAACAAGGTGTATAAGTAAAAGAAATATAATATTAAATAACTTATATACTAAGGCATGATTTATAAGCAACTACAACACACAATAAAATAAGAATAATAATTACAATAAAAAAATACTTAAACCTACTAATCACCATCATCACCGCTCTCCCATTCGGTAGAATATTCAGAGAGTAAATAATCCTCCTCATTTAATTCATGATGATGACTTACTGATGGTATTTCGGATGGCAATGAAGGTGGGATAATCAACTGCAGAACCTCCGATGGCAAAGAAGTAAATTTTCTTCGCGGTAATTCTCTATACGAGTTGATAACAGGATCAGACGTAATTAAAAGCATTCTCAAAAGATCTGTATTTGTGGCAATACGTGACCGCTTCCTGGTGTGCCGTTCACGGAATCTACTACAGTCTTTATTTCTTGCCTCCTGGGCTTCTTCGGAGAGTTGTCCAATGGGAAGAAGAAAAGACTTTATAACTTCCGCGCTGTGTACAAGAATTTTATGCACAGTAACGGCATGGAATACCACGAATACAGATCAAGGTATAATTTTCTAGTATCAACACAAAACTTTTCGAATTCTATATAATTTATGTCATATCCCGATGATAAAGTTCTTAAAATTACATGAAATCTACGAATAAGGTTTACGTCTAATCCTGTAATTTCGCTGCTCAATTCAGCTTTGGAAAAAAATCTACGTGCTGTGTTTCCATCGTTTGTGTTACCATACCCAGGTTTTGGTTTATCTACAATGAGACCCATACGATCTTTAAACACTTTTTGTATCTCTTGTGAGCGTTGCTTCACAATAGCTTTGTCGTTATCTCCCCTGACTTGCCACTTTTTTATTTCTAAACGATAGCTGATGTGAAGCAAACATTCAAACGTGCGGATCCATGCATGTAAAGTAGATAAACCAAATGCAAGGCGTTCTTCGATGCTGGGATATTTCTTTGACTCCTCGTTCATAGTAGACGGGGTGGCACCGCAAATATAACACTTTTGTGTTGAACTTGTGTCTGGTAAGGCATTGCACACTTTGCCATCAGTCATTGTCAACAACAAATCGTGTTTAACAGAGATTTGAGATCCAGCAACGTTACATAATGTTGGAAGAAGCTGATTTACTTCATCTAAAATTTTAGAAGTTTCTTCTTTCGTAAACTCTTTTGTCTCCTTGGCAAAAATAAACTTAATAGGACGGCAATATACAGGAGAGGAAGGTCTTGGATTTTGCCAGATCACAGTTTCGCCATCAAGCAGTTTCAAAGGGACAAATGAGTATACGAACAAAAATTCGTCTGTAGCGTTAGTGTTCTCAAATTTCTGCTTATACGTGCTATGCCCCGAACTCCCATCACAGCCCCATTTGCTTACCAACGTATAATATGAACGAGGTAACACACTTCTAATGACTTCCGTCTGAGCTTTAACTAATCGTTCAGCCGTTTTATCCAAAATCACGTGAAGTTTAATTTCAGCTCGAGATTCAGTCACAGAAATATATTCGTCAGAAGGACAACAAGAAGCTTTGGACTTACCTAAACTATAAAACGATGGATACACTTGATGTCCCACTTTCATTGACCATTTTTCTTGTTTGTTTATATGAGTGAGAAGTCGATTTCGAGTCCACATAATAAGCTAAAGCTTCGTCTGGTGTTAACTGCCGACTTTATTCAGAACACTTATTCTTTTCTCTAGTTTCACTGACCGCGACGTTATGGATCTGTTTAGCAGCACTTCGATGCCCTTCTTTTCGAGTAGCTAACTCAGCTGCTGTAATAAGCTCACTTGCACTTCGCGATTCCAAAAGATCTTCTACTCTCCGTCTCTTCGTTTTCGTTGATGAGTCTTCAAATGATTTTCTGGGTCGCCCTACGGAAAGAGCCGCTGATGATGTTGAAGTGCACGGCTGGGTAACACACATCTTTATTTCGATTCCGGATCCCTCTAACCAATCTTTATGTTTGATTAGAAACATTTCTTTGTTACACTTTAAAGAAGTCCACTTTTGATTGAATTTTGCTGAATATTTTCATTTGGAGTCGTTTTAGAGAATCGTCAGAAACATCAGACATAATGAATTTTTCACTTATATAATCAAAAATGCCACTGTTTCGTTCAGTTTTGTCATGTTTTAGCCATTCTTCAAAAAACTCCATTTTCGTCATAGTCACGACTCGTTCTGAAAAAAATAAAATAATTTTACTTTCGGGCCTTTTCGGGGTCTATAATATATATGAATCTGTGCCTGAATGTTTGTAGGTATTACATACAGAGAAATCTAGGTGGATATATGTGGATAAAAGAAGTTGCTACTTATCATAATATTCCTATTTTGATCTTTATTTACTGCAATATATATATATATATATATATATATATATATATATATATATATATATATATATATATATATATATGGTACTACTTTTATTTCCAACAGGATAGCGCACCGCCCCATATTTCGGGCCCAAACATGGCTTTATTGCGCGCCAAGTTCGGTGAGTCATTAATTTCACGAAATGGCCCTACCTCTTAGCCGCCGAGATCGTGCGATTTAACGTCTTTGGGCTGTTTTCTTTGGGGCCACGTTAAATCACAAGTTTACAGCAACAAACCAGGATCTCTTGATGCACTTGAAGCCCACATTCGTCGTGCCATAGTCGGCGTAAGACCGGAAATGCTGGTCCGAGTCATGGAAAATTGGTGTAAGCGGATTCGTGTCTGCACAAAGAGCCGCGGCTGCCAGTTGAGCGATATCTTGTTTAAATCTTAATTGGCATAAAATTTCCCGTTAAATTAAAGTTTCTGAATGAATTTTACTTAAAAATTCTTTGTTTTATTCAATTTTAAAGTTAGGACGCTCTTAATGGAAAACCCTATATATAGGAATTGCACGACACACCAAGCGAATAAAGTTGTATAGATTTCCACGGGTTACAAAACCCAAAAATCCTCCTTATCTTACGATTCGCGAACCAGGTCAGGTGTCGTCGTATAACACTAGACCTTAATTCAAGGACCATTTGCTGGCCACTAAAAGCAGCATATAACTGATCTTCCCGGGTCGTTGGGCAAATCATGAAAATGCTGGGGAGCATGCGATTCGTCAGGCATTGCCTCTAAGGAAAACTCCTGGGCAAATAACCGTGGGGTCCAATCTTTAATGGACGACAGACAAAGGTTTTTAAGAGTACAAAAAGTTAAAATAGACGGTTTTATTAATGAGATGATGTGCCTAACGCCAACTAGTAATTAATTTAAAAAATACTAAAAATTATCTAATTGCAAAGGTAAGCTGAACAGCACATCTAACTGATAACATGATATTCAGCAAAAAAAAAATGATAACTACATTTATCAACCCGTAAATAGATAAAGTAGCAATTAATATTTTATAATACTATTCTCTATAATAAGATCAAATGCTATTATATCGAAACAAGAATGCAAACGTCATATTTTAAAAAATTCCACTACTTTTTGTCGGGACCACAAGTTGTAAAAATATTTCAAATGTCGAGACAATGAAACGCTTAACACAGAAGTCACAATATTAAGATTCCATTTTTCCTTTTATACTACCAAACCACAGCAAATCTAATTATAGTGACAGAAGGACAAACACTGAGGAGCTTGAAGAGGTACATTTTACCGTAACAACGGTAGCCAGCAGTTGAAACTTTTATTTCTTGACAAAATGGCGACGTAATATTTATTAACGGCACAGAAAACCATTATCGGTAGAGCAGCGTTTGTTAGCCTTTCAGTACTTGCGACCCAACTTTCAAACATAATTTTCATCGCGCCTCCCCCCTCTTATACAATAACAATGCATGCAATAATAATGTATTTTCAGTATTTTGATGCTAAAACTACACTATGACCTTAATTACAAACCTTACAAACTACCAAAAATAAGTAAATTTATTCATATTTGGCAACACATATCTGCTACGTTGACAAAACTAGAATCGATGCCTCTCTATTGCTCTCTGTCACGTCCACCATATCGGTAGCGGCTTCTCCAGAAATTCCTAGTTTTCTCGAACATTCGGAAAGTCTGACCAAAAGTGTATAAATGCTGCACCTCGTTCAATTACAGCCCGTCTCAGTCGAGTTGATCGATCTACTGTTATCGGATTTATCGTTAATGTGTATGTTGCAATTTACGTGTTAATTGAAAATCAAAGTATTAGGTATTCACACAGTAAATTTATACAGAATCATGGATAAATTTTTAAGTGGGCCTAAGCGAGCATTTGACGATAGTGAAGCATCAACAAGTGCACAGCCGAGCGTGGCTCCGAAAATAAAATCAAGAACATATTCTCAAGAATACTAAAATCTTGGCAGCAGACAGCATGAAACCAAATAAACTTAAACGACATTTGGAAACGCTTCATAGTGAGTACCTTAACAAACCCCGAGACTTCTTCGAATTAAAATTAAAATCATATGTAAAGCAGAAATCATTTTTTTAAAAACTTTGTCTGTGAATGAAAAAGCTTTACTTGCCTCTTACAAAGTTTCATATAAAATAGCCAGATGTAAAAAGCCTCACACCATTGGTGAAGAGCTTGTTTTGCGAGCAGCAATTGAGATTGTAGAAACTATGTTTGGAGATAATTTTGCCAAACAATTGCTATCCATACCTATATCAAATGATACTGTTGCCCGTCGAATTGGTGATATAGCTGAAGATGTACCGCATCAGCTATTCGAGAAGATGCGTGACAAATTGTTTTCAAATCAGCTTAATGAGGCAACAGATAGCAATAAAGATGCTTATTTCATTACCTTCATAGACTTCATGGCAAGTGGCGAAATCAAAAGACAATTTAATAATAAATCACTCTTTGAATTTTGGGCAGGGGTGAATGATAAGTTTTCTGCACTGAAAACAAGAGTATTTCGTATCTATTACCATTTTCAACGTCCTACCTTTGCGAAACCGGATTTTCTGCGGTGGCTGCTTTGAAAACAAAATATAGATCTCAACTAAATATAGGAAAAGAACTCAGAGTGTCTATTTCTAATATTAAACCATCCTTCGAAAATCTTTGCTCTGCAAAACAGGCCTAAGGGAGTCACTAATAATTATTAAACTTGTTTTTAATTTAGTATTGATATGTTAATTATTAGGTAAATACATTGTGCAGTACTAATACAATCCTATTTATAGGTGTATTATATCAGTGTAAATGTGTATTTTATTTTTTATTATGTCAGAATGTATTTTGTTTTGCTTTCCTTTCAATAAATTATATTAAAATATTTTAATGAATATAATATATATAATAATTTCTTTTCGATATGCTCGCGCGCCCCCAATAGTGTAATTACGCTCCCTTAGTGGGGCGCGCCCCACAGGTTGAGAAACGCTGCGGTAGAGGGAACCTTTGTCTACGACGTATTTTAGTAAAAGTATCTATCGTTTCCAAACTTCCATCGAAAACATGCAAAATCCAAAATGAGTCACTTGTTTGCGCATCGGTTCGAAGCAGTTGTTCTTTGTTCCCATCCAGAGGAGCCTAAAATGAAACATTCCGCGACCGCTAAATATATTAAAAAGTCGGTATCGTTTGTGAAGAAGTGGGTAAATCATTTTAACGGTAGGCAAAGTCACTCCGAAAATCGAAAAACGAATCGTATCTTTGTTTTCACAGGACCCAAAACTGATGCTGCGTCAATGAGCGGAAAAAAGCTTAAGAAAAACGGGTTTAAATGTGTCCCATCAACCCCCGACAACATCTTCGTGCTCATGATGTTAAAATCCGAAGAACGTTGAAGAAACCTTTGCTGGGTGAAAATCACGTCGCGAAGCGGCTCGCTTTGGCCCACGGTAAAATATTAGAGTGGCCCTCACAATCGCCAGACGCAAACCCTATTGAAAATGTTTAGTCCCTTGTAAAGAGAAAGCTCAGATGAAAGACTCTGAGGACTTTGACTCAGTTGTCTTGCGAGATTCGAAAAATTTGGGCAAATAATCTGTGGGGTCGAATCTCTAATGGACGTATTTCCTTTCAGCATGTTTACTATGCCGATAAAAAAATAACCCAACAGATCCATTCACCTAACCTGAACTAACCTTAACTTTTTCTTTTAAGTTATTTACCACGGGTTATAAAACCCAAAAATCTTACTCCTGATAAGAATCGTCAATGAGGGGAAGAACCCTCCATGTCAAGCGTCGTGGTATGACACTAGACTTTACTCTAAAAACTAGATTGTGGCCAATAAAAGCCACATTTGTAAATGCGACTGAAGTACGCGTTTCATCGGGTAAGTCAGGCCTCAGATTGCCTCTTGAGAAAATCCGTGGGGTCCAATCTCTAATGGACGACAAACAAAGATAACTACATTTATCAACCCGTAAGTAGATAAAGTAATAATTAATATTTTAGAATACTATTGTCCATAATAAGATTAAATGCTATTATATCAAAACCAGAATGCATACGTCATATTCTAAAAAGCAAAAATTCTACTACTTTTTGTCGGGACCACAAGTTGTAAAAATATTCCAAATGCTGAGATAATGAAACCTGACTTAGGATAAAAAAAACGCTTTAACACACAAGTCATAACATTAAGATTTCATTTTTCCTTTTATACTACCAAACCACAACAAATCTAACAATAGCTACAGAAAGACAAACACTGAAAAACTTAAAGAGGCACATTTTACCGTGGCAGCGGAGCCAGCCGGGTTCGTGTTACGGCGGCGTTTTTTTCCACTTGTTTGTCTTTCTGTAGCTACAAGAAATTTCATGTTTAAGACAAAATTTAATGCAAACTCTATTGGCATAATAAATTTATTCATTTTAAAAATCGTCATCTCGAAATTATCGCAATAAGGCTTTTATTTCTAATCTAATAAAGCAAATGTCCTCAAAATTGTTATCGGATATTAATACCAATTCTACCGACCTAAAAAACAAATAGTTTAATAGGTAATAACAGTGCGCGTATTTTAAAAAAAAACAATAGTCTTCCTAATGTTTGAACGTAGAGAGAACGTAAAGAGTAGACAGTACAATTTGAGATCATTAGCAAACAGTAAAGTATTGCAATCCAATTGACATTATTTATACATTTTCTGCTGTGGCTACTTTGAAAACAAAATATAGATCTCAACTAAATATAGAAAAAGAACTCAGAATGTGTCTATTTCTAATATTAAACCATCCTTCGAAAATCTTTGCTCTGCAAAACAGGCCCAAGGGAGTCACCATTAATTATTAAACTTAGGTAAATACATTGTGCAGTACTAATACAATCCTATTTATAGGTGTATTATATCAGTGTAAATGTGTATTTTATTTTTTATTATGTCAGAATGTATTTTGTTTTGCTTTCCTTTCAATAAATTATATTAAATATTTTTAATGAATGTTTTTAATAATAATTTCTTTTCGATATGCTCGCGCGCCCCCAATAGTGTAATTACGCCCCTTTAATGGGGCGCGCCCCACAGGTTGAGAAAACGCTGCGGTAGAGGGAACCTTTGTCTACGACATATTTTAGTAAAAGTATCGATCGTTTCCAAACTTCCATCGAAAACACGCAAAATCCAAAATGAGTCACTTGTTTGCGCACCGGTTCGAAGCAGTTTTTCTTTGTTCCCATCCAGAAGAAGTGGGCAAATCATTTTAACGGTAGGCAAAGTCACTCCGAAAATCGAAAAACGAATCGTATCTTTGTTTTCACGGGACCCAAAACTGATGCTCCGTCAATGAGCGGAAGAATTAAGAAAAATGGATTTAAATGTGTCCCATGAGACCATTCGGCAACATCTTCGTGCTCATGATGTTAAAAT
Source organism: Pachyrhynchus sulphureomaculatus (assembly GCA_019049505.1). Taxonomy (NCBI): domain Eukaryota; kingdom Metazoa; phylum Arthropoda; class Insecta; order Coleoptera; family Curculionidae; genus Pachyrhynchus; species Pachyrhynchus sulphureomaculatus. The sequence continues at coordinate 144,503,605 of CM032453.1, read as the reverse complement.
CCGAAACACGTTGAAGAAACCTTTGCTGGGTGAAAATCACGTCGCGAAGCGGCTCGCTTGGGCCCACGGTAAGATATTAGGGTGGCCCTCACAATTGCCGGACGCAAACCCTATTGATAATGTTTGGTCCCTTGTAAAGAGAAAGCTCAGATGAAATACTCTGAGGACTTTGACTCAGTTGTCTTGCGAGATTCGAAAAATTTGGGCAAATAATCCGTGGGGTCGAATCTTTAATGGACGTATTTCCTTTCAGCATGTTTACTATGCCGATAAAACAATAACACAACAGATCCATTCACCTAACCTTAACTTTTTCTTTTAAATTATTTACCACGGGTTATAAAATCCAAAAATCTTACTCCTGATAAGAATCGTCAATGAGGGGAAGAACCCTCCATGTCAAACATCGTTGTATGACACTAGACTTTACTCTAAAAACTAGATTGTGGCCAATAAAAGCCACATTTGTAAATGCGACTGAAGTACACGTTTCATCGGGTAAGTCAGGCCTCGGATTGCCTCTTGAGAAAATTCCTGGGCAAATAATCCGTGGGGTCCAATCTCTAATGGACGACAAACAAAGATAACTACATTTATCAACCCGTAAGTAGATAAAGTAATAATTAATATTTTAGAATACTATTGTCCATAATAAGATCAAATGCTATTATATCAAAACCAGAATGCATACGTCATATTCTAAAAAGCAAAAATTCTACTACTTTTTGTCGGGACCACAAGTTGTAAAAATATTCCAAATGTCGAGATAATGAAACCTGACTTAAGATAAAAAACGCTTTAACACACAAGTCATAACATTAAGATTTCATTTTTCCTTTTATACTACCAAATCACAACAAATCTAGCTATAGCTACAGAAAGACAAAAACTGAGAAACTTGAAGAGGCACATTTTACCGTGGCAGCGGTAGCCAGCCGGGTTCGTGTTACGGCGGCGTTTTTTTCCACTTGTTTGTCTTTCTGTAGCTACAAGAAATTTCATGTTTAAGACAAAATTTAATGCAAACTCTTTTGGCACAATAAATTTATTCATTTTAAGAATCATCTCGAAATTATCGCAATAAGGCTTTTATTTCTAATCTAATAAAGCAAATGTCCTCAAAATTGTTATCGGATACTAATACCAATTCCACCGATCTAAAAAACAAATAGTTTAATAGGTAACAACAGTGCGCGTATTTAAAAAAAAAACAATAGTCTTCCTAATGTTTGCACGTAGAGAGAACGTAAAGAGTAGACAGTACAATTTAAGATCATTAGCAGGCAGTAAAGTATTGCAATCGAATTGACATCATTTATACAAATGGAGAAATAACAGAGGGTTATACTATTACCATTGTCAACGTCCTACCTTTGCGAAACCGGATTTTCTGCTGTGGCTACTTTGAAAACAAAATATAGATCTCAACTAAATATAGAAAAAGAACTCAGAATGTGTAGTTCTAATATTAAACCATCCTTCGAAAATCTTTGCTCTGCAAAACAGGCCCAAGGGAGTCACCATTAATTATTAAACTTAGGTAAATACATTGTGCAGTACTAATACAATCCTATTTATAGGTGTATTATATCAGTGTAAATGTGTATTTTATTTTTTATTATGTCAGAATGTATTTTGTTTTGCTTTCCTTTCAATAAATTATATTAAATATTTTTAATGAATGTTTTTAATAATAATTTCTTTTCGATATGCTCGCGCGCCCCCAATAGTGTAATCACGCCCCCCTTAGTGGGGCGCGCCCCACAGGATGAGAAAAGCTGCGGTAGAGGGAACCTTTGTTTACGACATATTTTAGTAAAAGTATCGATCGTTTCCAAACTTCCATCGAAAACACGCAAAATCCAAAATGTGTCACTTGTTTGCGCACCGGTTCGAAGCAGTTTTTCTTTGTTCCCATCCAGAAGAAGTGGGCAAATCATTTTAACGGTAGGCAAAGTCACTCCAAAAATCGAAAAAAAAAAAAAAAAAACGAATCGTATCTTTGTTTTCACGGGACCCAAAACTGATGCTCCGTCAATGAGCGGAAAAATTAAGAAAAATGGATTTAAATGTGTCCCATGAGACCATTCGGCAACATCTTCGTGCTCATGATGTTAAAATCCGAAACACGTTGAAGAAACCTTTGCTGTGTGAAAATCACGTCGCGAAGTGGCCCTCACAATCGCCGGACACAAACCCTATTGAAAATGTTTGGTCCCCTGTAAAGAGAAAGCTCGGATGAAAGACTCTGAGGACTTTGACTCAGTTGTCTTGCGAGATTCGAAAAATTTGGGCAAGTAATCTGTGGGGTCGAATCTCTAATGGACGTATTTCCTTTCAGCATGTTTACTATGCCGATAAAAAAATAACACAACAGATCCATTCACCTAACCTGAACTAACCTTAACTTTTTCTTTTAAATTATTTACCACGGGTTATAAAACCCAAAAATCTTACTCCTGATAAGAATCGTCAATGAGGGGAAGAACCCTCCATATCCAGCGTCGTTGTATGACACTAGACTTTACTCTAAAAACTAGATTGTGGCCAATAAAAGCCACATTTGTAAATGCGACTGAAGTACGCGTTTCATCGGGTAAGTCAGGCCTCGGATTGCCTCTAGAGAAAATTCCTGGGAAAATAATCCGTGGGGTCCAATCTCTAATGGACGACAAACAAAGGTTTTTAAGAATATAAAAAGTTAAAATAGATAGTTTTATTGATGAGATGATGTATCTAACGCCAACTAGTAAATTATTTAAAAAAATAATAAATATTATCTATTATTGCAAAGGTAATCTGAACAATATATTTAATTGATAACATGGCATTCAGCAAAAAAAAAGATAACTACATTTATCAACCCGTAAGTAGATAAAGTAATAATTAATATTTTAGAATACTATTGTCCATAATAACATCAAATACTATTATATCAAAACCAGAATGCATATTCTAAAAAGCAAAAATTCTACTTTTTGTCAGGACCACAAGTTGTAAAAATATTCCAAATGTCGAGACAATGAAACCTGACTTAGAATAAAAAACGATTTAACACACAAGTCATAACATTAAAATTTCATTTTTCCTTTTATACTACCAAACCACAACAAATCTAGCTATAGCTACAGAAAGACAAACACTGAGAAACTCGAAGAGGCACATTTTGCCGTGCCAGCGGTAGCCAGCCGGGTTCGTGTTACGGCGGCGTTTTTTTTTTTTTTCCACTTGTTTGTCTTTCTGTAGCTACAAGAAATTTTATGTTTAAGACAAAATTTAATGCAAGTCTTTTGGCACAATAAATTTATTCATTTTAAAAATCGTCATCTCGAAATTATCGCAATCAGGCTTTCATTTCTAATCTAATAAAGCAAATGTCCTCAAAATTGTTATCGGAAATTAATAAAAATTCTACCAACCTAAAAAACAAATAGTTTAATAGGTAACAACAGTACGCGTATTTAAAAAAAACAATACTCTTCCTAATGTTTGAACGTAGAGAGAACGTAAAGAGTAGAGAGTACAATTTGAGATCATTAGCAAACAGCAAAGTATTGCAATCCAATTGGCATCATTTATACACATGGAGGAATAACAGAGGGTTAGAGTAATGTTGAAATGAATTTATCTAATCTAAACCCGTTAAAATAAAGAAAATTAATTGCCAAGTGGAAAGTAAATTTAAACTCACATCAACATAACTTATATGGTAAATTGTTAGCCTAGACTATTTCTTATTACCAATAACAATGGCAATTACTATGGATAGCAGTTTGACTTGTAGTAAATACTAGCCGGGCCCGCGGCTCCGCTCGCGTGGACTTGATTCACTACTATTGTCACTGCTTAGTCCTTAGCTTACCCAACGTAATAAAATATCTCCCATTGTTTCTCTTTATCTCCCATTATCTCTACATAATTTCCATTATCTAGGCTTATTTCTGCTCATCTCTCATTATTTCTCCTTATCTCCCATTATTTCTCCTTATCTCCCATTATTTCTCCTTATCTCCCATTATCTCACCTTATCTCCTATTATCTAGGCTTATATCGAATTATATAGAACATGTATAAATTTATAAAAACACGTAAATCGGATAAGTGGTTTTCAAGTGATAAGCGCACTAACGGACAGACAGGCAGACAGGCAGAGAGACAAGCAGACAGACAGACAGAGAGATATTACATTTTATATATATTATAGATATTCTTTGCTACATAATATTGTTCCATATTTAATGGTTTAGTATGTTTAAAAAAAGCACGTAAATCTGATAAGTGGTTCTCCAGTGATAAGCGCACAAACGGACAAACAGACAGAGAGACGTTGCATTTTATATATATTATAGATATCCTTTACTAAGTGATATTGTTCCATATTTAGGGGTTTAGGCAGTGTATTGCAAGAGAACGCGCTAGCGGCAAACTTTTCTCCGACGATTCACTATTATCGTCACTGCTTATTCCTTATGTCACCTAACGTAATAAAATATATCCTATAACCTGGCCAGAGAACATATGTATGTTTTAAAAAAAAACACATAAATCGGATAAGTGGTTCTCCAGTGATAAGCGCACTAACGGACAGACAGACAGACAGAGAGACGTTGCATTTTATATATATTACAGATATATATTATTATTTTTATGTAACCTGGCCAACGAATATATGTATGAATTTAAAAAAGACACTTAAATCGGATAAGTGGTTATCGCGTGATAAACGCACTAATGGACAGACAGACAGACAGAGATACATTGCATTTTATATATATTATAGATATTCTCTGCTACATAATATTGTTCCATATTTAATGGTTTAGGCTGTGTATTGCAAGAGAACGCGCTAGCGGCAAACTTTTTTCCGACTTCATTCACTATTATCGTCACTGCTCATTCCTTATGCTACCTATCGTAATAAAATATAGCCTATAACCTGGCCGGGAACATATGTATGTTTAAAAAAAGTACGTAAATCGAATAAGCGCACTAACGGACAGACAGACAGACAGAGATACGTTGCATTTTATATATATTATAGATGTAATAAAATATATATCTATAAGCTGTCAGAGAATATATGTATGAATTTAAAAAATCACGTAAATCGGATAAGTGGTTCTTGAGGGATAAGCGCACTAACGGAGAGACAGACAGACAGAGAGACATTGCATTTCATATAAATATATATATATATATATATATATATATATATATATACATATATATATATATATATATATATATATATATATATATATATATATATATATATATATATGTATACATATATATATATATATATATATATATATATATATATATATATATATATATATATATATATATATATATATATATATATATATATACATATATATATACATATACATATATATATATATATATATATATATATATATATATATATATATATATATATATATATATATAGATATATGTATATATATATATATATATATATATATATATATACATATACATATATATATACATATATATATATATATATATATATATATATATATATATATATATATATATATATATATATATATTTATATATATATATATGTTTATATATATATATATATATATATATATATATATATATATATATATATATATACGTATATATATATATATATATATATATATATATATATATATATATATATATATATTATGAATATAGATTATTATTATTATTATATAACCTGGCCCAAGAATACTACTATATGTATGAATTTAAAAAAGACACGTAAATCGGATAAGCGGTTCTCGCGTGATAAACGCAGTTATAGACAGACAGACAGACAGAGAGACATTGCATTTTATATATTGTAGATTATAGATATATCTGCTACATAATATTGTTCCATATTTAATGGTTTAGGCTGTGCATTGCAAGGGAACGCGGTAGCGGCAAACTTTTTTCCGATTTCATTCACTATTATCGTCACTGCTCATTCCTTATGCTACCTATCGTAATAAAATATAGCCTATAACCTGGCCAGAGAACATATGTATGTTTTAAAAAAAGAAGTACGTAAATCGGATAAGTGGTTCTCCAGTGATAAGCGCACTAACGGACAGACAGACAGAGATACATTGCATTTTATATATATTATAGATGTACACAAAGTTTGGTTTTCCAGATTTCATTTCATTATTTACAGAGAATTTCGACAAAAATTGTGAATTAGGGTAGTTCACTCGTAAATCCACTTTTCTTGAGAATTTGATGAAATTGAAACATGATGTTAATCTAAATGATTTTCATTTAATTAACAAAAACTGACTGAGAAGCGAGATATTCATAACTAAAGTGCACGTAATTAACAGGCAATAGGCCAATGAACTATAAAAAATGCATAGTTTCGTGTATATCTTACGAACTTTTCTTACGAATTTTTTAAAAAAAAACTAATATTTAGTAAAAATTTTAAAATAAAAATAATTTTTTTTATCGATTTGTTAAAAAGATATAAATATTTTGTTGTTGTTGTTGTAGTAGATATGGCACTGCTCACTAAGGCAATCTGCCAGCTCATTAGGTAAGGGACCCCAGTATTGCGAGTATTAAAACTCCTGGGGGGCCTTTCTTCTTATATAACGATTTATAGTGCTTTTCTTTTGAAAAGTGGTTCTTCCTTCTTCCTTCTACCATTCATGCATCGCCATTGAGGTTAATTAGTATGGGACAAAAACAAACATAGGAATGACAGACACATTACACATAAAGTCAGGTCTAAAACAAAGTAAATATAATCTAATAATATATGTTATAGTTTGATTTTGTTATGATTGCAAAATTTTACTATTAATTTTACTGCCTCCAAATTGATGTTACCTAAGACAGACTCTATACTAATGGGGGGTTTCCAGCCCAGGTTGTAAAATTCATTGTAGAGATCCAGATTCGGAATTTTATTAATGGGGCATTCAAAAAAGATGTGGTTGAGGTCCTCAGTTAGGCCACAATCGCAAAGTGGGGTGTCATTTACCCCTATTTTGAACAGGTGAGCTTTGGTTAAACAATGACCGGTACGCATTCTTGTGATGATTGTTATATGTCTTCTGTCTATAAACGGGAATTTTGAAAACCATGGTCTCTTGGGAAAAAACGGTTGAATGAACTTGTATTTAGTGCCTTTATTTGGGAACTTCGATGACCAGTTCTGATCATGCACGTTAAGAATGTTATTGATTAAAATTCTGCATACTTCCTGATTGTTTAACTGTACTTCTTTAGGTATGTTAAGATTTCTTCCTATCATTGCCAGTTTGTCCACCGTTTCATTACCTGGTATACCTGCATGACCCGGGATCCAGGCTATTTTAATGTCAAGGTTATTTTCCTTGGCCTCTATCAAACTTTCTTTAATCTTCAGTGCTATATAGTCCTTATTTGGGTGAATGCTCTTTTTAGCTATCTTTTGAATAGCAACTTGAGAGTCGGAGAAAATGATAGATTTGCTTAAATTTTTCTTCTTTATAATAGTAATTGCTTCGTTAATGGCAATCATCTCTGCCGTACCAATGCAGAGTTCATTAGGAAGTCTAGATGAGTAGTTTATTTTAAGTTTTGGAAATGTGGACTCCAAAACCCGCTCTGTTATCCTTTACAGAAGCATCAGTGAATACAAAAGTATGTGATTGGCTGTACGTTTCCGTCCTTTCGGAGAAATTTTCTTTATTAAAGGCGTCTTCTTTAACCATCTTTAAATTAATTAGATTGATTGGTTCTAATTGCTTACTGAAGTCCATTAAGAACGTTGGGAAATTTACGGATTTATATATGTTGCTAAGGTATGGGGAAAAAGCTCGATATGCAATAATTAAGTATGGGGTGTTTTCGTCCTTCCAGAAATTAGGTTTATTAATCAAGTAGTTATTTATCTTCTTAAGCATGCAGATCAGAGGGTGGTTTGAAATAGAAATGGGTTTCCTCAGAAAATTGATAGCTAAGCAATGTCTTCTGGTCTCTAGGTTTTTTTCCGCAGATTCAGCCAACAAAACGTTTATAGGGGTGGATTTCATGAGACCTAAGGACGACCTAATAAATTGGTAGTGAATTTTATTTAACTTCTCAATATTTTCTTTTTTCGTAGGTCTAATAAATATGCTGCCGTTGTCTAAATGAGATTTGACTAAAGCATTGGATATGGTTAGAAGGCTACGTGGGTCCGCACCCCACCAGGTTCTACAGAAGGTTTTAACTATGTTAATGCCTTTTTTGGCTTTGTTGCAGATATTGTCAATGTGCATATCCCATTTCATATTTTTTTGTAGAGTTATGCCCAAATATTTCACTGAATCCATGTATTGAATAACTTGGTTATTTATAACTATATTAGGGGGTGAATTCCTCTTGTGTCCCTTGGTAAACCATACTGCTTGGCATTTTTCGTTGGCCAATCTTAGACCATTATCGTCCATCCATTCTTGAACTTTCCTTAAAGATAAGTTTAGATTCGCAACCATGTCTTGTGTGTTGAGGCCCGATGTAAAAAGTACTAAGTCATCTGCATAACCCATTAAATTAATTCCCTCCATTGGCATCCTGAATAGATCTAAGGTATATATGTTAAATAGAATAGTACTAAGGGGAGAACCTTGAGGAATTCCTGATGACGCCAGGATTGGACCCATAAAGGATCCATCATCTCTTCTACTGAACAAAACCCTATTTTTTAAGATTTTAAATATAATATTTGCCATGTCTATGGGGGTGTTAATTTCAACGAGTTTCTCATATAGTTTATAGATGTTCACTGAATCATAAGCCGATTTAATGTCCAAAAATACCGCAATACAAGTCTGCTTCTCCAGGAAGGCCAAATTTATCGATGATGTTAAAATTGCAATATTGTTATTAGTTCCCTGCCCTTTCCTGAATCCACATTGCGTCCATTTAAAGGCTAGTTTATTTTCCAACCTCCATTCCAGTCTATTTTTAAGGATTATTTCAAGAGATTTACCCACGCAAGACGATAGGGCAATAGGTCTGTAATTATTGGGATTAGTTCGGTCTTTGTTCGGCTTTAATATGGGGACTATCTTGTAGTTATACCATGATTTGGGGATTGAAGCGCCTAAAAAACATTTGTTCATTATCGCCAACAAGGATTGTTTTGCTCTATCCGGAAGACACCTTAACATTTTGTATGAAATATTATCCATACCAGCCGCCGCCATTCCTTTTCCTTCCCAGCTATTTTCTAGTTCTTCCATTGTGAACGGTGGGGAGTGTACGTTTACTTCTCTCAGGGAGAAAGAAGGGTCTTCGTTAACGATTGCCATATTATTTAAGACCTGTAGTCTTACTTCCTCTGTGATGGTAATATTATTGAAGGGCTTATTCTTATTATTGAATTTGTTGATTTTATTCCATATCCAAGTTAAGTTGCTGTTCTTGTTTATTGACTCGCAGAATGTCCTGAATTTACTTCGTTTTTTATTAATAAGATTCTTTTTAATTTTAGCTATCCCCTTTTTTGCTGCTACATAGTTTTCAATAGACGGGTAATTTTTGAAATCAGCTATCAGCTTTTTCCTGACTTCTACCATTCTCGAGCAATCCTCATCCCACCAAGGAGTTCTGGAGTTTCTCCGCGAATTAATCATCTTCATAGGGATCGATTTATTTGCAGCTTCATTAATGATTTTCTCCCATTGTTCATATGTAGTATTGATTTGCTGGACTTTAATTAACTCTAGGTAAACAAACATTTCAAAGTTCTTCCAATCAGCCCTCCTGAAATTCCTTATGGAAAATGTTCCTTTTTCAAATATCTCAGCCTGTTGAGTTCTAAAGTTAACCTCAATCATAGTGGGGAAGTGATCGCTGTTTGCGCAATCCTTAAGCACTTTCCATGTTATTGTTGATCCTAAAGCTTCACTGCAGAGAGTTATGTCCACAGCACTTCTATTTTCCTCAGTTCTATGAAATAAGGTAGGTGTGCCATCATTCATAATTACCAAATCGTTTTCTATAATAAAATCTGATAGAATCCTGCCACCCTTGTTTATAGGAGCTCCGTCCCAAATTGGGTGATGACAGTTTAAGTCCCCCATCATTATATGATTTTCCTTATTAATACTGAAGATTTCTTCCAAAAGACCGTTATTTATGTTAGCATTTGAGTTAGAGTATATATTAGTTATATAGGTGTCTGCAATTCTTATTGTAATGAACTGTGTGAAATTATTGTTAAAATTTTTTATGAGAGAAAAGTTCAAATTATTCTTTATGAGAGTGGCAACACCACCATATCCATCTTCTCTATCAGCTCTAATAGTGTGGTACGAGTTGAAGTTGAACAGTAGATCTTTCTTAAGCCAGGTCTCATTTAGAAGTAAAATATCAGGTTCATAATTCATAATTAATGCAGTTACATTAATTCTGTTGGCTCTAATACTTCTGCAGTTCCATTGAATAATCTTCATTTTTTTTTATTTTTCCCAGTAATAACCATTATTAATTGCTAGAGTCACTCATGTTATCTAGGTCTACGTACGATTCTCTGCTCAGGTGGGCCAGCAACAAGTTTTTAATCTCCCACTGATCACCCCTGGGCAGGGTTATGATTTGCTTCAAGAAGTTAGCAGGTGAATTGGTATTCAATAACGGGCAATCTAGGGCTAATGCACTGTTATCCAGGCTTGATCTGTTTGACTTTGATGTATTTGCTAGTGGGATTCTATTCCATTTCTGGCTAAGTAAGGGGGATGTTTCCCTATCTGGTCTACCATTTGGGGAGTACAAGGACTCCTCGTGAGCATTTTTGTCATAACCTTTTTGAATAATTCTTCTTTTATTATCTTTTGGTTGAGATAAAGTCTCTTGGAATGATCTCTTGGTTTTAGTTTTAAAATCATATGTTCGTCTAAGTGAAGGTTCAATGTTTTGGTTGGATGTACTCTTTACTGTTTCTTTACTGCGAGACGGGATTTGAGGTAAAGCAGGGAAGTCCCTCGGGTTATAGTTGAAATTTTCGTTTGTAGTATAGGTTTTTCTACATAGCTTTTCTGCATCGTAGTATGTTAGGTTTTCATAGCACATTAATTTTTTTATATTTTGTTGTCTTTCATATTCGGGACAATTTTTGGAAGTGGTTTTATGAAAGCCTTTGCAAGAAAGACAGGAAGTTTCACATTCGTAGGCTTCAATTTCTGGATTGTTAACGTGTTTAAGGTTGCCACAGTTGTGGCATTTTTCTTTTCCCTTGCAATTTCTTTTCGTGTGGCCGAATTTAAGGCACGAGAAACATTGAGTAACTGGGGAAATGTATACATAGACCGGTTTTTCCAAGTTGTAAATTGAGATATTTCTAGGTAATAAAGTTCCTTTGAACGTAAAAAGAATTGTACCAGTAGGGATATACTCTAATTTATTGTCCTTAATTATTTTGCGATTAAGCCTAACTGCATTTAAGATTTCAGTATTACAAGAGCAAAATTCTTTAAAATTTTCTAAACTTAACTCCAAATCAACCTCTCTAACAATGCCTTTGCATGAAACAAAATTAAAAGGAATAAATATATTGTATCCCTTATCAATAAGATATTTATTCTTTAAAAATTTATTAGCCGCATCGTGGCTTGTAAATTCTATAGATAAGCGATTTAAACCTTTTTGCTGAATTTTTTTGACGTCCGTTAACTTAAGGTTAAATATTTCTTTCGCGATCTTTAAATAATTGAATTTACCCACATTCCCACTGGTTTTTTCAGTGGACTCTACATAGACTATGTATGGGCTTACATCTGTTATATCATATCTATTCTGAATTTTATTAATTATACTATTATTAGAGCTAGACGCAAGATTCGGCGGGCCATGGTCATGACCCCCACCCCCCGGATCATCCATATCTATTAACTTAAACAAACTTAGATTATATTTATTATTACTATCTATAACAACTAAAAGGTTAGACCTAACTTACCAGATGGGCAATATTAGTACCTAACTCAAAAAACACCTCTTTTCAGACACCGGTAGAAAAACGTTGCTGTTCGTACCACTGTAAGAAAAGCACTCCCATATAAATATTTAAAGTTGATATTTGTTTAAAAGAATAACCGCGTAGTGAGGGACAAATATCACAGTTTGACAATGCTGTATTTGTCTCTCATATTTTACGCACCAACATTCAAACATCATTTAAAATTATTTACTTTTAAACAGAAATTCATTTGTAGGTTAAATAAATTATTGAATAAACACAATATATTTATCAACTTTATCTATAATCATATATATATATATATATATATATATATATATATATATATATATATATATATATATATATATATATATATGATTATATATATTATATATATATATATATATATATATATATATATATATATATATATATATACATATATATATATATATATATATATATATATATATATATATATATATATATATATATATATATATTTTATGGGTCTAGTACACGTGCTACAGGGAAGTCTCTAAAGCGCTACAGGAGCGACACGTGAGAGGAGAAAGCGATTCACGTTGTTCTTGAATCGTTGTAAATTGTACTCGGTGGGAAACACAGTCCTGGGCAAATTATTCCAAAGGGATGATGTTCTCCACATAGAAGACTGCTTGAAAAGCGTTGTACGAGAAGCTGAACCTCATACGGATGTGAAGTATTAGCGCGACGTGTACTTCTAACATGCACCGCTCTGGGAAGAATTAAGTGCGCCACATCCTTCGAACACCTTCCATGAAAATACTGTGTACTTTTGAGAAGCTCTCCTTGCTATGTCTGCAACATATTCATGCCAGGACATATTTGCTCCCAAATTAACGCCCAACAAATTGAGTGACGATGTTAGAGGAATGGAGTGCCCCAACATAACTATGTCAGGTTCAGCAACGTTAACTTTTTTAGAAAAAACTTACGCCTGGGTTTTTTTATCGTTAAATTCCACTTGGTTACTATCACCACAAGATAGAATTTCTTGGGGGTCTTTGTTAAGTTGAATGACTTCCTGCTGTCTGCGGATATTCGTCTGAGTAGCCGATGACCGAGCGTTCAAAGTGAATGAAGAGATAAATGTACTGTCATCTGCAAAGCTGTAGATAGGATTCTCGGTCTTTTCCAGCAGATCGTTAATATAAATGAGAAAGAGAGTAGGAGACAGTATGGAGCCTTGGGGTACACCGGCGTTGATAGTGAAGGTGTTAGAAAGAAATCCGTCGACTTCCATTCGTAAAGAACGCTCTCTGAGGAAACATGAGAACCATAAACAGAACTTTTCAGACATACCATAAGAACGTAGCTTAGCCAACAGCCCATTGTGCCAAACACGGTCGAATGCCTTCGATATGTCAAGTGTTACATAAGACAGAAGATCTCCTGTTGATCTATTTTTACGAAATCCATATTGGTGATCGCTAATAATGTTGAATCCTTAAAGATATTTTAGAAGATGCTGATTGATAGCCATGACTTTCGATATTATTGAAAGCAATGCGATTGGTCGGTTGTTATTTGGCAAGGTCTTCTTGCCTTTTTAGTTCCCTCGCACAGTTTTTGAGAACTATGGCAGGTATTCCCTCAGCGCCAGAAGCCTTTTTGGTGTCTAGCTTCATCAAAATACACTTTATGATACGCTGTCTGAAGATAGTACACACACACACACACATACACACACACACACACACAAGACAGAAGATATAAACAAAAATATGTTTGTAGGTTCAATACTTTTTCGATATTTTAAGTTAACATTATACTCATTTATGAACACTATTACATAGCAATTGATAACAATATTAAATATATGTTAGCTTTTATTTTAAAAAAAAATAATTTAAAAACTGTTTGGCAATTTTGACAACAATAACTTTTATTAACAATTGCATTCAGACATCCAACAAAGCCGGCTGACTACTTCGCCTCTCTAAACTATAATTCATGGTGCGTACCAAAATATCTCTATTACCTAAATCTCATTAGGGTTACATAAACACTTTCTATAAGCTATGGTCATATCTGTAGTAATAAATAAAGTTAATAGTTTTGCGACATATCAATAACAGTAACTTAAGTATAGTTTAATCTACACAAGCCAGTCTGCCTGAAAACAATTATCAATAATTAATATTCGCCATCTCATATTGCTTCGTTCGGCCTATTTTAATTTTTTTCAATCAGGCCCGGAACGTGTGTTTTTCCATATAGAAAATGCTGACAGCTAATATATATATATATATATATATATATATATATATATATATATATATATATATATATATATATATATATATATATATATATATATATATATATATATATTAAGAAAACGATTTCATAAATCTTCTCCGTAGAACTGAATAAATAATGATACTAGTGATAAATAAATAAAGTACTATAAACTGTTTGTAAACTAATTAATTACTTTATTTCCTACTCGCGTATCTTTGGTTACACGTAGTTTGCCATTGTCTTTTCGACTAGATAATAATACCTATTCCTGTAGAACCCAATTTATCATAAGAAGTTTTCAGATCTTTAAAAGTTATGCATTCAGATGCATTTTTTTTATCATAAGATCTGAAATAACACTTTTTAAAGGCATTAACGATGGCAATATTAGTTTTTCCATGACGCACTCTTTATACGATACGTAATTTGTAATTAAATCTTCTCTCTTCAAAAACTCATTTGCCAAATTCTCAAGGATTTTAAAGTCATATATCGCCTCATGGAATTTTTCGTTTGGTGCTATTTGTAATAAATCATGCGCTTTCCGAGCTTAAACATTTCTTAACCTTTTCGGTCAGGAAAGCTGTGTCCGAAAAACCAGCAATATTTTTAAAATCCTCGGGCATTGCAAAATTAATTATACCTTGAATTAAATGGGACGAATCAAAACGAGCACTATGGGCGAGGTTTTGGAGAAAAATTTAAAAATTGTTGGAATGAAATTAATGCGTCCTTTAGAGTGATTGTTTTGATAGCTTTATCATATAAATACAGGTCGCCATTAATATGTTCTAAGCCTGTAACTTTGAAAGCGTGGTAATTAATCGGTTGCGTAGGCCTAATATAACCATTGAATGTTTTATTCCGATATTTCGCCACTATTTGCATAATATCAGCTGTAGTTGAAAATCCCGATGTTTCTCGAAATACACTAAGCCACAGCCCTCGGATGTAATTGAAACATTATTCAGTATATTAGTTAACGCTTGAGGATTATTAATGTTACCAGTATGATAAACATCCATCTGCAGTCCACAATTTGATTGATACTGTACCCGTTCATTTTATTCTAAATAGAAGTAATACGGTCTAAACAGTAAACATACACAAAGTATAATAAAAATAACCTATATAAACGTCATTCTATAGAGTATTCGTTATACGCATTGGCAGCGTTGCCACATGTATTTTCTTTAAAAGTATGTGTCTGCATATGAAAGTTTCCGACAAAAATAAAATTGAGTATTTGAAGCCTTTTGTATTTATTATCGGGCTATACTTTGGGCTCCGATTGTCGTGAGTGAACTACCTTAAGTGAAATCGAAGATTAATGTTTTTAAAAGGACTATCCGCTATTAGGATGATATCCTTAATACATTGACAGAACTATGTCCTTCATACATCACTATCAAAAATTGGGTTGCGGATTTCAGAAGAGGAAGAACTGGCATCAGTGATTAACACCGTGTTGGAAGACCCGCAACATTTTTTCGGGCATAGCATGTATAACAGATATTCTGATCATGTCATACGAACATGTTTTTTACATTGTCCATCCATCCTGATTTGGGTATGAGAAAGTTCCTAATTGTCTGAACATCGACCAAAAACTACTGAGAGTCACAACATCCAAGTTAATTTGTAGCCGTCTCGAAGAGGTTTATCTAACTTTTTGCGTCGAATGGTAACTTGGTATGAAACGTAGATTCATCATTATAATTTTCAAATAAAAAAAGAGTCAAATGACTGGAAAAATGCTCACTCACCTTGTCCCAAGAAGCTTTGCTTATACGAGGCTGGTTTGAAAAGTCCGTACAAAGTCCGAGAGATGGCGCCACCGGCGCGTATCGAGGTCATGTTTAGTTAGTAGCATCTCTTGAATGAACGCACACCAAGTTTCGGCCATATTGGTCTATTTCTTTGTGTTTGGCATTCGTGTGAATCAAGGAAGTCGAGTGATTTTCAAGAAATGGACGAAAAAGAATTTCGTGTGGTGATTAAACATTACTTTATGAAAGGCAAAACGCCTCAGGAGACTAAAGAGAAGCTTGATAAACATTATGGTGACTCTGCACCTTCGATTAGAACAATTTATAAGTGGTTTCAAAATTTTCGGACTGGCCATATGGGCACAAGTGACGTTGAACGTTCTGGACGGCCTGTGGAGGTTACGACTCCAGAAATCATTGATCAAATCCATGATATGGTGATGGATGACAGAAGAGTTAAGGTGCGTGGGATCGCTAGTGCTGTGGGCATCTCGACCGAACGGGTACATAATATTTTGCATAAATATTTGGACATGAGAAAGCTATCCGCAAGATGGGTGCCGCGATTGCTCACGCTTGACCAAAAATGGAATCGTGTGAAGTGTTGCAAGGATGGTTTGCAGCTGTTCCAGAAGAATCCGGAGGACTTTAAGCGTCGTTTCGTCACTGTGGATGAAACATGGATACATTACTATACTCCTGAGACCAAACAACAATCTAAACAATGGGTTACCAAGGGGGAATCTGCACCAAAAAAGGCGAAGACCGTTCCTTTGGCCGGAAAGGTTATGGCGACTGTCTTTTGGGATTCGCAAGGGATAATCCTCATCGACTATCTGGAAAAGGGTAAAACTATTACAGGTGAATATTATTCATCGTTATTGGACCGTTTGAAAACCGAGCTGCAAGAAAAACGCCCGCGATTGGCCCACAAGAAAGTCCTTTTCCATCACGACAACGCACCAGCACACACCTCAGCAGTTGTGGTCGCAAAATTAATGGAAATAGGATTCCAACTCGTTTCACATCCCCCCTATTCTCCAGACTTGGCTCCCTCGGGCTACTATTTGTTCCCCAATTTGAAGAAGAGAAATGGCTGGCGGGACAAAGATTTTATTCAAACGAGGAGGTGATTGCAGACACTAATGGATATTTTGCAGACTTGGACAAATCCTATTATTCGGAACGGATCAACAAACTAGAACATCGTTGGACGAAGTGTATAAGCCTAAAAGGAGACTATTTCGAAAAATAAAAAAGGTTTACCCCAAACACATAAGTAGTTTTTATTTTTGCACGGACTTTTCAAACCAGCCTCGTAGATCTCAGCAGGAAAAGTTCCTGATTCCATTCAAGCGTGGGATATTTCTTACAGATAACTTGGAAAACAACAAAACAGTGAGTGGAAAATATTATTCTTCATTATTAACTAGATTTTGCCAAAAAATTGGGGAAAAAGGCCGAGGAAAAATTTCTAAAGGGATGCTGTTTAGCGAGACGATGCGCCAGCTCAATTTTCATTTTTCAAAAAATAAGCAAATTAGGCTTTGAACTGATTGATCATCCCCGTTAATCTCCTGATTTAGCTCTCTCGGACTATTACCTGTTCCTAAAAGTAAAAAAATGTTATTGAAGACTGGTGTTTCAAATCAAGACACGGATTTTTTTTCAAAGATCTAACCCAAAAGTCTTCACACAATTTCGGTATCTTCGATGAAAATGATCAGTGCAGGGAAAATTGCCTAAGTCAGGCGTCGAGTCGTAATCTGCCACGAAACCATAATCAAGTGACTTAGATAATGGCTACGTTACGTCGCATGGTTTACTCGGCTTCTGGATTACCAGAAGGTAGGACACTCGGAAACCATGTAATACTCGGCTAAGAACGAGATTCGTCGGTTAAGTTAGATCTAGAATTACTTCTAAGGAAAACTCCCGGGTAAATACGAGGGTGATTCAATAAGTACCCGCGTTAGGACTGGAGACGCCATTTTTTTCAAAAATAAATTGTTGCTACATAGTTCCGTTTTAGGTATACAGTCCCTGGCCAAATTATTAGACGCACTGTATTTTTTTTAGTAATTTTATGTTTCTTAAGAGTTTTTATGCAATAATGGTATATTTAAACTACAATATTATTGATTTTTATTTAAAAGAATTGTTGTAGACTACATATTTGTATTTATTTTTAGCATATGGCAATACTGTGTTGACAAAGTGATACATGAACGTAAACAAGTACAAACCTGTATCAGTCGCGATCGGAATCGAGTCAGGTACGGACGTGTTTCTGTGGCTTTATGGACTGTGATTGTTTGTTTAACAGTTTTATACTACTCAGTTATTAGTTTATTTTGTATGCAGTGTTTTAAAAAAGTAATTGGACTATTTTCATTAAGGGTAGAAAAGGCGATCTTTCACCACGTAAAAAAGCTGAAGTGAAGGCCCTTGTGATTGCGAAAACATTTACAAACCGAGAAATATCACGAAGATTGGAGGTTTCTGAAGCTAGTGTACGACGCGTAAAAAAGAAAATTGAGTCAGGGAAGGAATTAAGCCCGAAAAGAAAGAAAAGATGCTGTAGAAAACCAATTTTCACTCCACGGTCAGAGAGATGTTTGAAGAAAATTTGTGTAGAAAACAGATTTGCTACCACAAAGGTAATAAAATCACAACTCCAGGATGCTAGCGTAAAATGCTTCTGAGCGCACTGTTCGAAGAAAAAAAATTGAAAGAATTAGATTTTAAGGCCTGTCGCCCCGCCAGGAAGCCCAAGTTAACAGCTGCAATGAAAGCAAAGCGCCTGAATTGGGCCAAACAATGGCAAGACAAAGATGTGGACTTCTGGAGATCGGTAAGATACAGCAATTTAATCAATAATTGATACATTATTATCATTTTCAGTTAAATAAAGCAAATAAACATGGAAGTTTATATATTTTTCCTATTTTTGACAGGTCTGCTTCAGTGACGAAAGTACATTCGAAATTTTGCAGAATAAAGCTCAGTATGTGCGTCGTCATCATGGAGAAAAGTTTCATACTGATTGTGTCGTCCCGACGGTTAAACATCCCACCAAAGTGATGATTTGGTCAGTCATCAGCGGCAAGGGCACTGGACGTCTGTACGTCGTCAAAGGAATAATGAGGCAAGATCAGTACAAAGAAGTATTACAAAATCGGTTGATTCCGCAGCTCAGAGAATGGTTTCCAAATGGGGAACCATTCACTTTCATGCAAGCTGGAGCTCCCTGCCACACTGCTCGGTCTGTTAAAGCTTTTTTGGCAGAAAAAAATATCCCTCTGATATGAAAATGTGTGGGAGCTGATGAAAAGAGAAGTGGCTAAAGATGTGATTACCAACAAAACCCAGCTCCTAGAAAAGATTATTCATGTGTGGAATCATCATCCTCAAATGCAGGAGACAGTACAATCTTGCATTGATAGCATGCCGCGCAGAATTAAAGCTTTGATAGCGGCTAAAGGTGGCTCAACTATATATTGACTTTTACTAACATTAATTTCACTTTTCTTTAAAACTTAATAAACTTATGCTTTTCTAAATTAATGCTGTTTTATTTATGTCAAATAAATAGGTAATTGATTGGATAATATAAAAATAAAAAAACAAATCAATTTAAAAATAATAAAACGGTACAATATCACTCAGTAATTAATATTTTACATGAAATCTTGCAGTGCGTCTAATAATTTGGCCAGGGACTGTATACACTTTTATCAACGTCCCTGCTATTTTTTTAACCCCCCCAAAAAAATAGGAATTTTCCAACTCGGCAGAATACGCTTCTGATGGGCCATTTCGTCATGTTTGGGAACAAGAAAAAAAATCGCAGGGAGCCAGGTCGGGCAAATACGGGGGGTGCGGCAGCTATTCATAACGCAATTCATGCAGTTTGGTGGCGACAACTCCGAATGAATATACTGGAGCATTGGCGTGGTGAAACGGCACTTTCTTCTTCACTAAATGGGGCCGTGTTTCCTTCAATTTCAAAGCTGTCCGACAACTCACTATAGTATAGTCCATCTAATCTAAGATGTCAATGAGTATGATGCCCTTTGCATCCCAAAAAATCGTCACCATAACTTTTCCAGCCGATGAGACCGTCTTCGCCTTCTTTGGAGCAAATTCACCGGAAGCAAAATATTGTTTTGACTGCTGCTTGGTTTCAGGTGTATAATGATGAATCCAGGTCTCATCGACGGTGATAACTCGACGCAAGAAGTCCTTTGGATTTCACTTAAATTGCTCCAAGCACAGTTTCGAAGTGGAAAGCCGCACCCGTTGGTTGTCGACGGTGAACAATCGCGGCACCCATCGGGCCGGCATCTTTTTTATACCTTATCATGTACAATATTAATTACCGTTCCCGTCGACACAATTATAGTGTTAATTCGTGTACTTTCGTTCGACGATTAGCGAGAATCATGTCGTCGACTTTTTCAATGATTTCCTCGGTAACCACATCCGATGGGCGCCCCGGGTGATCCTCATCAAAAACGGATGTTCGACCACGTTTAAATTCGTTGAACCAACATCTGACTGTTGTCATCGATGGCGAAGGGTTCCCATAAACAGCATCCAATTTCACTTTTATCTCCTCACACATTTTTCCCATCCAAGAGCAAAAAGAGAATCACATGTCATTTTTTTTAGTGTCATCTATCAGATAACAGCACACGATCGTACCATCAACTTGTCTTAGCAATGCCATCTGTTTTCAAAAACGGATACTTATTGAACCACACTCGTAATCCGTAGGGTCGAATCTCGAATGGACGTATTTCCTTTCACCATATTTACTATGCCGATAAAAATATAACATAACACATCCATTTACTTTCTAAGTCTAACCTTTTATTTTAAATTATTTTCCACGGGTTACAAAACCCAAAAATCCTCCTTACCGTATGTAACCTGTCTCTCCCCTTTTACCCAGTATAAGGGCAGAGACCCGAAGAGAGGAGGTGAGAGAGTAAGAACTCTACATGACAGTCGTCGTCGTGTGACGATGACCTGGATTTAGGGACCATTGTCTGGCCCCTGGAAGCTGCATATAACTGATGGACCCGGGTCGCTTGGAAATCAGGTAAATGCTGGTGAATTCGCGGTTCATCAGGCATCCTCGGATTGCCTCTGAGGAAGACTCCTGGGCAAATAATCCGTGGGGTCCAATTTCTAATGGACGACAAACACAGGTTTTTAAGAGTATAAAAAATTAAAACAAACAGTTTTATTAATGAGATAATGTGTCTAACGCCGACTAGTAATTTAATAAAAAAATAATAAATATTATCTATTATTGCAAAGGCAATCTGAGCAATATATTCAATTGATAACATGGTATTCAGCAAAAAAAAGAGATAACTACATTTATCAACCCGTAAGTAGATAAAGCATCAATTAATATTTTACAATGCTATTGTTCATAATAAGATCAAATGCTATTACATCAAACACTTTAACACGCAAGTCACTACATTCCATTTTTACTTTTATACTGCCAAACCACAGCAAATCTAGCTATAGCTATAGAAAGACCAACACTGAGGAACTTGAAGAGGCACATTTTACCGTACCAGGGGTAGCCAGCAGGGTTTGTGATATGGCAACATTTCTTCCCACTTGTTTGTCTCTCTGTAGCGATAGTTATATTTTCTGTGAGACTACAAAACCACAAAGTGTGATGTAATGACAAAGTCCGGTCAGTTTAAACTTTTGTTTCTTGACAAAATGGCGACGTAATATTTATTGACAACACGGAAAACCTTTATTCTATGGTTAGTTCACCTTTGTTTTATGGTTATAGGCAAAAGTACCTATTTGAGAACCTACATCATTTTAGTTTTTACACTACAAAACCACAAAAAATGGAAGAAGACTCGTAGGAATTAAAAAAAATATTTTTCCACATTACTCCCGTCTACACACTTAGTCAAGCGTTTATGGAGTTGTTTCATTCCTTCCAAAAATGGTATTATTTGCGCCACGAAAAACCACGCTACAGCGGCTTTCGACTCATTATCTGGGTAAAAATTTTCCATTCCTCAGCTTTTTCTTCAAATTTTTAAATAAAAAATAGCCGCGGGGAGCGACATCAAACCTGCAGGGTGGATTTTGTAACTTGGTGAAACCGCAGTTTCCAGTAACTGATTAATGCGAGCCTCTTGGACCTTATATCTATTATGTATCAGCAAAGTTTGGTTCCCCAAGATTTAGGACGTTTTTCTCTTCAGGTTTTGGATCGTCCTTTCGTAAACTTCTCCATTAATTGTAGACCATTTTTCATCAATTCAATAAAAAAATCAACCGTGATCGCCAGACATCAACCATTCGAGAATTTATGAATAACGCTCAACTCAGATATCCGGATAAAGAGATCCGCTACTCCACCGTTAGAAATACTTATAGACCCCACCCAATCACAGGATTCGCTACTCAAGATTCTCCGTCCCCTCTCCTAGGAACACTAACAATGGAATTAGACTAGGTTTAGTCATGAAATATCTTAACTTTCAAATATCTTAAATTCCATACTTCCATGTAAGTGAAATTTATTAAGTCTCAGATATTTTAAATTTTCTTCACATTTATAAGAAAAACCTGACCTAGGCTAAGTTAATTAG
This sequence comes from Pachyrhynchus sulphureomaculatus, assembly GCA_019049505.1. Taxonomy (NCBI): domain Eukaryota; kingdom Metazoa; phylum Arthropoda; class Insecta; order Coleoptera; family Curculionidae; genus Pachyrhynchus; species Pachyrhynchus sulphureomaculatus. Next base: position 144,480,928 of record CM032453.1, on the reverse strand, counting down.
GTTACTGACATGTACAGAGTGAGTCAACGATAGAGTAATGTTCATTATCTCATTTGTTTCGGGAATGACGAAAAAATGATAAATACAATAGTTTTAGGGAACGTTAAAATGCACAATTTAAAATTACTTTTGAGTATACAGGGTATTTCAAAAAAGTGTGGCCGATGTAAAATACGTTTTTTTAAATGGAACGTTCTATTTTCTAATTTATTTTTAAATTCTGCGTAAAATTTTATAATTTTTTTACTAATAATGTTATTTACCTAAACCTAGTGGTTTTTCTAATATTTCAATTTAAAAAATAAAAATACTAGTTTCAGTTTTGTAAAAAATTGCCAGTAGTGCCATTGGTTCTGAAGGTGGAATACTCATAATTGGTACGAGCCTTCTATAGAGATGAAAAAAAGATATACGTAAAGAAATTTGAGTTAGATGCTACAGGGTGTTCAAAACAAATTTATGCATTTCGACTATTTGAAATTGAAAAATCTTAAATTTTTTAGATGGCACACCCTGTATATTATTATTTTTTTCTGATAGATTTTACAAAAACCCTCCAACCTCTATTAAATATGTCATATACCTATTTCTAATACTTTTCGATTTATTTTGAATTTTTCAGTTTTTACCCTTGTTTTTAATACACTTACGTTATTGTGAAAACATAAGTAAATAGTTAATAGTAATTTTAATATAGTGTAACTTATTTAATGATTAATTATTATGACGTAATAAATGTTCAAAATATGCCCGTAAACTTGAGTACTGATGTTTAGTCGTTTTATTATATATAATTATTACCTTTATTCATCACTTACTACAACAAATTAATCTATTTTTATTTGCTTAATAGACATGTCAAAATTTGACAATGCCTACATTTTTGTTTTGTCTTGGCAACTATGATGTTATAGCGTAAGTGTATTAAAAACAAGGGTAAAAAATTGAAAAATTCAAAATAAATCGAAAAATATTAGAAATGGGTATATGACATACTTAATAAAAGTTGGAGAGTTTTGTAAAATCTATCAAAAAAATAATAATATATAAGGTGCGCAATTTAAAAAATTTGAGATTTTTCAATTTAAAATAGTCGAAATGCAGAAATTTATTTTGAACTCCCTGTAGCATTTAACTCAAATTTCTTTACATATATATATTTTTTAATCCACCTTCAGAAACAATGGCGCTCCTGGCAATTTTTTAGAAAACTGAAAACTAGTATTTTTAAAAAAAAATTGAAATATTAGAAAAACTACTAGGTTTGGGTATATAACATTATTAATAAAAAAGTTATAAAATTTTACGCCGAATTTAAAAATAAATTAGAAAATAGGATGTTCCATTTAAAAAAACATATATTATATCGGCCACACTTTTTTGAAGTACCCTGTATACTCAAAGATAACATTCCCTAAAACTATTATATATAACATTTTTTCGTCATTTCCGAAACAAATGAGATAATGAACTTTACTCTATCGTTGACTCACCCTGTATAAATATTAAACTGGAATTGGGCGGGACATATCTCAAGGCTGTATGATACCAAATGGATACGCCGTATAGTCGAATGGAGGCCTAGAGAACACAAAAGATGCATAAGGAGACCACAAACAAGATAGCCGGACGACATAAAAAGATTAGCAGGACACGATTAGATGCAAAAACAAAACAACAAAGCTCACTGGAAACAACTTGGGGAGGCTTACATCCGACTATGGACAGAATAAGCTAATGATGATGATGGAAAAAAAAATGTCCGACTTTTTTTGACCATTTCGTACTGTTTTGAAATTGTCATATTTTAAAATTCAGTTTTTAAAAAACACAGACAATATGGGTATTTTTAATTATTCTTATATTGGAACTTAGGGTATAATAATAATACATGCTCAAGGATTTTTTTTATACTATATTTTATTAAATAGTTGTAATTTACTGTATGCCAGTTAAAATCATGCAAACAATAATTTTACAAATTATAAAGCAATAAAAATAAAAAACTATTAGTATCATCAGAAAGCTCAAAGTCTCCTCTTCAAAAAACTATTTTTTTTACACTCTGAAAACTAGTAATATCGATTAACCTTTGGGTGGTACGCCTAGACTTTCAAATCAATCTGTTTGGCGCGATACACTAGAATGAATCCGCTAACCATTGCAAGCATCTCCATCCCCTCAGCAGACCAACTAAAAATCCTAGGCCTAATATTCGAATATAGACTCACCTGGAAACCTCACATACAATCCCTTAAAACCAAATCTTTCTCTGACATCAATCTCATTCGAATACTCTCTGGCGCGACCTGGGGCGCAGACTTTCATTCTCTCTCTCATCTATACAAGTCTCTTATCCTTTCCAGAATCAACTACGGCAACTTCATCTATGACTCCGCAAGCCCTCATGTCCAGAAACCTCTTGAAACTATACAAAATTGCTGTCTCCGACTGGCCACAGGCGCATTCCGAACCACCCCAATCACTAGCTTACAGTGCATCGCATCCACTCAGTCACTCCAACTATCTCGCCAACTCTCAGTGTTAAAATTTTACTCAACTTCCCTACATCGACCTCATACCAGATCCTCACTCAACCTGGTCAATGTCCACAGACCAAACATTACATTCCCCACTGATTCTATTCCCCACAGAATCAACAAATTACTCATCCAGCACAATATCTCCCCCCCTTATTACAACTACCCCCTCCAAACCACCTTTCCTCCCTGGCTCTCCCCTCTCCCCAACATTGACCTAACTTTGCACTCCTATAAAAAATCAGAACATTTAAACATATTCTTTAACAAGCTCTTTCTTAACAGACTATCCAATATCTATCCCAATCATTTGCTTTTCTTCACAGATGGATCAAAGACGGAAAAGGGAGTTGGGGCTGCTTTCTTTTTTGATAATATCGTCCAAATGTTTAAATTACCTAAACATATCTCTATTTTCTCCGCAGAATTGTTGGCAATAAAGGAGGCTATCAGATATTCCCTCCAAGCAAACATCCAACAACCAACTCTCATAATTTCTGATTCTCTAAGCGCTCTCAAAGCCATCAATTATAGAAATCTCAATTTCAACTATATCAGGCAAATTCTGGATCTGATGTACACGGCCACCTTGAAAAAACGTACCATATCCTTGCTTTGGTTGCTCAGTCACATAGGCAACCCTCATAACGACAGAGCGGATTATCTTGCTAAACTTGCCATAGAAAGGGACAGTATGAACATGGGAGAGAATCACTACTCTGATTTTAACATCTTCATAAAACACCTACACAGCTCTCTCTTCCAACTCAAATGGGACTTGGAAGATCCCAACAACAAATTATGGTCCGTCAAAACCAATGTATTTCCTCCCCTTAACTCCACAGAATTGAACCGAAGACATAATGTAATAATGAGAAGACTGCCATTGGGACACACCTACTCCACGCATGTACATCTATTAAAGGGAGATCCCCCTCCACTCTGTCCTAAATGTGACTCCCCCTTATCAGTGTTACATCTAATCGAATCCATTCAACATCAAAACTTGAGAGACACCCACGGCATCCCATCCAACATCACCATCCTCATAAAATCTTTTGTCCCACTTAAAAAAAACATAACCAATTACTTAAAAGAATTCAACTTCATAGTCTAATCTATTTATACTAAACTAACTCTAGTGGGCGCTAAATGATCTTAGCTGTCGATGCGCCCTCCCCAACAGAAACAAACAAAAAACAAACTTTTTGAAAATTCTCACGATAATAAAAAAAATCTGCAAAAAAATTTATATACTATTTTTTTGTAAAATTTCCAGGTCTTTCACGTGGTTCTATTAATTTTTCGATTTTTTTTATTTTTCGAGATATTACCGAAAAACCTAATTTTCGATTTTATTTTGAATTTTGTGGGCTTAGAATACATCAAACTTTTTTTTATCGTACTCTACGTCCAAAAAACTACCCGTGTACCAAAATGCAGCCTGTTATCGTTTAATGCGAACTCAAAACCCCTGGCGACTGGGCTTCTATGCCGATAAAAAGAACATAATATATCCGTTTACTTTAACCCTTTATTTTAAATTATTTTCCACGGGTTACAAAACCCAAAAATCTTCTGACAAACCAATATAAGGCCCGGGATCACAGCCGCTCACGTGACGCTGCCAAGTACGCCGGGCTCGGTATGCCTGTAAGGAAAACACCTGGGCAAATAACCGTGGGGTCCAATTTCTAATAGACGACAAACAATTTTTTTTTTTTTTCAAGGAGAAATCCGCCTTATGGATTCTGAAGCAGTCTGCGTCACCATAAGGGTGCCTCAATGCTCCAGATATGTGGGGCTCTCCAACCTAAAGGGTTGGCATACCCACTAAAACTCCGTGTGAGCTGAGAAAACCCTTTATTCCTCTTACATTTCTGAGCTTGTTATATGTCTAGATTGATTGATGATTTATAACTCTAGGGTTAATTTTCTAGTGAATAGAGCTAACCTACCATATCCATCATCATATAAATCTAACCTAACCTAATTCCCCATTGCTGGGGGTGTTGTGTTATAATTTTGTTAGTGATATGTGTTGTTACACTTTAAACTGAAGGAGTTGCTCAACTAACCTACGGCCTTAACCTAAAACTAAGTCCCATGTTAGTGTCTAATGTTAGTCTGGTGGTAGAATGTCTGTTGGTCGATCGAATGTCGACATTGACGTTGCCTCTGAAAGTGTTAGCTATCTCTGGGTTAAAATGGGCCGCTGCTTTCTCAAGGAAGCGAAGCTGTGAAACACGTGTAAATTCTTTTATCGTGGGCATATCAAACTCCCTGTGCAACTGATTGTTGCGGACGAACCAGGGAGCTTCTGCTATGATGCGGAGGGCTTTACTTTGAACTGACTGGACCTTGACCCGGTGGGATCTGGACATCTGAACGACAAACAATTTTTTTTTTTTTTTTTTTGTCAAGGAGAAATCCGCCTTATGGATTCTGGAGCAGTTTGCGTCACCATAAGGGTGCCCCAAAGTGCTCCAGTTATGTGGGGCTCTCCAACCTGAAGGGTTGGCATACCCACTAAAAACTCCTTGTGAGCCGGGAAAACCCTCTACTCCTTTTACATGTCTGAGCTTTTAATATCTAGATTGTTTGATGAAGTTTAACACTAGGCTAATTCACTCACTAACACTAATGTTAATTTCACTCACTAGAACTTAACCTACCTTATCCTAACTAACCCTAAACTAACCTACTTCCTCAACGATGGAGTGTTTGTACAATGATAGTATATTAATTCTATTAGAAGGAGTGGCTCAACTAACCTACGGCCTTAAGATAAAGTCGAGGTTTGTTGTCTGTCTTTGTTAGTCTGGTGGTAAGATGTCAGTCGGCTGCAAATATCTACCCGCGACATTCACATTGCCACTGAAAGTGTTCGCAATCTCTGGGTTAGAATGAACCGCGGCTTTCTCAAGGAAGCGAAGCTGGGAAACACGAGTGAAGTCTTTAATCATGGGTATATCAAACTCCCGGTGCAACTGATTGTTGCGAACGAACCAAGGAGCACCTGCAATGATCCGAAGGGCTTTGTTTTGAACTGCCTGGATCTTGGCCCGGTGAGATTTTGACATCTGACACCAGGCCTGGCAGGCGTACGTAAGTCCGGCCCTGATTATCATCTTGTAAATTAACAACTTGTTGTCAGTTGATAATTTACTCCGACGATTCAGGAGCGGATACAGCTTCCCAAGAAGCTGATTTGCCTTACGCACGACCATTGGGACTTGGTCCTTCCATACCAGCCGTTTGTCGTATAGAAGGCCCAGGTATTTGATGTTTTTGGCCCACCTGAGCCTAGTTCCATTTAGGGAGAGTTGAGGAGGGGCTGTGCGGGTACCTTTTTCAAAAATTATTGCCTGGGTTTTTGGCTGGATTGACCTTAATCCTCCAACGATCAAACCAGTCCGAGAGACGTCCAAGATGACGTTGAAGTCTGACAATGACATAATTTATCCCCGCAGCCGAGGTAGTGATTGCCGTGTCATCTGCATACAATTGAAGATTAGTAAAGGGATCCCTAGGGATATCAGAAGAAAAAATATTAAAAAGATGTGGAGACAGGGCAGAACCTTGAGGGACACCGGCCCTTATCCTCTTAACCTCAGACAATGACTTGAACGACAAACAAAGTTTTTGAGGTGTATTAAAACTTAAAAATAGAAAGTTTTATTGATGAGATGGTGTATCTAACGCCACCTAGAAATTTGTTAAAATAATAATAAATAATATTTATTAGCGTATATATAAAATGAAAAAAGAAAAAAGAGATAACTACATTTATCAACACGTAAATCGATAAAACGTTTTTGAAAATTTTATAATAAATATTATTCATAATTAAATCAAACGCGTTTACATTGAAACCAAAATATACACGCCATGTTTAGTCCAGTCAGAATACGACCAAAACAGACCAAAAACAGAAATCGTCGGATACTGCTACTTCTTTTTTAAATACTTGTCTTGACGAGTACAGGGTGGTCCGAACTGGACACTTTTAAGGGTAAACCCCTTTATCTAAAGGAGATAGACGAAAACCGATGTCAGTGTCTGAGGCTCAATTTTTATGTTAAACTCAATGGTGAAAAATTGTTTTGTTTTAGTTTAGTTGTTGTTTTATTGTTGTTTCGTTTTATTTTCTACATAGTTTAAAGTACTATAGCATTTAGTAAATTTCATTGTAGTTATGACTCTTGTTACAGTTACTTCTGGGAATATTTTTTTTACGATTTGACTGCTATCCGTAAACAATTGATAATGCCGCTCCGTCCAAAGCCTACTTCACAAAATGTGCATTTAAAACTCGCGTAAAAACTGAAAACCTTTATATTTTGAAGTAGATTTATGCAAAATATAAAGTGTGCTATATTTTTAGAATGGTAATTTAAAGCTCTATTCGGATACAGGGTATCCTATTTAGAAAATATATTTTTGCGTTAATAACTATTAAAATATTAGTTGTAAAAAAATGTAACTTACACTGTTAAAATCCACGTGAAAAAGTGCTTTGGGAATGTTTTTACAGAAATCAAAAATTTTCAGTAGGAAAAGAATTACAAACATTTTTCGAAAATGCAGATTTTTGAAAAACACCCTGTATATCTGAAATGGTACTAGATATCGATATGCGGTTTTCACCATTGAATTTATCATAAAAATTGAGCCTCAGACACCAACATCACTTTTAGTCTATCTCCTTTAGACAAAGGGGTTTACCTTTAAAAGTGTCCAATTTGGACCAACCTGTACATTGAGGAAAAAATATCGCGACCGCTGAAAAACTAGGGCAACATCCTCAAAAATGGGAGAATTGGTCCGTTTTGGGTTTTTAGCATATTTTTGCAGTTTTATCATAAATTTATGGAAGATATACTAAAAATTCTGACAGATTTTGATTCTACATAAAAAAAACCAAAAATTTAAAGGAATATGGATGTCATTTGATCTTTCTGGTCGAGAGAAATTTTTTGTGACTAACTAGGTGTAGGCAAATTTTTCTTACTTAATTCTGGAAATATGTTCCATGGACATTACTTTAATTGATCCAAACATAATTTTAGCCATTTTTTACATGTTAGATATATTTTTCACTCCTCATAATATTGATAAATTTTAACGATTCACGTTTTTTCCTTCTGAAGAATTTTTTAAACAACTTTTTTTCAGTAAACTATTACCTTACCTAAAATATCAGAAAATATTCCTTAGTCCTTAACCTTTCCTTTGAGGTACTTAAGAACTCATTTAAACAATTTGGGCCCGAGAAATTGAAAAATTTTTCTCAAATTTAATTTTATTTAATGCAAATTTACGATTTATTTTTAAAAATTTATTTTGTTTTGAGCTTCATAATATTTTCAGTACCTAAAGTTATTTTTAATTATTATACAAAGGTTACTGTACAGGGTGGTCCAAATTGGACACTTTTGAAGGTAAACCCCTTTATCTAAAGGAGATAGACGAAAACTGATGTCAGTGTCTAAGGCTCAATTTTTATGATAAACTCAATGGTTAAAACCGCATATCGATATCTAGTACCATTTCAGATATACAAGGTGTTTTTCAAAAATCTGCATTTTGGAAAAATGTTTGTAATTCTTTTCCTACTGAAAATTTTTGATTTCTGTAAAAACATTCTCAAAACACTTTTTCACTGGATTTCAACAGTGTAAGTTACATTTTTTACAACTAAAATTTTAATAGTTATTAACTCAAAAATATATTTTTTAAATGGGATACCCTGTATATTTTTCCTTATCCGAATAGAGCTACAAATTATCATTCTAAAAATATAGCACACTTTATATTTTGCTTAAATCTACTTCAAAATATAAAGGTTTTCAGTTTTTACGCGAGTGTTAAATGCACATTTTGTGAAGTAGACTTTGGACGGAGCGGCCATATGGTTTAATTCAATTTTTTACTCGTAGTTGTCAAATTTTACTTCAGGATCAGTTATTGAATTGTCAAATAAATCGCAATAAAGTTTGAAAATTATGAAAAATGGTATATGATAGTGTGTTTCATACAAACCGGAGAAAATTGGGAAGCGGCAAGTACCACGAACGGTAACCTGAACTAACCTGAATTTGTGCTTCTTCAAAGTACGACTTACGTTAGTTCTTGGTAGTCCAGTGGATTTTTTTAACTGTCAGGTTGAAGTGTTAGGATTATTTCCGATAGTTCCTAAAACTACAATTTCTTCTAACTCCTTATCCCCGTTTGATGCATAATTTTTGGGTCGTTTCTTTTCAAACTGGCCACTATTAACTAGGTTATGTCGCAATCGAGCGAATACGAGGCTGGTTTAAAAAAGTCCGTGCAAAGTCCGAGAGATGGCACCACCGGCGCGTATCGAGGTCATGTTTAGTTAGTAGCATCTCTTGAATGAACGCACACCAAGTTTCAGTCATATTGGTCTATTTCTTTGTGTTTGGCATTCTTGTGAATCAAGAAAGTCGAGTGATTTTCAAGAAATGGACGAAAAAGAATTTCGTGTGGTGATTAAACATTACTTTATGAAAGGCAAAACGCCTCAGGAGACTAAAGAGAAGCTTGATAAACATTATGGTGACTCTGCACCTTCGATTAGAACAGTTTATAAGTGGTTTCAAAATTTTCGGACTGGCCATATGGGCACAAGTGATGCTGAACGTTCTGGACGGCCTGTGGAGGTTACGACTCCAGAAATCATTGATCAAATCCATGATATGGTGATGGATGACAGAAGAGTTAAGGTGCGTGAGATTGCTAGTGCTGTGGGCATCTCGACTGAACGGGTACATAATATTTTGCATACACATTTGGACATGAGAAAGCTATCCGCAAGATGGGTGCCGCGATTGCTCACGCTTGACCAAAAACGGAATCGTGTGAAGTGTTGCAAGGATGGTTTGCAGCTGTTCCAGAAGAATCCTGAGGACTTTAAGCGTCGTTTCGTCACTAAGGATGAAACATGGATACATTACTAACATATACTCCTGAGACCAAACAACAATCTAAACAATGGGTTACCAAGGGGGAACCTGCACCAAAAAAGGCGAAGACCGTTCCTTCGGCCGGAAAGGTTATGGCGACTGTCTTTTGGGATTCGCAAGGGATAATCCTCATCGACTATCTAGAAAAGGGTAAAACTATTACAGGTGAATATTATTCATCGTTACTGGACCGTTTGAAAACTGAGCTGCAAGAAAAACGCCCGCGATTGGCCCACAAGAAAGTCCTTTTCCATCACGACAACGCACCAGCACACACCTCAGCAGTTGTGGTCGCAAAATTAATGGAAATAGGATTCCAACTCGTTTCACATCCCCCCTATTCTCCAGACTTGGCTCCCTCGGACTACTATTTGTTCCCCAATTTGAAGAAATGGCTGGCGGGACAAAGATTTTATTCAAACGAGGAGGTGATTGCAGATACTAATGGATAGTTTGCAGACTTGGACAAATCCTATTATTTGGAAAGGATCAACAAACTAGAACATCGTTGGACGAAGTGTATAAGCCTAAAAGGAGACTGTCGAAAAATAAAAAAGGTTTACCCCAAACACATAATTAGTTTTTATTTTTGCACGGACTTTTCAAACCAGCCTCGTATATCCTTGAAGGGTTAACGCCTCTCTGGATACCGTTCGTGGTACTTGCCGCTTCCGAATTTTCTCCGGTTTGTATGAAATACACTATCATATACCATTTTTCGTAATTTTCAAACTTTATTGCGATTTATTTGACAATTCAATAACTGACCCTGAAGTAAAATTTGACAACTACGAGTAAACAATTGAATTAAACCATATGGCCGCTCCATCCAAAGCCTACTGCACAAAATGTGCATTTAACACTCGCGTAAAAACTGAAAACCTTTATACTTTGAAGTAGATTTAAGCAAAATATAAAGTGTGCTATATTTTTAGAATGGCAATTTAAAGCTCTATTCAGATAAGGAAAAATATACAGGGTATCCCATTTAAAAAATATATTTTTGAGTTAATAACTATTAAAATATTAGTAGTGAAAAATGTAACTTACACTGTTGAATTTCAGTAGGAAAAGATTTACGAACATTTTTCCAAAAAACAGATTTTTGAAAAAACACCTTGTATATCTGAAACGTTACTAGATATCGATATGCGGTTTTCACCATTGAGTTTATCATAAAAATTGAGCCTCAGACACCGACATCAGTTTTCGCCTATCTCCTTTAGATAAAGGGGTTTACCTTTAAAAGTGTCCAATTTGGACCACCCTGTATATGTTGAGTGGCGGAGAAAGTCATTTGGTTCATTTAGGCTAAAAAACTGGCCAGTATGAATCTTATATTTGTACGTCATATTTTTTATGTAATATTATTTAATACGATTTTTATACAAATAAAAAAAATTAACCTATAATGATGTTGACAAGATTACTTTTTTATTGATAATTATATATGAAGATATAATTAAATTAATAAAAGTGATAAAGTTACTGCACAAAATAATTTTAATGATGCAAGTTTAACTAGTTGAATAAAATAATAATGTAGAATTCGGCAGATAATGTGCTTATAAAATAGGCACCTTGAGCTTACGCCTTCAAATTTTTTTTTTCCATTTTCTGTTGAGTAGTAATCGTTTTAGTGAATAGTCCATATTGGTTCATTAGTCTGTGCTTTTCCACTAGGAAACCCTAAATATTAAAGTACTCAGCCGAAGAGTTTTTTTGACAAAATGGTGAGTTAATATTAATTGCACTATCATTTTGTAGACAGCTTATTTCACTCTTCTGTTTTCATAAGATTAATATGCGAGAATATGCGCTCAACATTAGCGGATGAGTGAGGCAGTCATAAAATAGCAAAGATGAAAGCAGATAACAAAGGAAACATTTGAGTGTCATCGCCATACTTTAGTAATCCCAAAATAGTTCGAAAAGGTGTCCCAAAATTCACGCAAGAAGTAGTTTTGTTGGTTATGTATGGCATAACATATCGGGTAAATGGTCTCCACGACTTTACTGGCATATACGGACTCTTTTGTCAAAATTGTCCATGACCGTTTTGCATAAATGTGGCTGAATTTCGTTGACATAGCGCTTAATTTCCTCCTTCAAGTCGTGAGTGGTCATGGGCTTGTTGGCATAAACTTTAGACTTTAAAAAACCCCAAAGAAAAAAGTCCAACGGCGTTAAATCGCATAATCTGGGCGGCCAATTCTGATCACCAAAACGGGATATTACGCGACCAGGAAATGACTCATGCAGTAATTGAATTGTTTCTCGAGCTATATGGCATGTGACACCGTCTTGTTGAAACCACATGCCGTCCACATCCAAATCTTGCAATTTAGGCACAAAAAACTAGATTATCATATCGCGATAACGAAGAAGAATGACCCGATGATGCCTCCAGCCCAAAATCCGCACCAAACAGTGACACGTTGTGGATACATTTGTTTCGCAACAGTCACGTGTGGATTGTCTGAACCCAAAATGCGACAATTTTGTCAATTAACGAAGCCATCAAAATGGAAATGAGCCTCATCGCTGAAGATGATTTTCTTTGAAAAATCAGTATCCACTTGTTGTTCCATAATCCATTCAACGAACTCTCTTGGTGTGCGTGGTCAATAGCCTTCAGTTCTTGAGTCAATTGAACTTTGTAAGCATGAAGATGCAAATCTTTCTTGAGAATATGCCGTAAAGAGCAATTCTTGATCACGGTGCCGAATTGATGTTCCTGGAGTCTCACCAACACTCTCACGAACTGCTTCAATGTTTTGCGCGAACGACTTATTAAAGGACGGTCAGAGCGTTTAAGATCACTAATTGATCCAGTCTCCCTGAGTTTTTCAATTAATCTCTTCACAGTTAATGAGGTTAAATCACTATTCCGACCAAATTTTGTACGAAAATTCCGAACTGTAGCTGCCACACTTTCACTGTTCCAATACGAGGGATTCCCCGTAAAAACATAAACGAAAAGGGTTGCCAACTTTTAAAATAATGCCCAACATGTTGTTCTTTCGTGTAGCACTCCATTTTTAATAACCCTGAACTGTCACGCTGTGTTTTTTGTTTTGTTGGCAACACTTTACCATACAAATGGCACCAAATTCAAATCTTGCGTGAATTTGGGACACCCTTATGTCATCAGGAAGTAAATTGATTCACAATTTCTTAAAATACGTCATCAATTTGTTGGAAATCATTGTTCTGAATAATATTGGGAAAGAGTCTACTAACAGGAATTATTGAAACAGTTTTGCCACTTTTAACATTCGTTGGTTCAATTATGTCTGAACCTTTTATTGGATTATTTTTCAATGGAAACCGCGCAGTTATTTGCTTGCAGGCTTCGATATAAAAATCTAGGGATCTGCGTTTAAATAAATTTACTTGATCTGGGCTTAAATCTGAATTACTAAATAGTGTATTAGACACCGCAGCACCATAGTATACGGCATCGATATCCATAAAATGTCTAGGATTGAAGTACTTGTTACTGTATTTCTTTAATATATTTTCTGCAGCTAAAAGATCATTATTAGAATAGCTTTAGAGCAGAAAATTGTTCCAATACGAGGGATTCCCCGTAAAAACATAAACGAAAGTGGTTGCCAACTTGCTAAAATCGGTAAAAAAATCGGGAGAATTTCTTGTATTCTCAGAAATCATGGAAAAATCGTTAAATTTCGGTATTTCGGTAGGTTTCTTTCAAGCTCATTTTATGTGACTTTACAGACAGCCTAAGCCTGGATAAACGCATAAAGGAAAGTTCATTACGCTTTTGCCTAAAACCGTTAAAAACTGACACGAAATCATAATCGCTCACAACGAAATTCTTCAAACAAATATCTCGTAGCTAGTAAAATAACTAGCGAACGAGGTACCATCCAAAGAATGCCACCTGGCGGCTATTTGAGAAACTACATAATGCGTAGCTAAGCAGTACAGTCGTAAATCTATACTAGTACAAAAGAGAAAACACTAGGTGGCATTAGATTTTTTTTGCCGCTATAATAATAGGAAAAACAATAGATTTGGATGGTAATAACTGGGATGTATTTGAAAAAGCAGTAGATTTACAGTTTAAACAATAGAGTTGGCAAACTTTCCAAGTTATGGTCGAGAGCGGGATTTTATCTGCCCAACTTAGTTTGGAATTGTGGACTTCCGGAAGCTTTGTTCCCCCCCTCAGTTGGAGGGTGCAGGAAGTTTATCTACCTGGGTTTTGTAGCCCGTGGAAAATAATTAACAATGATGAGAGTCGTCTTACATATTTTTAATTGAATATATCAAAGTAAAGGTTTTTTATTGTGTAATTTTTCTTATAAATGAATTATCTTCCCTGAGTGATTTTTCGTCATATAATTTGCACAGCACTAGTTGTGATTACTTCCTGTAAAAACGTTAGACGATAGTACATGTTGATAGTTCTAATTCTTAAATATTTTTCTTGTGATTTAAGCTTTAGGTAGTTTGTTAATTACTAGATGGCGTTAGATACATCATCCCACCAATAAAACTTTCTATTTTAACTTATAATACACTAAAAACTGTGTTTGTTGTCCATTATAAACTCTAGTGATTTTAAATGATCATGGATGAAACGGCTAAATTAAAAGCCATGATCCGATTGCTGAAGGACGACGCTGTCAAAAAAGAAGAAAAATACGATGAGACCATAAGATTATTATGCGAAGATGCCGCGAATAAAGAAAAAACAAACCAAATGCTGTTAAATGAGATCAGCAACCTGCGGAAGCAGCTCGCAGAACTCAACAGAAAAATAGAGTTTTACAATGAGAAAGGAACCCAATCCGCAGAGGAAATCTCAATGGGGGAGAAATCTGGTTTCTCCGAAATTAAAAGTCAATCAGACGGAGATTACCAGGATGCCCAGATGACGCCAGCCGATGATCAACTCGAGCTCCCAGAAAACAGGAGCGGAAAAAGGAAGAAGTTCAACCACTCTTCTTCCGATGAGGAACAAGACGCCAAGAGGCCACCCCATCCAGTAAGCCAGGAAAACCTTACAAAAAACGTGAAATGCGGTGAGTCAAATAAACCAAATGACTACTCTCCACTACCCCCCACAAAAGCCACCAAGACTCCAGCACAAAATTCACCCAAACCCAGTCCAACTCCTGCAGCAACTCCAGCTGCAAACACCCCAAAAGAAGCCCAAAACACTAGGGTTACACGCTCGGCCAGAATCCCTTCAATTATCATTCATGACAAGAAAAGATATAACACCCTTACCTCAGCGTTCGACGAACGCAAATATGATTACGGTCGCGGCGTCACCGTGCCTGAAGGAATCAGGATTCATCCCGCAACTATTGACGATTTCAGACATATTACCCGGTTTCTTGATAACCAAAAGGAACCCTATCACACTTACGCCCTTGAAGAAGAAAAACATAACCGCATCCTAATCCGTGGCATCAATGAAGGTGCAACTATTGAGGAAGTCACTGAAGACTTAAATCGTCAAGGCCACTTTCCAAAGCGGGTCATCCGCTGGTTCCACAAATCCGGGGAACCAATGGCCATTGTTCTGGCTCTAATGCCTAAAGAAGATAAAAAGATATTTGCACTGCGCTACCTATGTAATGTCAGTGTAAAAATTGAAACCCAAAGAAACAACGACAGAAGCACGCGGTACTTTAACTGTCAACTCCATGGACATTCCGCCCTTAGATGCAGAACCCCAACCAAATGCGTGAAATGTGGACAGGTGACTGCCTTCAACGCTGCACTGCAGCAGCTCTTCCAAAATTTGGCAAACATGCTAAGTCAATTCCCCTCCTTCATGAAACTAGTAAACCTTCCAAATCAGTAAATGGCCTTACGTCCTAACAAAGTTTGTCTGCGATCTCTTCAAGTCCTAACTTGGAACGCTAACGGCATCGCCACCAAAACACAAGAGCTCCAACATTTTCTGCAGAAGCAAAACATCGATATTGCCCTAGTTCAGGAAACTTTTCTGAAACCCTGCCACCGCTTCAAAATGCCCAATTACATAGTCTACAGGGATGATAGAATCAGGGTCCGCCTCGGGGGGAGCACGATTCTAATCAAACAGTCTCTAAATCATCATCAGCCACCTCCTCTTAGACTAACTCTAGACTATAGCCGTTTCCATGGCAAACAATAGTATCATCCAATTCTCGTCCGTCTACCAGCGAAACGGGCAAAATTAGCCAATTGACCTTGTAGATTATTATACCTTTTTCGGTCTAAACAACCAGAAGTTGATCCTGGGCGGTGATTTCAACGCCAAAAACGTTTTCTAGGGCAACCTACTCACGAACAAAACCCGCCTCCGATGGTCCAACGGCGTCAAGTACCTGGGACTCCACTACGACAAGCGGCTAGTATGGAAGGACCAGGTCACCGCCTCCTCCCGGGAAGGCAACCAACCCCTCGGCACACTTTTCCCCCTTCTCAAGTCCAGGAAATTGTCAACGCGCAACAAGTTGACATTCATTCGAGTTGGAATGACCTACTCCAGCCCTGCGTGGTGTCAGATGTCACCCCGCAGATCAACCCTCCAGACATCCAGAATAAGGCCCGCAGTGTTATCACCAACGCCCCATGGTTTATTCGCAACACTCAGCTCCACAGAGATCTCCAGATACCTATTAATTTTAAGTTTACGTTCATGAAATATCTTAAGTTTGTCAATTTCTAGGGTAAGTTAGTTCGGTCCCTATCATGTATGTATATTATATATATATATATATATATATATATATATATATATATATATATATATATATATATATATCTAAATTGTAATCATGCTTACTCTACTCATTGTATGTTAGTTATAGTTTTTTGTTACTAGCTAATTTATCAATAAATGAAATGTGAAAATTAGAGATTGGACCCCACGGATTCTTATGCCCTGGAATTTTCCTTAGAGGCAATCTGAGGACTGACGAACTCCCTAAATTGCGTATGAGTCCGCCATTTGTATGAACAGATTCTTCTAGTCAACCACCGCCAGGAAGAAACCAATGCAGGCTGAGGCGGTGTTACGCGGTTAAGCGCGATGTACTGACATGCGATTGTTATGGGTGTCAGAAGGATTTTTGGGTTTTGTAACCCGTGGAAAATAATTTCAAATAAAAAATGGTTAAAAAGTTACAATAAAATGGATTGCTATATTTGTGATCTTTTTTATCGACAAGGCTAATATATGCTGGAAGAAAATACATAGTCAATTATAGATTCGACCTTACAGATTATTTAGCGAAGGAGAACATTTTTATTAGAGGTAGTAGTAATCATTCGAGATCTGACCTTTAATCGATAAATTTCGACTAGCATACTGTTTTTAAGTAACACAGGGTTATTTATTTATTTATGGCCAAGCCACTGACTGGTTCGACTCGTATGTACAATCTATCTTATTTATTTATTTATATAAACGAAAATTCCTTAATATAAAAGAAATTCATTATCAACATCCACAACGGGTCGTGATCATTCTGAGTAGAAACCATATAGTACAGAAACACATGTTTTTTAAAACATATAAATAACGGATTATATCAATAATCTAAAACCTAACGCGCCATCTACATGAAAATGTAAGAACTCAGTTGGAACAGGCCACCATAGACGTCAACAAATTCATCTGACGCCTCACCTCGTCTAGCACAAGATAATTTAAAATCAACCAATCAGTCAATTATCGGTGGTTCCATATTAAAAGTATTCTGTACAAACCTGGCGCGCCATCTGAGTAGAAATTATGAAAGCCTAAGTATTATGTGCACAGATAACCGCTTTCAACTTGTAACAAAATAACATAGACAAGGAATTCGGCGTAGTTTCATTATTATAAACATTATTGTTCTTGAAGTATTCTGTGCAAGCAGGACTGTCAATATTTATCAATATCAATAAATGCTTTTGAAAAACTGATAACAAATTATGTAGGTTTATTAAAATGGAAAATTATTTTATTCACTGAGATTTATATTGCTGAAAAAGCACTTAAAAATACTTAAAATTTTCGAAAACTATTTGGCAAGAATTATTTTTTTTAGGTCGATCAACTGAATATAAAATTCATTGAACAGGGAAAGAAATATGATGAACTAATCAAAGAAATTGCTAAAAAAGATAATGAAATTACAGAGTTAAGAAAAGATCATGAAGTTTATGAAAAGAAGGAAAAAGAGATAAGTGAAAATTTGAAAAAAGCGGAGTCAAAATATGATTTGAATATTAAGCAGCTGAAAAAAACTAATTGAACAGGTAAGCTACCAATCTTCCAATTAACTGTACATCTACTGATGATCAGAGTACATTTTCTTTAAAACAGAAATACAGTCGGTCAAGCAAGAATTGATTTTTGATAGATGTGATTCTAGCGATTCAACAAAAATCGGTAGAGGGAATCATTGTCTACGACGCGTTTTAGTAAAAGTAACAGTCAATTCCGAACTTTCGTCGAAATCACGTAAAATCCAAAATGAGTCTCTTGCGTGTCGGTTCAAGTCAGTCTTTCTTTGTTTGATGTCGATAACTTGCTAAAACGTGGCTCGATAGGCAAAGTTACTCCGAAAGACGAATCGTGTCTTTATTTTAACGGGACCCGAAATTGACGCTGAGTTATGGAGCAGCAAAATTAAGAAAATCGGGTTTAAGTGTATCTCATGAGACCATTCGACATCTTCGTGCTCATGTTGTCAAATTTCAAAACACGTTTAAGAAACCTTTGTTGGGCGAAAATCATGTCGCGAAGCGGCTCGCTTGGGTCCACGATAAGGTATTAGAGTGGCCCTCACAATCGCCGGACGCTAACCGTACTGAAAACGTTTGATCTCTTGTAAAGAGAAAGCTCAGAGGAAAGATTCTGAGGACTTTGACTCAGTTGTCTCGCGAGATTCGAAAAATTTGGAGATTATTGCCGCGCGAGTATGCAGAATATCTCGTCTACAGCATGCCTCGAAGATGCCAGATTATTGATGCAGGAGGGGATTGGAAAACTTACTAAGGTAATTGCGCCGGTATTAGCACACCAAAGAATACATTGATGGCAAAAAATTTTATCGAAACAAATTTTTTCAAGAATACCAGAAGTCAGATTCTTACTTGACCTACTGTAACAAAGTTTAATTAAATTGAAGTGAGACGGGGTAAAATTAACACTCGATGTAATTATGGCAAGAGATATCCCTTTTACTGATTCTACTGCCGCGTTTCTTCATTTCTACCTCCCATACCATGGGAAGAGATATATTCCTGGAACAATTATCCGAGATTTCTGTATTCTTTTTTTTTATGAGTTGCAGAACAAGTCCTAGAGCGCTGCATAGATTTCTAGTATGCATCGCTCCGTGTGAAATCAAGAGGGCTACATCCATCGAGAACTTTCCATGAAAGTACGTGTAAAATAGAGACAACTCTCTAACCGTTGCTGGTGAGTTCTGGCTCTCGAATCGCTCTCTTCTGAGTCAACTTGGCCGTCTTGTTGTGGGGTGTGTGGTGTGTGTGTGTATGTGTGTGTGTGTGTATGTGTGTGTGTGTGTGTGTCTGTGCGTGTATGTGCGTGTGTGTGCGTATGTGTGCCTGTGTGTGCGTGTGTGAGTATGTGCGTCCGTGTGTGTGTGTGTGTTTGAGCTGTTATTTTTCTCTACATATTACGAAAATTCTGGGGCTCCAGAGCTTCCTCACGTTGGCAAAAGAGATCGCTACTGACAAAAAGTCAGATTCTAAACCATGAATAGAAGTTGTATCCGTCAGGAAATCTGAAAATGACCATGTTTTTTTAGTATTTTCAATTTAAACAGAAGCCTTTCCTCTGCTCAACATTTTTTTTGTAATTCATATCTTATCAAAGAATACATTTAAAAAAAATAGTTGTAATGCTTGTATGAAGTTATTCTTTAGCGTGTTTTCATTTAGAACTGAGTGTTTGCGATGAAAGTAACCTTATCTATATATAATCTAAAATAATATGATAAAAAAGCAAAGTTTGTATATTTGTTTGTTTGTTCGATATTATATCTGAAACTACTGATCTGATTAAAAAAATCTTTTACTGGTATGTAGCCTGGACTTTTGGGATGAACACAGGCTATATTTTGTGAGGGTGTGACAAAAGGTAGCTGACGTGGTGGGGAAAGAAAAGGCAATAAGCGAGCGGCCTGCGGAAGGAAGGCGGCGTCGCGCACTGGGTGACCGACATACCAGCCGATGCGCTCGCGCGGTGTTATGTTTACGTTCAATTTTGTCGATCCGGGTCCTATGATCTGTAATTTGATTTTTTCGCTTTTGAGTTGACTGTTCGTTTGGAAAGTTTACGTGACACGAACTAGTTACAATTTGTTGATTTGATACAAAATATTTTGTTTGTAAATAATTATTGTTTCATTTCTTATCCCTTGATGTTTTGTTTTTGAAGACGAAAAGGTTTGTTGTTATAGTTTTTGTTATTCGTAATTTTAAGATTCTTTCATTCTTTCTGTAGACACATTGTAGGTACTTTGTTGGTGTCAATAGGTACTAAATAACAATAAGAACATTTATTTACATTTTTTTTTATTGTTATTGGCGCATTTTCGTTCAATAAGTAGTTAAAAAAGTGGTATTCATTTAGGCAACAAATATTATTTTAGTAATCTTCCTTAATTTAGGTATAACTATTGTTTTACTGTCACCAAAATACCTATTTCATTTAGTTTTGAGTTCTCTGCTATTTAGTAAGCGTGTTCTGAAATATCTACTAAAAATTGTATTCAATTATTGCATTTTCTTTCACAATTATTACGTAGTTAATTTCAGTTTGTATGATGCAATTGTTTAATTTGTATTAAGCAGTTGTTTTTTTAAATTAAGTGGTATCTAAGGACCACATTATGCCTAGAAGAAAATTCCAACTTTCTAGAATACTTTGAACTGGAGAGTCTAGCGCTAAATGGTCACAGCGGCAAAAATATAAGAACAATAGCGTCTGTTCCGATGATCTAACGGATCAACCGATTCATTTCAAGCAGTTGGAGTTTCCGGTGAAAGTATTCTTTGCTCTCACAATAAACAAGTTCCAAGGAGAAACATGGAATCGATTTGAGACAGGACAGTTTTTCTTATGGCCAATTACTTGTCGAGTTATCAAGAGTCGGAACTCTAGAATATCAATATATTTTGCTACCAGAGAATAACAAAACATCACACATAGTATGCAGAGAAGCTCTAACCAATTATCGTAGATGCCTAAATTAAAAAAATAATCGTTGAAAAATAACGCTCGTTACTATTTTATAAATCATGTTTTTCCATCTATTTGGTGTGGAAAATTTTAAATAATATATATATATATATATATATATATATATATATATATATATATATATATATATATATATATATATATACGATTATCAATGTTTGTTATCGTTTATTAAAATTTTGTTTCAGTTAAGAAGCGAGAAAAAGGCCTTTCAAACTAGTAACGAATATCTCAAAAATAACTTCGAAAAATTGCACAAAGATCTGAATTCGGCAAAGCAAAATGAAAAGGTAAGTAAAATATAAAACATATAACTATAAACAGAAGAAATATTGAACTGAAATAAAAAAATAACCGGTCAAGTGCAAGTTGAAATTGCACAATTAGTGTTCCGTACGTTGATTGCTTTTAAAATAAAAAATGTAGTTACGGTGGTATAAAATGATCAGTGACTTCACAAAATATACCCCAAATGAGTTTTCAACAAAGTTTGTTTCCAATCTTTACTGAAAATTGATGACCTTGAAATTTTTGTTTGTTTTTTTTATATACCAGATAAATTATTAAAGGTAATGCACTCGTAATAATTTTCGTTCAATCTACACCCCCTGGAGAATATTCCCGAATTTTTTTCAAAATTTTTTGATCAGTACTTTTCGAGATAAGGTGGGGGGACAGCGATTTTTCGAGATTTTTTAAAAATAATACAAAGAAAAGTGTGTGCAAGTATTACATTATATATATATATATATATATATATATATATATATATATATATATATATATTTTAATCGTGTTTTCACAAGCTTTCATTTGACACCACACTCGATGACCCATGTCAACTCACTGGCGGCAATATTCTATGAAGAGGGGATTGGAAAGCTCGTCTACAGATATGACAAATACCTCAATCGTGACGGTGATTATATCGAAAAGTAACCATGTTTATATACAACTTTTGATAATAAATTCATTTTGTTATTTACACTTGTCTTTTTTCTATGGACCATCGGATGTTGAAAAAAAAAATAGCCCTTGTATTTTTGCATTTGAGGGTGGATTGATAAATTTGGTAAATTTCTACGAAATCGCGGGAAATTTGGTTAAACGACATGGGTATTGGCAAGTGTAAATCTTGTGGGTAACGTTTCAAACATATACAGCGTGCAGTTGTTTGTTGGCAGCTATTGTAAGTGATCAGTGTTACATGTTTCATAGAAATAAAGTCAAGTATTGAGCAGTGATAAAACATTTTTATTTAACAAAGTGGACTGTAGCCTAAATAGAAACTGAACGAAGTTCATAGCAACTCTACACCAGCATTCAAGACCCTTATTACTGGATAAATTAATCTAAACGTGGCCATACAAGCATTGCAAATGCTGCAAGTTCAGTTTGTTCTAATGAAACGGTCGATAAAATATATGGTATCGTGATGGAAGATCGTCGCATTAAGCTTTGTGAGATTACTGGAATGATAGACATCTCATATGAACGGGTACATAATATCTTGCATGAAGTTCTAAAAATGAAAAAGCTGAATGCGCGATAGGTGGCGCGTTTGTTGACTCCGGACTAACAATGCACCAGAAAGGATATTTCAAAATCGTGCTTGGAAAAGTTGCAGAATAATCCGAAGGATCTCTGGCATCGTTTGATGACTGTAGATGAAACATGGGTCCTCCGTGACACCCTAGAGACAAAACGGCAATCAAAACAGTGGGTTGGTGAAGCTGAAATTGCACCGAAAAAAGTAAAAACATTTTTATCGGCGGGAAAAATGATGATAAATATTTTTTGGGGTTTACAAGGGATCACCATGATTAGGTGTTTAGAAAAGAATAAAGCTGAGACTTATTCTTATTATGCAACGTTATTTGACCGGTTGCATTGTGAATTGAAGCAGAAGCGACTAAGATTACCGCGTAAAAAAGTGCTCCTTAATCCAGTGTTCCATTCTACTTGCGTTAAATCTAAGTTGACACTGCTTAGTATATTTTACCACTACACCAAACACTTTATTTTTTCACTCGACGCGCGTTTCGCTAACCATGTTAGCTTCATCAGGAGCGATGATTGACTAAAGCTAAACTACAAATTTACCCTATTTATACTTAGCCTAACCCTTGAATTACTCAGGGGAACTACAACAACCCCCTATCAGATACATTTTTAATTATTCTTAGATTATCTAATATTATAGTATGATCAGCTTCAAGGGCATGTTCTGCAATGCTAGACTCTTCTGTTCTAGTATATTTTAAGTGTGCTAAATGTTCTTTAAATCTTGTTTTAATTTTTTGTTTTGCCCAACATACTTTTTGCCACAATCATTACAACTAATTTCATAAATTCCACTTTTCTCACAATTAGGAATCCTATTTTTGGGATTTCCTAAGATATTCCTCAAATTGTCTGATGACTTATAGACTAAGGTGAGGCCTACGTTATTAAATACCTTATTGAGTCCCTTGCTATATTTCGGATTATATTATATGGAGACATACTTGGTCTTATTTTCTTCGCGTGTAAAAAAGGCGGAGTTCTGAATATTTAACCTGAACCTATGTCTATTTATTAACTTATTTACCCAGTCATCGTCATAACCATTAACTTTAGTTATATTTCTAATACGATTCCTTTCATTATTGAAGTTTACTCTATTCAGAGGAAAAGTGACCAAACGATGAACTAAAAAATGTAATGCGGCTAATTTGTGTTGTTTGCAATGAAATGAATCACTAGAAATATATCTATCTGTTACTGTTTCTTTTCTATAGATAACAAATTCTAATCTATTATTATTTTTAATAATTAAAATATCAAGAAAAGGCAGTTGTCCTTTGTTCTCAATTTCATAAGCGAATTTAATAGAATCATACCTGCTATTTAATTTGGAAACAAAATCATCTATATTTGCTTTCTTTGTATCAAAAATCGCGAAAACATCATCCACATACCTATACCATACTCTTGGGAAATATTCAAATTCTTGACGGGCTTCGTTTTCAAACTTACTCATGAATAAATTGGCTATAAAAGGTGATAAGCA
This sequence comes from Pachyrhynchus sulphureomaculatus, assembly GCA_019049505.1. Taxonomy (NCBI): domain Eukaryota; kingdom Metazoa; phylum Arthropoda; class Insecta; order Coleoptera; family Curculionidae; genus Pachyrhynchus; species Pachyrhynchus sulphureomaculatus. The sequence continues at coordinate 144,457,096 of CM032453.1, read as the reverse complement.
ATTACCCATAGCTGTTCCTTCTTTCTGAACATAAAATTGACTGTTATATTGAAAATAATTTTGTTCCATGCAAGGTTTTGAAGAACTATAAGAACACACTTACGCGTGAAATCGCGATTGAGAATAATTTCCACGGAAATAGGGGCATTAAAAGGGACCCCTCATCCCCTGGACTCAGATTTTCTAACCACTGCGCTGACTATCATTAGACGTTGATAATTTTAAAGATATGACACAAACAGAAGCAGCAGACACCGGTGGTATACAGGTTTTCTTTTAGGTCATACGTTAAACTGATTATTACATTCCAAGAAAAAAATATTTTCTTTTGGAAGTGGACCGAAAACTCATAAATTTTTTAATTATTTTTAGGTAGTAGAAACTACTCTAAACAAAACGAAACAGGAATACGAGGAAATGCAAAAGTCCCTAGACGAACAAATAGAATCAGTCAAAAATATAACAGAGGAAAAATATAAAATTTTAGAAGAAAAAAATAAACTAGATGGAGAGAATAAGAAGTTAGTTAATAAAATTAATTACTTAAATATGATTCTGGATAAAGTTGTAAATGGTACGAAGTCATTTCTTAAGTAATGATTTACTACTAGATAGGAAAAATAGTGATAACTTATGCCCGTTATTTTATTATTCTTTTTATTTGTTTTGTTTCCTTTTATATGTCTCTAAAATTGCCGATTTCTATTTACAATTCAAAAAGACTACTAGAATTACACACATTTTTCAAACCCTGAGATCAGATTATACTTTTTTGAAGGGTTTTGGTGCATTGAATCCAAATCCCCTCAGAATTGCCCCATCACATTAGGTTTTCGAAATATCATAACCTAAAAATGCAAAAAACACAATTTTTTGCATTTTTTTTTGCTATATTCTGGATTATATTACACCGCAAATTAATTTTTCCTCACAAAACTCGTTACTGCATCTGAAAGTACTACTTTTCCCCTTCAAAATGAATTTTGAATTTTTCAGACATTTGATTTCGTCTCGGAGAAATTGTCCGTTGAATTAAATTTTGATTATTTAGGATTTGAGAATGTAATATTTTTTATCAATTTTCACTCGACGCCTGAAGTTGTATTAAGTTCATTTGCCTTTATGCTTGTTTGGTGATTAAGAGTGTAATGTCTTTTATCAATGAAGTATTGAAGAACGGAGTGTTATTGAGAAAAAATTTGTGAAATTTTGCTAGAGAAACATGATGCCGTCAGAAAAAATATGGGTTCCCATTTAAAAAATTTAAGTTGACTTTGAAATGACCTTCAAATACTCTCCAAATTTTTTCTGAAACTTTTTTTACTCAAAGTTTATATAAAGAAATTAAGAAGCCAAGTACATTACAATGAGACACCATGTATGATAACAAATAAACAGTGTGGCTATTAAAAAAATGATTTCTCAGAGAAGAAATAAGATATTTAAAATATTCAAAATGCATTTTGATGAGAAAGAATAGTACTTTCGTAAGCCGCAACGAGTTTTGTGAAGAAAAATTTATTCGCGGTGTAATATAGTCCCGAATATAGCGAAAAACCGTGTTTTTTGCATTTTTAGGTTAGGACATCTCTAAGACCTGAGCAATTGTGAGGTCGTATTCCGATTGAGCCCACCAAAAACCTTTGGGGAAAGTATATTCTGGTCTCAGGCTCTGGAGTTTCGTCCAATTTTGTCGACCTGTGTTATTATTGAATGTTCTGTCTATTTTTTACTTGGACTATTGGACTTAGTGCAGTAACTTCATGTTTAGTTATTTACGAGGGTGGATTTAAAAGATAAATATTTTTATGAAAAACGAAAATTTATTTCTCAATATGATCTCCATTATGCTCAAGACGTTTGGTTTAGCAAGAATCCAATTTTTTTATTCCTTTACAAAAAAAATGGCTTCGAACTGTGCATAATATACTCGTTTACCGCACGAATAACCTCTTTATTCGACGAAAATTTCTTCCTCCAAGCCAATTTTCGAGATTAGGAAACAAAAAAAAGTCGCCTAAAATAAAATCTGGAGAATATTATGTGGGGAACTATTGCGAAGCCCGGTTTGTACACGTTTACCATTGCAACTGCCAAGGTGTGAACAGGCGCATTGGCCTGGTGAAGGATCACTTTGTTGCGCGCTACTCTTAGTCGTTTCCTCTTCAACTCACTATTACGGTCTAATAACGTTGCGTATTAAAAACCAGTCACAGGTTTACCCTTTTTGAAATAGTCAATCATTATGATATCCTGTGAGCCCCAAAAAATAGATACCATGACTTTTCCCGCTGATAAAAGTGTTTTCGCTTTTTTCGGTGCACTTGCACCTTCACCAACCACTTTTTTTGACTGTAGTTTTGTGTCCGGAGTATCTACAACATATATTTATTACTTCTATATAGATAGATTGAGAGAAAAGTCTGTGGCCGTTAGTAGAGTATAGACGATCATTTCTCTCTCGCACCCTAGCTCGGAACTTCGCACGAACTGCGCATTCGTTTAACCGACATATATAAAGCCGGATTTCCACCAAACGTACATTAAAGTATCATTTTTAATGTTCCGTACGGAACACTTATAAGATTACTTTGGTATCCGTCTGTCTGGCTGTCACACCCGATTTTCTCCGCAACTATTTGACATAGAAAGTTGAAATCTCGTACTAATATAGGAATTAAGGGCCTCATCAGAGCCGTGTAGTTTTGAAATTTAATTTTGACTTAGGGGGTTAGTTTTGAGGGGTAAAATCGGAAGTGAAAAAAAGATTTTTTTTACTAGGTCATCGAGTGTGGTGTCAAATGAAAGCTTGTGAAAACACGAGTAAAAAATATAAATATATATATATATATATATATATATATATATATATATATATATATATATATATATATATATATATATATACAGTCCCTGGCCAAATTATTAGACTCACTGTCTTTTTTTTAGTAATTTTATGTTTCTTAAGAGTTTTTATGCAATAATGGTATATTTAAACTACAATATTATTGATTTTTATTTAAAAGAATTGTTGTAGACTACATATTTGTATTTATTTTTAACATATGGCAACACTGTGTTGACAAAGTGATACATGAACGTAAATAAGTACAAACCTGTATCAGTCGCAATCGGAATCGAGTCAGGTATGGACATGTTTCTGTGGCTTTATGGACTGTGATTGTTTGTTTAACAGTTTTATACTACTCAGTTATTAGTTTATTTTGTATGCAGTGTTTTAAAAAAGTAATTGGACTATTTGCATTATGGGTAGAAAAGGCGATCTTTCACCACGTAAAAAAGCTGAAGTGAAGGCCCTTGTGATTGCGAAAACATTTACAAACCGAGAAATATCACGAAGATTGGAGGTTTCTGAAGCTAGTGTACGACGCATAAAAAAGAAAATTGAGTCAGGGAAGGAATTAAGCCCGAAAAGAAAGAAAAGATGCGGTAGAAAACCAATTTTCACTCCACGGTCAGAGAGATGTTTGAAGAAAATTTGTGTAGAAAACAGATTTGCTACCACAAAGGTAATAAAATCACAACTCCAGGATGCTAGCGTAAATGCTTCTGAGCGCACTGTTCGAAGAAAATTGAAAGAATTAGATTTTAAGGCCTGTCGCCCCGCCAGGAAGCCCAAGTTAACAGCTGCAATGAAAGCAAAGCGCCTGAAGTGGGCCAAACAATGGCAAGACAAAGATGTGGACTTCTGGAGATCGGTAAGATACAGCAATTTAATCAATAATTGATACATTATTATCATTTTCAGTTAAATAAAGCAAATAAAGTTTATATATTTTTCCTATTTTTGACAGGTCTGCTTCAGTGGCGAAAGCACATTCGAAATTTTGCAGAATAAAGCTCAGTATGTGCGTCGTCGTCATGGAGAAAAGTTTCATCCTGACTGTGTCGTCCCGACAGTTAAACATCCCACCAAAGTGATGATTTGGTCAGTCATCAGCGGCAAGGGCACTGGACGTCTGTACGTCGTCAAAGGAATAATGAGGCAAGATCAGTACAAAGAAGTATTACAAAATCGGTTGATTCCGCAGCTCAGAGAATGGTTTCCAAATGGGGAACCATTCACTTTCATGCAAGATGGAGCTCCCTGCCACACTGCTCGGTCTGTTAAAGCTTTTTTTGCAGAAAAAAATATCCCTCTGTTGGATTGGCCGGGTAATAGCCCATTGAAAATGTGTGGGAGCTGATGAAAAGAGAAGTGGCTAAAGATGTGATTACCAACAAAACCCAGCTCCTAGAAAAGATTATTCATGTGTGGAATCATCATCCTCAAATGCAGGAGACAGTACAATCTTGCATTGATAGCATGCCGCGCAGAATTAAAGCTTTGATAGCGGCTAAAGGTGGCTCAACTAAATATTGACTTTTACTAACATTAATTTCACTTTTCTTTAAAACTTAATAAACTTATGCTTTTCTAAATTAATGCTGTTTTATTTATGTCAAATAAATAGGTAATTGATTGGATAATATAAAAATAAAAAACAAATCAATTTAAAATAATAAAACGGTACAATATCACTCGGTAATTAATATTTTACATGAAATCTTGCAGTGCGTCTAATAATTTGGCCAGGGACTGTATATATATATATATATATATATATATATATATATATATATATATATATATATATATATATATATACATGTATATATATATATATATATATATATATATATATATATATATATATATATATATATATATATGTATATATATATATATATATATATATATATATATATATATATATATATATATATATATATATATATATATAATGTAATACTTGCGCACACTTTTCTTTGTATTATTTTTAAAAAATCGCGAAAAATCTCTGTCCCCCTACCTTATCTCGAAAAGTACTGATTTAAAAATTTTGAAAAAATTCTGGAATATTCTCCACGGGGTATAGATTGAACGAACATTATCCCGAGTGCATTACCTTTAATAATTTATCTGGTATATAAAAAAAAAAATGCAAGGTCGTCAGTTTTCAGTAAAGATTGGAAACAAGCTTTGTCGAAAACTCATTTAGGGTGTGTTTTGTGAAGTCACTGATCATTTTATACCACCGTAACATTTTTTTTATTTTAAAAGCAATTAACGTACGGAACACTAATTGTGCAAGTTCAACTTGCACTTGACCGGTTTTTTTTCATATATATTTGGTTAAACTTTTTTATTCAATTATACATATGCATTAAGTTGCAGTGTTGCTACGATTAGAAGGGTTAACTGCAAAATACGTAGGGAAGGAAGCCCGAAGTAGTGTAGTAGTAACAGTCAGGTGTCTGCGCGTAGGAAGTTACTTACAAAATTTAAAAATACGACATGTTATTTACAGACAAATACATGAATGAGTAAAATGGATTGTAAGTGCTACTTATGCGGGTGCCCTCGACACAAGGCGGGATAGGTTTCTTTGTACAAGTAAGCATTACAGTATATTATATCAATATAAGATACTTTTTTATAAAAATAGCAATATTAGGAGAAGATCTCTATATAAATTATATAAATTCGTTTTAGTCATTCACTGTTTGAAACAAATTATGATCATTAAGTTACAATTTCGCTGTGATATACCAAATTTGCAATGGAATGAGAATTTGTTTTGTAATTCAGATTTCCAAATAGGCAAGAGTTCATAAATATAATTTTGGATTAAATAATCAATTAATGGAATTTTCTCATGTTTTCATGTATAATAAATATTTTGTTTATTGATAACAGAATTGTTTTTTTAACTGTTCGTTTGGTGGAAACCCGGCTTAAGAACATATATAACAAACACGTAGGCACGAAACATAATATTAGGAGGCGCACATGTTCGTTAGCAATCTGCTCTCTTCTTGCTTCTCTCTTTAGTGGCACTCGCTTTGCTTACAGGCGAACATAGGGCGCTAGCTACATAGGAGTAATAAGTATATAATTTACAGTTACAAACGAGGCAGTTTACGCTACAACTTTTCTGAACACGATTTTGAAATGTCCGTCCTCGTGCATTTTTGGTCTGGAGTTAACAAACGCGGCACTTAGCGCGCACTCAGCTTTTTAGTGTTCTGTACGGAACACTTATAAGATCACTTAGGTGTCTGCCCGTCTGTCACACCCGATTTTCTCCGGAGCTATTTGGCATAGAAAGTTTAAATTTGGCACGAATATTGATGGCCTCATTAGAGCCGTGTAGTTGAAAGTTAAATTTTGACTTAAAGAGTTGTTTTGGGAGGTGAAATTGAAAGTGATTTTTTTTTATCAAGTCATCGAGTGGGGTGTCAAATGAAAGCTTGTGAAAACACGAGTTCAAACATATATGTATATATATATATATATATATATATATATATATATATATATATATATATATATATATATATATATATATATATATATATATATATATATATATATATATATATATATATATATATATGAGTTGAGTTTCGGATCGCGAAGTGTGTACATGTGAATCGAACGCCCGGCAATAGTCAACTCGCTCAACGAGCATTATTACGGTAGTGTTTCGATCTATTTAATTATTTTGTCGATTGCAAACGAGAGGGACTAGAAATAAAGCAGAGTGTACTGTTAGAATTAAGACAATAAGTAAAAAATTTGGAAGTTTATGAGAATAATTTTGTGAAATTGTATGAAGTTAACGAAACGATAAGCGACGACCTTGATCATTTCACTGTTTACGGTGACAAAAAGTATAAACAACAGTTTTTTCTTTTTCTCCCGTGTTTGAAAATGGAATATACGAGGAACACGCGTAAAGTTTTTATAAGAGAAAGAACAATGGATAGCGATGATTATACCTCAGGAGACTCGAAAAGAGGAAGAGTCGAAGAAAAAGAAGAGCCAATGGGATTATTCAAGAAGAGTAAAAAGCTGATAAAAACACCACAGAAAGAGAAAAACAAAAGAGTAGATAAGATAGATAAATTGAAAGAAATGATCAGAGAGCTAATGTCAGATATAAAGGATATAAAACAAGATCAGAAGAGATACCAACAAGAGTTGAAGGAACTAAGAAAGGAGAATGAAATATTGAAAGAGAAAAATAAGGTAATTAGAGAAAACATGAAATATATGAATTAGAAGATGAGTAGACTGGAAGAAGACAACGTAAGGAATAATACTGTAACAACGGGAATGAGATTTAAAGCGAATAGCCAACCAGATCTGAAAATGGCTGTAGAACATTTTATGGAGAGGAGTATGAATACAAAAGTACAAATTAAAGATGTGATAAAAATAGGAGCCAATATATACAAGATAGAACTTGGAAACACGGGAGATAAAGAAGCTGTAATGAAAAATAAAAACAAACTGAGAAATCTAAGAGAGAGAGTTTACAGAAACAACGATTTAACAAAAGAGGAACGGGAAATTCAAAAGCATACAGCAGAGAACGAGAGAAAGAATGGAAAAAGGGTGAAAATAGGATATCAAAAAATCGTAATCGAAGGAAGAGAATATAAATGGGACATTGAGGAAGAAAAACTGAAAGAAGAAACAAAGAATACTAGGACCATCAAGTCCAAAAACAGGAAAAGGAGAGAGATAGGTAGATTGACGACGACCCTGGAAAAGCTAAAGGATACGGAAGAGAGGACTAGTAAAATGAATACAAATAAGAAGATAATCAAAGAAATATATAGGAAAAAATAAATGGGAAATATTTATCGAGTTATTAGATTGAGAATGCGGAATAATACGGGTATAAACGGAAAAGAGGATGAATTAACAGAACAACAACAAATGCACTATGTAGGAATCAAAGCAACAGAAAGGAAAGGAAATGGACGCAAAAAATTAGAAGGAAATGTCATAAAAGAAGAAGGCAAAATTACGGAAATATGGAGGGAATACTATAAAGATCAGATGGAAATGGCAGAGCATACAAAAATCAACATAGAGACATACTACCGGAACAAGATACAGAACTTACACAAACAGATGAAACTAATACAGAAGAAACAAAAGAGGCAATCGGCAATTTAAACAGGATGGAAGGATATAGAAAGAAATATGGAAAAGACAGATATAGAATAACTCAACTCCACGGGCCTTACACTCTTAACAAAAGAGGTAGAAATGCAAAAGGATTAAGTAAGTAAGTATATATATATATATATATATATATATATATATATATATATATATATATATATATATATATATATAAAAATAAATATATATATATATATATATATATATATATATATATATATATATATATATATATATATATATATATATATATATATATATATATAAATAAATATATATATATATATATATATATATATATATATATATATATATATATATATATATGTATATATATATGTATATATATATATATATATATATATATATATATGTATATATATATATATATATATATATATATATATATATATATATATATATATATATATATATATTTATATATTTATACATATAATGTAATACTTGCGCACATTTTTTCTTTGTATTATTTTTAAAAAATTACTATGAGATACCTACAATCTTAGTAATGTCACAAACCTTGATACGACGACCTATCATCACGTACCATGAATTTTATCGTACATTTCTCCAAAAGAAGCTCCAATCAGGCATCCTAAACGTGCAGCATCTGTACTGTTTATCAGGTCACGTTTAAATTCGTTCTTTCAGTAATAAATCGTCTTGAATGCTGGTGCAAAGTCTTCAAGAACTTACTTCAGTTCAGTTTCCATCTGGGTTGCAGTCCACTTTTTTTAAATAAAAATATTTTATTCCTGCATGATACTCGGCTTTATATTCTTTCCTGGAAATGTATCGCACCGATCACTTATAATAGCTGTCAATAAATAAAAGGATTTGTTTGAAACTTCGAACACAACAGCACAAGAATCACGCTTACCGAACAGTCATGCTGCTGAATAATATTTCCCGCGACTTCGTAGAAATTTACCAGACTTATGAATCAACCCTCGTATTATAAACGCCCCAGCATAATGAAAAGTCAAAGAGTTATGTTTATTTCCTTCTAGATTTTGAAAAAAGCATCAAAACTTCCGAAGAAAAAGAACATTTGATCAAAAGTGAATTTGAGGAATCCAAAAAACTGGTACATACATACGCTCTGGAAATTCAGGATTTGAAGAAGGCAAGAAAGTCTTATTCTTATTATACATATATATATATATATATATATATATATATATATATATATATATATATATATATACATATATATATATATATATATATATATATATATATATATATATATATATATATATATATATACTAGCCGTACCAGCGGCTCCGCTCACGTGGACTTGATTCATCTTTATCGTCACTGCTTATTCGTTATGTTTATATTATTATATAGCTCGAGGGGCCTTAGAGGCCCATGGCTTAGTTGCATATTTGTCTCCACTTCTTTTTGTCTCCTGTTAGCTTTTCCCAGTGCGGGATTCCCATCAACTCCGAATCTTGCTTTACTGCCTGAATCCATGTAGATCGAGGTCTACTCTTCTTTCAACCACTCCTCTTATCAAGGCTTGCTTTGCCTGTCTTTCTTCCTTCATCCTTGCCACGTGTCCCAACCATCTTGATGGCTGGCTTCCTATGATTTGGCTTACAAGGGGTTTCGTATATAGGCATTTTAATTAGTAGTTTGTTCTTCTTCTCCACAGTTCCTCTTATTTCCTTCCTCCGTAGATTATTCTCAAAGTTTTCCTTTTCCATACCTCCAACGTCTCCTTTTTTCTTGCATTCAGTTTCCACGTTCCGCATCCATATGTCACCGTGGGTCTGACAACTGTCGTATATAGTCTTTCTTTTGCTTTTCTTGATACATTCTTTGATTTCAATATTGGATTCATTGCCCCCAAATATCTCTTTCATTTCGCTATTCTTTCTTGTATCTCCGTCCTTTCTTGTCCTTTCTTGTCCATTCTCTGTTATTGTTACTCCCAGATAATTAAATTTGTCTACTTTTTCAAACATATATCTTTTCCCTAAGTTGTTTATTATATCTAAACTTTTGTTGTTTTTATTATCCTTCTTATTTGTAATTTCCATGTATTTTGTTTTTTCCTCATTTATTTTTAGTCCTCTCATCTTTCCCCTTTCTTCTGTCCTACTTATGGCTTTTTTGAGGTTCTCTTTTGCTCTTGCAATTACTACTGCATTGGCAGGTTTTGTTGGTATATCGTTCCATTTGTAATTAAATAGACATGTTGACACTGGATCCCCCTGTCTTAATCCTTTCTTCACCTTAAACTTGTCTGATACTTTGCCCTCAACCAACACTCTATTTTCCGTGTCATTCAGGGTCATTCTCACCATACGAATCAATTTACTTGGAATTTTTAGTTCTTCCATTATCTTGTAGACTCCTTCTCTATTTACAGAGTCATATGCTTCTCTGAAATCCACAAAGACCAACTGTAGTGCCAAATTTTGTTCTAAGCTATTATCTTGGATTTGCTTAATCGAAAATATCTGGTCTGTAACCGATTTATTTTTCCTAAATCCACACTGGTACTCTCCCAGAATATATTCGGCTTTCTCTTCTAGTCTGTTTTCGATAGTCACCACTACTATCTTGTACACAACATCCAGTAAGGCTATTGGTCTATAATTATCACATATAGTTTTTTCTCCTTTTTTGTATATTGGACAAATGAGCGACTCTCTGCAGCTCACTGGCATCTTTTCTGTTTCCCATATTTCTTGCACCAGCCGGCATATTTCATTTTCCAGATGTACTCCTCCAGCTTTTATCATTTCTGCTGTTATACAATTTCCACCCGGGGCCTTATTTTTTTTGTATTCTGAGTATTTCTCTTATTTCTTCTTTGCAGGGTTTGTTTGTCCCCTCCTGCCCTTCAGTTAATTTGGCTTCCTATTTCTCATTCAACTCCTCATTTTCATCTCCATTTAATGTTTCTTTAAAGTATTCCACCCATCAATTCAGTCTTACTGCTAAACTTCCATCTTTTTTCCTACATATTAGCATTTTGTCTCTGTTTATTCCCTTTGTATTTTATAAAAAAAAACACGTAAATCGGATATGTGGTTCTTGAGTGCTAAGCACACTAATGGACAGACAGACAGAGAGACGTTGCATTTTATATATATTATAGAAGATTATAAATAACCTGGCGAGAGAACAAATGTATGAATTTAAAAACAACACGTAAATCGGATAAGTAGTTCTCGAGAGATAAGCGCGCTAACGGACAGACAGAGAAACGTTGCATTATATATATATATATATATATATATATATATATATATATATATATATATATATATATATGTATATATATATATATATACATATATATATATATATATATATATATATATATATATATATATATATATATATATATATATATATATATATATTGTAACATTGGAACTTGCCCGCACGTTGTGGTGTCATTTTGTAACCTGCTAAATTGTCCTCAGTTTGAGGCATCTTTTTTTTTGTACCCTGTGAGAAGTTGTTTGTCCCACGCTTGAGCGCAATTTTGTACCGTTTGAATATTGGATGCCCCAAGCTTGAGCGCAATTTTCTTGCAGCCCCGCTTTAATTTCTGATAATGAATCGAGTGAATCCTGATTTTAAAAGAACTAAAGAAATTAAACACACACTAGCTCAGTTTTCTTTGGTAGAGAGATATGGGTAAGAGATAATTTTTGTACGTCTTTTTGGAATTATTTTCTATTTTTAAAGAAACCTCGGCTGTACGACTTTTTGGGCACCATTCATTTTAAAATAGAAAGGATCTAACTTCAGCTAAAAAAATGAAAAAATACTGAAAGGGTGTACTGTTGGTAAATAAAAAAATCAGTTTGGTACAGCCGTTCTTATCCTGAAAAGTAAGATAGGTATTCAGTGAGACACTAGCTTTAATCAACAAAAAGAAAATTTATTCAAGTTTTTAAAAATAAAAAGTTCTAACCTTTGCAGTTTTACAGGATTACTAATAAATTTTAGCCTAACTGGTAGTTATGACATTTAAAATTCTAAACTCTGACTACTCCCGAAGACGAAAAATAGTGCTTTTCACTTCACTTTTTAGTCAGTTCAAATTGCTGTTAAGGCACTACTCAGGGATAAGTCTATGAAAGGATGTTTTGGTAACTTACTGTTTTTATTTCGGCTTCGATGGAACACAACCGATTTCACACTTTTCTAGTAATCACTTAGAGAGCCCACTACGGCTTTTCGTTAAAAAACTTGTGCTTTATTTAGCTCTCATGATTGTTGTTAAGAGCCTTTACTGCAGCTCACTCGAAGGAAGCCTACTTGGCGGCTCCTGATGAAAATTAGCCTGGCTGCGGCTTGATGGTACTCCGCCTCGGCGGCTAGATGGAAATAAGAAAAGACAGTAGTTCTTCGGACCCTTAAATAAACCGTGCGAACTCTGCCTGTAATATGGCGACGCCGGAACCAAAACTGCGGATACACACATTTCACCAATCGCGGCGTAGCGGTAGATTCGGTCAGAAACCCGCACAGCACACTAATATACCGGACGGCTTGGAATCTCTGATTAATATACCGTTCGATACAAAAATGAAAATAAGTACAATTTGAAGTGAAAAATCAGTAACATTACATGGTCTTAAAATCTAGGAAAAAATGAATGTTACAATATATATATATATATATATATATATATATATATATATATATATATATATATATATATATATATATATTACAGATATTCTTTGCTACATGATATTGATCCATATTTAATGGTTTAGGCAGTGTATTGCAAGAAAACGCGCTAGCGACAAACTTTTTTCCGACTTGATTCACTATTATCGTCACTGCTTATTCCTGATGTTATCTAACGTAATAAAATATAGCCCATAACCTGGTCAGAGAACATATGTATGTTTTAACAAAAAAATCACGTAAATCGGATAAGTGGTTCTCCAGTGATAAGCGCACTAACGGACAGACAGATAGACAGACAGAGAGACGTTTCATTTTATATTATATATATATATATATATATATATATATATATATATATATATATATATATATATATATATATATCTATATATATATTTATGTATGTATACACAGAGTGTCCCAGTATTCCGCGTACATAAAGTTACTGTGGTTTTCTGGTATAAAAATATGACTATTTAACCCAACTTACCTTAGTCCAAAAATTCGTAATTTTTCAGATACAGGGTGTCAAAGTTATACCTTTATTTTAGTTTTTCTTAAGTAGCTTTCTTAATAATTGTACTATTTGTACAAGATTCGGTGCTAAGGGCTTTTCTGAGATAAGAAATCGAAATCATCTCACAGGCTCACACTTCCCTTATGCCAAAATCATTAAATTAAAAAAATACACATAGAACATTTGTGCCACATTAATTCTTATGTAAGCTATACTCCTTGCAACATTTTAATTAGTAGTTATAGAACTTCGTGTCTTGAACAAAGGACTTTAAAAGATATAGTAACTTCTAAAGATAAACTGGTGACAAAATTCATTGTACTAGATTAACGATTTCACATTTTGAAAATGACCTAATAAGACCACAAGTAGTTGAAAATAACTCAGGAAAAAACACACTATTTAAGCGAATATTGCCCAGAGCATACAAACTATTAATTTTATTTGTTTATTATAAAATAATAGGTTTTAATTATAAATATTTTAAACCAGTCACACTCGCAAAGTAAACAGTAACTGTCAAAACCAGCTGACTGAAATTGGGCAGTCGACGGATTTCTTTCTAACATCTTCACTATGAACGCTGGTGTGTCGCAAAGCTCCATACTGACTTACTCTCTTATTTACACTAACGACCTGCTGGAACAGACCAGGAACCCAAGCTCGTCAACTTAACAAAGACCTGGAAGAATCTATCTTGAGGTGACAATAACCAAGTAGAATTTATCACAGGCGGCAATTTTTTCTAAAAAAGTTAACGTTCCTGAACCCGGGGCACTCCATTCCTCTAAAATAGTCACTAAGTTTGCTGGCCGTTAATTTGGAAGCAAATATATATTTGCATAAACGTGGTACAAGCATCGAAAAGAGATCTTCTCAAAAGCTGAGGTTTCGAACTAGAAAGCTTTACACTTCACAACAATTGTTAATTCCGTATAAAGCTCCAATTCGACCAACGATGGAATACTGCCTTTGTTAAACTTTATTCAGAAGAGCGTTAACCAAAAAGAGAGTGAAAAATCCCTTCACAATATCTCGCTAAACTAAAAATCAGAAATCCAAGCAGTTATAATCCATTTACCATGAACAATCGACTCTAATAATTTGACTCTCGTACTAGTGGTATGGGTTATATTAGTAGCAGTAGGAGTAGTAGTAGAACTAATAGCAGTAGGAATAGCAGTAGAAGTAGTAGCAGTAGAAGTAGCAGTAAAAGGAGTAGCAATAGGAGTAGCAATAGGAATAGCAGTAGGAGTAGTAGTAGAAGTAGTAGCAGTAAGAGTAGCAATAGATGTAGTAGCAGTAGGAGTAGCAGTAGATACAGGAGTAGCAGTAGCAGAAGCAGTAGGAGTAACAGAAGCAGTAGGAGAAGCAGTAGTAGTAGTAGCAGTAAGAGTAGCAGTAGATGTAGTAGCAGTAGGAGTAGCAGTAGTAGTAGGAGGAGTAGCAGAACCAGTAAGAGTAGCAGAATCAGTAGGAGTAGCTGTAGTAGGAGTAGCAGTAGAAGTAGGAGTAATAGGAGTAGGAGTTGCAGTAGGAGTAGAACTAGCAGTAGAAGTAGGAGTAGCAGTAGTAGTAGGAGTAGCAGTAGTAGTAGGAGTAGCAGTAGTAGTAGGAGTAGCAGTAGGAGTAGTAGTAGCACTAGCAGTAGAAGTAGCCGTAGGAGTAGCAGTAGCAGTAGGAGTAGCAGTAGTAGTAAGCGTAGCAGTAGTAGTAGGAATAGCCGTAGGAGTGGCAGTAGCAGTAGGAATAGCAGTAGCAATAGAGTAGCAGTAGAAGTAGCAGTAGGAGTAGCAGTAGCAGTAAGAATAACAGTTGGAGTAGCAGTAAAAGTCGGAGTAGCAGTAGCAATAGCAGTAGGAGTAGCAGTAGCAATAGCAGTAGAAGTAGCAGTAGTAATAGTAGTAGCAGTAAGAGTAGCAGTAACAGTAGAAGTAGCCGTAGCAGTAGGAGTAGGAGTAGAAGTTCTTTCTTTTTTAATACTCAAACACGAATTTTATTTGAATAAAGTACGTCTATGCTGACACTAATGGTTCTTTTTTTATTCAAAAAAGTGCCTTGACAGATTTCACGTTTCTGGCACTTCCAGCATATAATATACGTTATATTAGGAAGATTAAAAAAAGATTACCAACATTGGATTAGATTTGCGGAGTGGCTCGAATTTTTTTACATTTTTTCCACTAAGCGTCGCTCCTGTAGGGCTTTGCGACCTTCCCTACCGCACGTGCGCTATGCTCATAAAAAAAGTTACTATTCTTAAATATTATTCGGTATTGCCAATGATCTACTTACCTGGTAATTACCTTATCAGTATTAGGTATTCCCAACGTATTACCAGGTATTCTCAGGGCGTTATATATTTCGACTGTGGTGCCATGTATTTACAAAGTATTTTATCGAGAAATTCCTTTATTTCTGAATGTTATTATTATAATTTGCCTCAATATATTTTAGACTGTAGATATAAAAGAAAAGGAAATCGAGGTGCTGAACAATATGGCAAAAGATGGACAATTTCACGAAAAGCAGTTTATGAAATTGAAAGAAGAAATCGTGCATTTAGAAATGTAATACACTTTTTTATTAGAATATAGTCTGTCAAGTAAGACGTGTCCGCGATAATTCATTTTTGGTTAGATGCGATTCTAGCGATTCAACAAAAAATCGGTAGAGGGAAACTTTGTCTAAGACGCATTTTAGTAAAAATATCAGTCGATTCGGAACTTTCGTCGAAATCACGTAAAATCCAAAATGAATCACTTGTCTGAGCGTCAGTTCGAGGTAGTCCTTCTTTGTTCCCATCCAAAGGGGCCTAAAATTACACATTCCGCTGCCGCTAAATATATTAAAAAGTCGGTATCGTTTGTAAAGAAGTGGGTAAATCGTTTCAACAAGACGAAAAATGTCGACGACTTGCCAAAACGTGGCTCGGTGGGCAGTCTCTCCGAAACTCGAAAAACGAATCGCGTGAGCGGGAGCGACAAAATTAAGAAAATCGGCTTTAAATGTGTCCCATAAGAGCATTTGACAACATCTTCATGCTCATGATGGCAAATTCGTAAGCACGTTGAAGAAACTTTTGCTGAGCGAAAATCATCGCGCGAAACGGCTCGCTTGGACCCACGCTAAGATACTAGAGTGAACCTCACAATCGCCGTCCCTTGTAAAGAGAAAGCTCAGAGGAAAGACTCTGAGGATTTTGACTCAGTTGTCTCGCGAGATTCAAAAAATTGGAGATCACTGTAGAAAATCTCGTCGACAGCATGCCTCGAAGATGCCAGGAGATTATTGATGCAGGATACGATTGGATAACTTACTAAGGTAATTGCGCCATTGTTAGCACACCAAAGAATACATTTATGGCAAAAAATGTTTTCGAAACGCTTTTTTCGAGAATACGAGCGGTCAGGTTCTTACTTGACAGACTGTATCTAATTTTTTAAAATTGTTCTTGTGCATTATTAGTTCCATTTAATTTTTGTAGAGAAAATGGAAAATTAACAGACACCAAAACTGATTTAGAAAGACAAATAAGCGATTTACGAGACGAGTGCGAGAAATCAAACGAACACGGTAAGAACGTAGAAAAGGAATTGCAAATCCTGGAAAACCAGTTAAAAATTGTTCTCGATCAAAAAGAGGAAGATTATGTTTTTTATAAAAAAACACATTGCAGATCTTTTAAGGTAAAATATGAGATGTTACGAGGATGATTTTTTAAGTTATCTGCCTAGCTAAGAAGGACAACTAGCAGAGTTTAAAAAACATATTTTTCTACATACTTACATGGGGCGAAAAGTTCCAAGACTTCCCGAGAGCTAGCAGCACAAACAAAAAAAGCATAAGAGTCTCAGTTGTCAAGTTTCAGAAGATTCGTCTAAAATTTTCATGACATTCTGTCTATTAGTTTGCGAGTTACTGTTTGAGTGACGCTATTTTTAATTTTTGCAAAATGCATGCAAAACGATGGAAAAAAAAATAAGCCAGATGATGCGCTGAATATCTCGACTACATAGAAGGGTCTACTAGCTACACCAAAGAATAATCAAAACATCGAAAAAGCAACAGTCAGCATAGCGCCAGAACTCGTAATTACCACCCAGCCGGCAAACATCGATGCTCGGACGATCACTTCCGACCCCCCCCACCAACAATCTGCGTAGACGCCGACCTATAAAAGATGGCGACCGCACGTCGGTTTCTCAGTTAAATTCGAGCGGCAACAGAAGCAAGATCACAGTATCGAGTAGCAGCAGCAGCGGTAGCACCTGGAAATGCCAAATGAGATTTTGGCGAAACGTCGTGCAAATTTATTGTTAAACGAACGGATTGAAACCAGGAATTTTATTGTATTACGTTCCACCATTCGTGAAAACCTCTATTGTAACATACATACATACATACATATATATATATATATATATATATATATATATATATATATATATATATATATATATATATATATATATATATATATGTATATGTATATGTATATGTATATATATATATATATATATATATATATATATATATATATATATATATATATATATATATATATATATATATATATATATATATATATATACCCGCGGTAGCGGGTAGGTACTCTCTTCATGATCCCAGTGGGAGACAGACCTACTTCAGGAAAGCAACCCTGCCCACGCGAGCCTTGATTCTCCTTCCCGCCTTTCTTGGAGGGGAATCATGTCCCAACCTTATCTCCATATTATCAGTTCCCTTCCCAAATCCTATTTTTTTTTCCACTCACCAAGACGTCTGGCCCACGTGGTGTTTTATGGCCAATACCTCTCATAAATCTATGGAACGAAAACTTTATAGAAGGCCCCCAGTCCCCAGCAGTTTGAGTAACCCCGACCAAGGCAGCGGTCAGAATAGGGCTCGAACAGGGGGTGCTAAGAATCTCTGGGTTGGACCAGGCTGCCGACTATACATAGCGACCTATAATGCGAGAACAATTGGAAGTGAGGAAAGATTGGAAGAACTGGACCATGAGCTTAAAAATATTAAATGGGACATACTGGGAATTTCAGAAACAAGAAGAAGAGGAGAATACTGCCTGAAGTTACCTACGGGACACTTGCTCTTCAACAAAGGCTACGAAGACAACAGTAATGGAGGAACTGGATTATTGATACACAGAAGGCTAATACCATATACTGAGAAATTCCAAGCGATATCTAATAGAGTTATATACATAACAATAAGATTGAACAACACCTTAACAGTAAAAGTAATACAGGTCTATGCTCCTACGACAAGCCATGAAGATCAAGAAGCAGAAGAATTCTATGAGGAAATATCTGAGGCGCTTCACGAACACAGAACAAAGTATACATTGGTAATAGGAGACTTTAACGCCAAGATAGGAAAGAAAGCAGAAGATACAGAGAGTTATATAGGAAATTTTGGCCTTGGAGAGAGGAACAACAGAGGACATATGCTGATGACATTTCTGGAAAGGGAGAAACTCTATAACATGAACACCTTCTTTCAGAAAAAGGAGAAGAGAAAATGGACATGGATTAGTCCTGATGGTGAGACAAGAAATGAAATTGATTATGCACTAACAACACATAAGAACATAGTAACAGACGTGAAGGTCCTAAACAGATTTGCAACGGGTAGTGATCATAGGCTGGTCAGAGCAAAGGTGTTTTTTAACAAAAGACTCGAACGAAAACGTTTACACAACAAGAAAACAAATAAAACAGATAGACAAACACTAAAAGAAAACGTAGAACAATACCAAAAACAGATTACAGCCAACCTTAATAACAACACATTAACTACAGGAGCAAGTTTAGATGAAAGAAACAGAAAAATAATTGAAACACTAAAGACCACCGCAGAAAAAATATCTCTCCAACCTACGAGGCGAAAGAATAACAAGCTTAGTGAAGAAACAAAAAGAATGTTGGAACAACGAAGACAACTGATACACGAAGGAAAGAGATTAACTGTCGAATATGCAGAACTGAATAAGACAGTACGAAAAGCGGTTAAACAAGACATAAACAAATACAAGGAAAACATGGTTAAAGATCTTATAGAGAAAAACAAAGGATTAAAAGTTTTTAGAAGAGCAAACGCCTGTAAAAGTGAGATAATTAAATTGAAGGACCAAGAAGGAAACATAATCAATGACAAGAAAAATATCCGAAACAGAATTACAACTTTCTATCAAGACCTCTACAGTTCAAAAGTCCAAAATGTAGTAGTTGAAAAGGACAACTCATCAACAGACAAAAGAGTAATTAATGTCAACTCAGAAGAAATTCCTGACATAGAAATGGATGAAGTTAGGAAAGCCTTACAACAGATGAAAAGTGGAAGAGCGGCTGGAGAGGATGATATTATACCTGAAATGCTAAAATGCGGAGGTGAAGCCCTAATGAATGAATTAAAAGATCTTTTTAATGAATGCCTCAAATGTGGAAATATACCAGAAGACTGGGAAAACGCTATAGTCATCTTAATATACAAAAAAGGTGACCCCGAAAACCTAGAAAACTACCGGCCAATTAGTTTACTTTCCCAAGTTTACAAGCTGTTCTCACGAATCATAACAAACAGACTGGAACACAAAATGGAATTATACCAACCGATAGAACAGGCTGGATTCAGATCAGGCTTCAGTACGATTGAACACTTGCACACATTGAGAATACTAATCGAGAAGGCCACCGAATATAATATACCAATGTGGCTCACATTTGTAGATTTTCGCAAGGCTTTTGATACAGTGGAAAAATGGGCGCTTATAAGAGCTCTTAGAAATGCTCGTATAGACCACAGATACAGCGAACTGATAGCCAGAATATATAAACGAGCAACACTCAAAGTTATGGTAAACCAAGAACTGACAAACAAGGTCCCAGTGAACAGAGGAGTAAGGCAGGGCGATGTAATATCGCCTAAGTTATTTACAATGATCTTGGAAGATGTATTCAAGGAACTGAATTGGGACGAAAATGGCCTTCTGATAGCTGGTGATCGGCTAAACAACCTGAGATTCGCAGATGACATTGTAATTATAGCAAACAATAAGAATGAAATGATCCAGATGATCACTGATCTCCACCACCAAGCAAGAAAAGTGGGACTTGACATAAATTTCTCCAAGACAAAGTACATGAGTAACGAATACACCAATGATGAAAATATAGTGATTGAACATTCAACAATAGAAAAAGTAAACACATACATCTATCTGGGCCAAATAATAACGATAGGAAAGGAAAACCAGCAACTTGAAATAGAAAGAAGGATACGTATGGGATGGGCAGCATATGGAAAATTGAAATATGTACTGAATATGAACATTCCTCAAAGATCAAAAACCCAAATTTATAATCAATGTATCTTGCCAGCTACAACGTATGGAGCCGAGACATGGGTTTTAACTAAAAGAACAATAGAAAAACTACAAGTCCACCAACGAGCAATGGAAAGGAAGATGTTGAGTGTTACTTTGAAGGACAAGAAAACTAATAAATGGATTAGACAACAAACAAAGGTCGATGATATCACCAAACGGATAACATCTCTGAAATGGAGCTGGGCCGGCCATGTAGCGAGAGCGACGTGTAAGTGGAGTGGCAAGATCACTAGGTGGAGACCATGGGGTGAAAAGCGAAGCATAGGAAGGCCCCAACAGAGATGGAGCGACGATCTGAAGAGAGTCGGAGGACTTAACTGGTATCAACAAGCACAACATAGAGAAAAATGGAAAGATTTGAGAGAGGTCTATACCCGACAGTGGGTAGAGAACGGCTGAAGGAAGAAGAAGAAGATATATATATATATATATACATATACATATACATATACATATACATATACATATACATATACATATACATATATATATATATATATATATATATATATATATATATATATATATATATATATATATATATATATATATATATATATATATATATATATATATATATATATATATATATATATATATATATATATATATATATATATATATATATATATATATATATATATATATATATATATATATATATATATATATATATATATATATATATATATATATATATATATATATATATATATATATATACATATACATATATATATATATATATATATATATATATATATATATATATATATATATATATATATATATATATATATGTATATGTATATATATATATATATATATATATATATATATATATATATATATATATATATGTATATGTATATATATATATATATATATATATATATATATATATATATATATATATATAATATATATATATATATATATATATATATATATATATATATATATATATATATATATATATATATATATATATATATATATATATATATATATATATATATATATATATATATATGTATATATATATATATATATATATGTATATGTATATGTATATGTATATGTATATGTATATGTATATGTATATGTATATATATATATATATATATATATATATATATATATATATGTATAGGTATATGTATATGTATATGTATATCGGTTTACAACATTCTCCGACGTTTTCCGACCTCCAATCTCCATTCCTTTCGATCGTTCTATAGATCTTCCAGGTACCTTCGTTGGTGACTCTTTCTCTTCTGGATATTTCTGCTGCTCTTCTCCAGTCCATTTTCGTTGCTCTCAGTATGGTTAATGCTCTTTCCTTCAGAGGCCAGACTTTACAGGTGATAATGTGCTACTTTTCACTATAGTTCCAAATATCTTCTTTTTGTTTGTTTTAATTATAAATTTATCACGTAGAATGCTGTTTAGCAGTTTAATGACCTCTCTTCCTGTCGTATTTCTCTCTCTGATTGCCCTGTCCAGTTTTCCATCCTCCGAAATTTTTATACCCAGATACTCGTAGTAGCAGTTTTATCGTGGTTCGATCGTTTAGTATCAGATCTTTTTCTTGTCCTCCAATACATGTCCTGTCTTCTTTATGTTGACTTCTAAACCCTAATCTGTGTACTCGTTAAATAGTTTTCTCGTTATGTAGTTCAGGTAGTAGCGATCTTGAGCTAGGTAAATAACTTAAAAAAAAACACCCTTAAATCTTAAGCAGAATCATAAATAAATTTTGCTTTAGTTACTTCTAAGTTACTCTGTTTCAGAACACACGATGAAATTGTACAACAAAATCAAAAGGAGCTACATACTTTGAGACAACAAGTGCAGGAAATGAACAACAAACTCGCCAATGAAAAAAGTGCGTACGAAACGTTATCTCAGATTCATAAAGAAATTTCTGGAAAATTCATGAAAACTATTAAAGACTTAGTTGACGTAAAGAATTCCAAGCAGGAAATTGTAGAAAAACTGAAGAACAATCAAGAAATCATAGTTGGACTAGAACTTGAAAAAGTATGCATTTTGTACTCGTATTTGTGATCTAAAATTTGATTTGTACCTAGTTTTTTGCTCAGAAATTGCGGCATCATTGTTTCTTAACCACTTACCATTTTATTTAATCTCTTAATTAATAATACATGCTCAGTTCCTTCCTCTTGGAGGCTGGCTAAGGTCTGCTTTATGGGGGGCCTCCTCGGATATTACAAGTTATTGGACCTGTTGCCGTATTGACTAGTTCTGCAAGGTCTTCAAGATGGCAGGATATAATCTCCCTTTCAAAATGGTTTATCTCCTTGTTCCCACTGAACACATTGTCCAATGATCAATATGTATATTTCAAACGTTTAATTAGTAATATTACTGACAACTTGGGACAGGTTGATGAAGTCTTCACTCATTAATCGAAGAGAATTTTTCGTTTCGATAATTTGGTAATTCTGAAGAAATTTTGTTTCATTGGATTTAATGGCTTGTAGAAAAGGTTTTTCAAGAGATATCTCATGTGTAGGAAACAACTTGTTGATTACAATGTTTTCTTTGGCTCTGGTATACACAATTCGGTTGGTTCATTGTGGGCTGGGTAGGTGATTGTGCCTGTTTGTGCCCCATTTTACAAACGACCACTAGAAGGCGCTATTGAGATGTGACATTACCATTGTTGTAAAATTTGACATTTGTTATTATTCAAAGAGTGGCAGCTCAGAAATGGGCCGAGTGTTTGTTTACAGTGAGCATTTAAAAAAAAACAGTTTTGTGAACAAATGGAAATTTCAGATGAAGGTTTTTGTTGGATGATTTTTTACGGTTTTAGCAAAGGCTTAACTCAATTTTGATAATGAATGACCATCAGAAAAGTCTGTTTACAATTGGTTTGCAGAATCTCGTCATGGCCGTGCTTCCGTCAGCGATGAATTTCGTGAAGGTTGACCAAAATCAGTTGTTGTTTCAAGAAACATCGATGCTGTACGAAACATGATTAAAGAGGATCGGCATATAACTTGCCGTGAGATAAAGGCATTTTAGGCATATCAAGGATTGTAGTACATTCGATTTTGCATGAACTTTTAGCTGTGAAAAGGATCTGTTCCCCATGGATTCCGCATAATTTGACCGAAACTCAAAAACACGCTCGTGTCAATTGGTGTAAGGAAATGCTCAAAAAATTCGACTGAGGACATACAAAATCCGTTTATAACATCGTAACAGGATACGAAACTTGAATATATTCGTACGAGTCGGAAACTAAGCAATAATCAACTATTTGGGTGTTCCAAGATGAACCCAATCCAATAAAAGTGATTCGTTCACGAAGAACTTCCAAGAAAATGATCACTTATTTCTTTGGTTATACTGGACATGTTGCAACCACTGCTTTAGAGGATCGAAGAACAGTTAATGCTGAATGGTATACAACAATTTGTTTGGCAGAAATCATCGATGAAATCAGGACAAACAACCGAAAGGGTCGCATCAGTTTTCATCATGACAATGCCAGCTCTCACACGGCACGTCAAACAATTGATTATTTGACCGAGAAAAACAACATTGCCCGTATTCACCTGATTTGTCACCTAACGACTTATTCTTGTTTCCAAATGTCCAAAAAAAAAAATGCGTGGACACCGATTTTCATCACCTCAAGAAGCTGTTGAATTCTTCCAAAACCATATTTTTGAAGTACCAACTTCAGAGTCGAAAAAATGTTTCGAGAATTGGTTCGAATGCATGCAAAACTGTATAAATCTTAAAGGCGAATATTTGGAGAAACAATAAAATGATTTGTTCCAAAAAATTTTTTTTAAAAGGTAGCCTCCGTATTAATTCAATAAAAACACTTTTCTACTTCCTAGCATGCCCCAAGCTGGAGTATTGTTATTTAGTCTTGTTTTCCATATATCGAGTGTGTATTTGGGAATTTAAGAATGTCACAACAGAAATCGGCCTTTTGATAGAAACATCATTTCAATCCCTAAATATACTTTATGCGTCCCTATTTCTTCGTCATATTGTATTCTTTTTAAGGATGAACTAAATAAACAAATACAAAAACTAGAAGAAGACTTACAAATGTCAAAACATATGGTTATTCAGTTAAACGAAGAAAACAACCACATACAGAACACCTACAATAAAGCTTTGGAAAAATGTGTAGTTTTGGAATATGAGGTAACTTTATTTAATATACTTTTTAGTATTCTGTACGGAACACTTATAAGATCACTTCGGTGTCTGTCTGTTTACCTGTCTGTCTGTCATAACAGATTTTCTCCGAAGCTATTTTACATACAAAGTTGAAATTTAGCACTAATATAACAGTAATAATAATAATAATTAAAAACTTCTCCTAATGCTGCTATAGAAATCCACAGTAACTCTATATACACGGAATACTGGGACACCCTGTATATATATATATATATATATATATATTATATATATATATATATATATATATATATATATATACGAGGTATATCCACAAAGTAAGTTCCGTTTCTATTTCTATCCGCGGCTGCGCTGTGATCGCAGTTCCGAGCATGCGTGGCAGTTACTCTGACTCGAGCAGAAAAAATGTACGCAATTTTCAGATCGCTGCTGCCGACGTGTTCTTTGTAGTGCTTCTTTATGATGTCAGCCTTAATTGAAAATGCCGCCGCTTGTGAAATCAGATCTGTGATTCGTTTTTCTAAATGCAAAGAAAGTTAAACCAAGTGAAATTTATCGGCAAATCTGCGAGGTTTACGGACAAACTGCTATGAGTGATTCAATGGTTAGAAGATGGGTCAGACAGTTCAGTGAAGGACGTGATCAAGTGCACGATGAAGAACGATGTGGACGCCCGTCTTTGGTTACTGATGAACTGGTTCACGCAATTGAAGAGAAGCTTAAGCAAAACCGTAAGTTTACAATTAGTGCTCTTGCTATGGAATTTCCGCAAATCTCACGATCACTAATTCATGAAATTGTTAATGAAAAACTGAAAGAACATGTTACACAGGCGGCAACCTTCTATGAAGAAGGCATACAAAAACTTGTGCCACGCTATGACAAGTGCCTACAAAATTTCGGAAGCTATGTAGAAAATTAGTTTAACAGTTGTAGATTTTTGTACAATAAATATTTTTTCTGTATCTGTACACGTTTTTTTTATATAACCAAACGGAACTTACTTTGTGGATATACCTCGTATATATATATATATATATATATATATATATATATATATATATATATATATATATAGATATACATATATATATATATATATATATATATATATATATATATATATATATATATATATATATATATATATATATATATATATATATATACCGGTAGTTATGGAATTCACTGCATATATTGGAACTGATGGATCTGTGTAACAAAACCGATTGCAGAAAATTTACCTTAAATAGCGGATCTCAATAATAGAGAAAAAAATCGACCTTAAAGAAATAATGATAAGGATACTCGACATATGGAAATACGTAAATCAGACAGATGGTCATTTTTTCGATCCCGTCAGTCGGCTATTTTCAAATAAATTTAATAAAAAAAATATTATAATATTTTTATATTCTAAAACCTAAAGATTTACGGTTCCTTTGGTATTCGCATTCCAAAGATTAAAGAATTTATGCCACGACTGCCGTGTTTTCTTTTCAATGAATGTTTACCAATTACGGAGGTAAGGTGTCATAAGGGTCAATGTTTTTTTTTAAAGAGAGTTGGACTGACTAGGTGATTAAGAAATTTGCAGAAAATGTAGAAGAAGTTTTCAAGGAACTCGAACGGGAAAAAAAAGGAATCAGTATAAATGGACAAAAGTTAAATCATCTTGCGTTATGTTGATGATGTAGTGTTAATATCGGATAATTTTGATGACATACAGGAATGATTACCAAACTACAAAACAAATCAGAGAGGGTAGGACTACAGCTGAATAAAGATAAGACAAAGGCTGTGATAAACGAAAACAGTCCACTAGGCTTGCGAATATAGGGCAGAAAACTTGAATACGAGGAATACATCTACCTAGGGCAAATAATATAGTATGGAAAAGCAAATCAAACAGCAGAAGTACAGAAAATAATCAGACTGGCAGCATTTGGCAAACAAAGGAAAATACTAATCAACAAAAGAATTCCTCTGAAACTAAGAAAGATTGTATTCGATCAATGCATTCTACCGGTACTCACCTATGCGGCCCAGACATGGACATTGACTAGGAAGATGATGGACCAACTGAGTAAAAGACATAGAGCAATGGAACGCCAGGTGCTGAATATAAGATTACAAGACAAAATCAGAAACTAAAGTATAAGACAAGAGATCAAAATGATAGACTGAAGAGAACATGTATCAGGTTTGAAATGGAGATGGGCAGGTCACACAGTGAGACAACAAGATGAGAGATGGAATAAAATAATTTAAGAATGGAGGCCATTGTTGGGACAGAGATTCAGAGGAAGACCCCAAACAAGATGGAAAGATGACCTGAAAAGAACGGCTGGTTTAGAATGGATCAGAAAGACGCAGAATCAAAAAGGATGGAAAAAGGAAGGGGAGGCCTATATCGGACATTGAATGGAAGAAGGCTTATTAGATATATAGATAGAATAATAATAATTGTCTTATAAATGGTATATCTGTTAGACAATAAACATTATTGTTATTATTTTTGTTCTTCCTTCTCACATTGCCCAAATGTGAGTAAGAAGAACAAAAATAATAATAATAACACAGCCCCCACAAAAAAAAAAAGTGGGGTATACTTTTGATGCGATATATCAGATCCGTAGTATTTTTGCCCGTTGATCACGAATCTGACGTCAGAATATCGCCATCACATCTCAATTTTTTTTTAACCTCAAAAAATAGGTAAAAATTAGTAAAAATTAAGAAAAATATACTCCTAAAAAATTAATTCAAGCTTTTTCATGAATCCAAAGATGTATTAATATGTATTCGGACACGCTAAGCTAATATTCATTGGTTGGATTGAGCCATACAGTTCTGTTTTCTTTCTAACCTCAATAAATCAGACAGATATAGTGCTTCTCGAATGCAAAAACGAATTCAAATTAAAATTCAACCGATCCTTACCAAATTTGGTACACGGGGATTTTTTGGGTCGCTGATCACGAATCTGAGGTTGGATTTGCAAAATTCAAGATGGCAGATGTTTTCGCGCCATTTTCAACGCCGAGAAAATTCATCGGTCGATTTTTATTCTTCTACCTGCATCCAGGGCACCTCCACGTGGTGACGGTGGGCAACGGTGTTACTCCACTAGCCGGCAGAGTCCCTGGATAACGGCTTAGATGCCGTCATGGCAGGTAGAAGAAAGAGAATTACGATGCAGGGACTCGGAAACCCAGTATCGACGGTTGGTCAGGGTGGGAAAGCGGGCCCGCAGCCGTCGTCATCCAGCGACCCTAGCTCTTCATGTGTGGGTGACTTGGCTCATGTAGAGTATAATGCTACAAGAAAACGGTCTCACGGTACAAGAACTTTTCATAAGTGCGATAAAAACAGTGCAAAATAATGTTGAACATCAATAAGAAGGCGATTAAATATTCCAGACCAGCAATATGGAATAGACCATATAGTGAAAATGATTGCTACTTTTGTATGAATGTTGTATCTAGGCATAACCGAAAAAAATAAAAGCACTATTACTTATAACGATGTTTCGACAGTAACAAGACCAACTAAACTAATTCCGCCTCCTGAACCACTTGATGCTGATGTTATGGAAACAAATGATTTCACCTTATCAGTTCATGCCGATAACATTGAGACTGTCGAAAAAGATTCAAACACTGTTACTAATGAATGTTCTAGTGACAACCTATCATATACTAGTGACACAGATAAAGAATTTCTACCATACAACCGTAAACCAGAACCAATACTCGTATCACAGTCAGAACTTAGTAATCTAGTCAGAGATTTAGGCTTATCCAAAGATGGTTCAGAGCATCTTGCTTCCTTTTTAAAGAAAAGACATTTACTTAAGCCAGAAGCTACAATTTCTTATTATAGAAACAGAGATGAAGAATTTCGAAAATATTTCACAATGGACGAGGAATTGTCACTTTCATATTGTACCGATGTAAAAGGTCTAATGGATGAATTTCAAAATAACTCATACGATCCTGAAGAATGCAGACTGTTCATTGATTCTTCTAAACGGAGCATTAAGGCAGTTTTGCTGCATAATACCAACGTTTACGCTCCCATTCCGATTGCTCATTCCACAGTTATGGAAGAGCAATATGAAAAAATGAAGCAGCTTTTGATAAAAATAAAATATGCTGATCATAACTGGAAAATTTGTGGAGATCTGAAAATTGTAACAATATTGCTTGGCCAACAGTCAGGGTTTACACTTTATCCCTGTTATAAATGTCTGTGGAATAGCAGAGACAGGGAACGTCATTATAAGAAAAAAAAAATTTGGCCAAGAGAATCGTTCACTCCTGGTGAAAATAATGTATTGTTTCCACCATTGGTAGATCCAGGAAATGTTCTTATTCCCCCGCTTCACATTAAGCTTGGACTTATGAAGCAATTCACGAGAGCATTAGATACAAACGGTCGATGTTTCAAATATTTGCATAAAAAATTTCCGAAATTTTCTGAAGCTAAAATTAAGGCAGGCGTATTTGACGGGCCACAAATAAGAAAATTGTTTCAAGATTCATTATTTGTTACTAAAATGAATAAAGTTGAAAAAGCTGCTTGGCTTAGTTTTAAAGAAGTCGCAACAAACTTTTTGGGCAATAATAAAAGTCCTAAGTACAAAGAAATAGTCGAGAAAATGGTAAAAAATTTTCAAACATTAGGTTGCTTAATAAATCTAAAATTACATTTCCTGGACTCTCACATCGATGATTTGCCAGATAATCTTGGTGACTACAGTGAGGAGCAAGGGGAACGTGTTCACCAAGATCTGAAAATCATAGAAAATCGGTATCAAGGACGATGGGATGACCATATGCTAGCGGACTATTGCTGGTCGCTAAAAAGAGAAACAAGTCCTCAAAAGCGTTTGGGCAGAAAGCCTTTGAATAGGTCATTCGCGAAAAAAAGAACAAGATACAGCCAAAAAAAAGGAAAGTTAGGCGCGGGTCTAACCTTCACAATTCTAGGGCTTAAGGGTCTACTATTTGAGGAGTATATGGTTTAAAAAAGTCCTGGTTTTGAGTTTATTGGGTCTCATTTTTAAAGTTAAGGGTTATTGAGGTCTATTTTTTTGAGGTTACAGGGTGTGGGAGTCTAAGGTTTCAGGGTTTAGGGTTTAAGAGTATCAGGTTTGAGGATTCCCCAACTGTATACCAAATTTGGTAGGAATCGGTTGGTTTTCAAAAATTTTGTCCGCCATCTTGGATCCGCCATTTTGCAGATCCGACCTCAGATTCATGATCAGCAACCCAAAAAACCCCCGTGTACCAAATTTGGTAAGAATCGGTTGAATTTTAATTTGAATTCGTTTTTGCATTCGAGAAGCACTATATCTGTCTGATTTATTGAGGTTAGAAAGAAAACAGAACTGTATGGCTTAATCCAACCGATGAATATTAGCTTAGCGTGTCCGAATACATATTAATACATCTTTGGATTCATGAAAAAGCTTGAATCAATTTTTTAGGAGTATATTTTTCTTAATTTTTACTAATTTTTACCTATTTTTTGAGGTTAGAAAAAAAAATTGAGATGTGATGGCGATATTCTGACGTCAGATTCGTGATCAGCGGGCAAAAATACTACGGATCTGATATATTGCATCTAAAGTATACCCCACTTTATTTTTGTGGGGCTGTGTAATCTTCATTATCTAACAGATATACCATATACAAGACCATTAAGCATAAATAACATAATACAAAGAAAAGAAAAAAAAAAAGAAAAGTAAAGTATTAATATAGAACAAAGGAGACAAATATCATTAAAACAACATAGAATTAAATAAAATTGGAAAATTAAAATTAAAATGATACACTTGGAATAAATACCTATATATGCAACAATTTATTTTTTAATAATTTGACAAACTGCGCAAATGACAGGTTGTTCACGTCAGTGTCGTTACAAGTACGGTTGAAAACGCTCATAGCCTGAAACAGTGGTTTTGATGAGAAAATTAGTTGATGCAGTAGGTAAATAGAAAACAGAAGAGATCAATCTATTAGAAACGTAAAAATTTACTTGGAATAATAAGTCAGGAGAGTCTACAAGAGATTTACATAATTTTATAAGAAAACAGACCAGATGGTAATTTCTTCGATTCGTTTATAAAGGTAACTGAAAACGTTCAGTTATAATGACCTCATCGACTCCCCTATCAGGATACACACCATCATATTTTAATATAAGAAATTTGGCAAATTTTTTTTGAACACTCTCTACCTGCCTAATATACTTAGCGTGTATTGGATGCCAAACAATTTCACCATATTCAAGTCGTGAAAGCACATAGCTCGAATATAAAGTTTTTAATGATTTACTATTATGAAAACCACTAGAATTACGTATTATGAAACCCAACGTCCTCATCGCAGTACTGTATATCCAATTAATATGATGGGCAAACGAATGTTTCGGATCAAAAATAATTCCAAGGCCCTTGAAGGTGTTATAGCGTGCAATATCTTCATTATCTAATTTATACTGGAAGTCAATGGTACTAAATCTATTCCAGTGGGTCAAAAAGAAGCACTTACCGGCATTTAATCGCAACCTATTCAACTCACACCATTGCTGTAATGACTCCATATCATGTTGCAATGAAAGGCAATTACTAGAGTCTCTTATGGTGCAAAAAAGCTTTAAGATGTCAGCAAATAAGAGAAAATAACTAGTTATGTTATCACCAATGTTGTTAATGAAAAGTGAAAAAAATAAAGGTGCAAGGTTGCTACCCTGTGGTGCACCACTTGTGGCACTAAACGTTGAGGATTTATGGCCACGAATTTCGACGTATTTTAAGCGGTTACACAAATAAGACTCGAAAAAGTAATTAGGTTATTGCTGAAACCCAGGAATATAAGAATTGATGGACCCATCAGAGCTGCACTTTTCTTTGTCAGAGCCATAGTTTCGAGTTCGTAGGTAGCCACAGGAAAATGCAAGAATCAAAGTCTTTTAAGATTTATGGTAATTTCTCCATCCTTTAATATATATTTTAATATCCCGAACGCAGCCCAAGATAGTCCGCTTACGTTTTCTATGTTCTTACTATCTATCTTCAACTGGGGACTATCCTTGCTCATTATCTTTGTCTTATTAAAGTTCATCCTAAGACAAACCTTCCGTGACGCTGAGTTTAGTTCTATTAGCATCTGTTCTACTTTTCTGATGTCCGAGGAGACTAAAACTATGTCGTCTGCAAAACGCAGATGGTTCAAGTAAGTTCCATCAATATTTATGTCCTTACCTTGCCACGAGAGTTCTGTGAAAATATCTTCCATAGTCAAGGTGAAGAGTTTTGGCGAGATCGTATAGCCCTGTCGGATTCCTCTTTATACTCGAATTATCGGTTTTAAGTTGTTCATTAATTTTTACGTCGAAAGTGGCATTTTAATAGATATTTTCAATAATTTCAGTATATCTGGAGTCCTTTTCGATACTGTCAAACGCCTTTTGAAAATCAGTGCAGTACAGTTAAATTTTGACTTAAAGGGTTAGTTTTAGGGGATGAAACTGGAAGTAAAAAAAAAATTACCAGGTCATCGAGTGGGGTGTCAAATGAAAGTTTGTAAGAACATAAATTCAGATATATATATATATATATATATATATATATATATATATATATATATATATATATATATATATATATATAATGTAATACTTACTTTGTAATATTTTTAAAAAATTTTCGAAAAATCGCTGTCCCCCCTTATCTCGAAAAGTACTGATCAAAAAATTTTCAAAAAAACTCTGGAATACTGAGTGTAGATTGAATAAAAATTATTACAAGTGCATTACCTTACCCCCGGAGGATGTGGATTCCTATAGAAGAGAGATTGCAAGCTCCTTGGAATACAATGAAGATACAGTAGTTGACGACATATTTGAAAACATCAAAAATAGTATAGAAAAAGCCATTCACAAAACTTGCCCAAAAGGAGAGAAATGGTAGATAAGACTACAGATGAATACAGAACTATAAATAGAGAGATATCGAGGGAAATTAGAAAAGACAAAATACAAAAAATGCAGAGGAAATTAAAAACGTTGTACAACAGAATAAAAGCTTAAAAGTCTTAAGAATGAAGAACACAATGGGACAAACAAAAGAGATATTTTACAGATCATGGAATTATTTTATCAACAATTATGTACAGAAAGAACAGAAATCAGTAAGTCCTAAATCAGGGGTCGGAGGACATCCCAGACATCACAGGAGAAGAAATCATGTCAGCCTTGAAGGACATGAAAAATAACAAAGGTGAAGACGATATTGTAGTAGAGGCAATTAAACAAGGAGGACAACAAATTATCAAATCACTTAAAATGTTATTCAATAAATGCCTTCTGGACGGAATAACTCCATCGCAATGGAATAATGCAACTATTGTCATCGTGCATAAAAACGGAGATACCTTACAAATTATTGACTCATTAGCCTCCTGAGCCATGTATACAAGCTATTCACGAGAATACTTACCAAACATCTAACAATAAATTCAGGTTTTTCCTTTTAAAAGAACAGACGGGTTTCGGCTCGGGGTATAGAAAAAACGACCATCTGCTTACAGTTAAAATCCTCATTGAAAAATTTATAGAATATAATAAGCCTCTTGTATTCATCCTTGTGGACTTTGGAAAGGCTTTTGATTCTGTAAATCAGCAGAGACTTTTGGAAGCGCTTGCTGAGTGTCGCTGCTTATATTAAAACCCAGACTAATCAATCCACCAGCAAATTTCGAATCGAAAGAGGAGTGCGGCAGGGTGATATGCTCTCACCCAAGCTTTTCGTAATACTACTAGAAATTATTCTAAAATCAATAAAGTGGGAAAGAATGGGACTTAATATTGACGGTGAAGAGTTAAATCACCTCTGATCCGCCAACGACATTGTTTTAATTACAGACAAAATACAAATTATGCTACACATGCTTCAGGAAGCTTCAAGAAAGGTTGGTCTAAAAATCAATCTATCCAAAACCCAGTTTATGACAAATCTTGTATTAAACGACATTATAAAACTGAATAACGTAGAAATAGAGCAAGTGCACCAATATAAATACATGAGACATGCAACCAGCATAGCAGGAGATAACCAAACACATGAAATTCAGCGGCGAATAGGTCTCTCCTGGGATGCATAAAGCAAACTGGCCTATGTATTCAAATCTAAACTTCCTGTGTGTTTAAAAAGAAGTATTTGACAGATGCATCCTCCCCGTTCGGAGCCGATACTCTCACAATGACGAAGAAAAACATCAATAAAATATGTGTCAGACAACGAAAGATGGAGAGGTCAATGTTAGGCGTTACTCTTAGAGATCATATCCCAAATCACATTACCACGAAGAAAAAGGCGGTACAAGACGCAGTCAAATTGATTTTACATCTTAAATGGGCTGGGCATATTGCTAGGTTTAAGAGATCCGAAGCCTATAGGAGTAGAGGTAGACCACCAAGTCGGACTGATGATTTGAAAAGAGTGGCTGGAAATTGGGTACAAGCGGCCCAGAACAGAAAAAAGTGGCAAGACTTGAGGGAGGCTTTCGTCCAGCAGTAGACAGTATAAGCTGATGATTATGATTACTTTTAATAATCTATCTGATATACAAAAAAAAAAAATTCAAAGTCATCCGTTTTCAGCAAAAATCGGGTTGTGTTTTGTGAAGTCATTGATTATTTTTTACCTCCGGAAAAAACATTTCTATTTTAAAAGCAATCAACGTACGAAACACTAATTGCGCAAGTGCGACTTGCACTTGGCCGGTTATCTTTTTTATTAGTTTAGTTATTAGGATACAAGATAAATACTAAACGATGTGCGTTATTCATATGAATTATTCTTTTAGGTTAAGAGGCTTGAATTAGGGCATCATCATGCAAGTAAGGAACTTAAGGACATAGATTCAAGTGGAAATGACTCAATTCTGGTATTAAAAATAATATTCATTTTTTTATAGGCATAGCACATGTCCTGTGAGGAAATCCACGGTGAGAAACACAGTGCTGGGCAAATTATTCTAAAGGGATGAGGTTCTCCATAAAAAAGATTGCTTGAAAAAGGTTGTACGAGGTGTGACAAGCTGAACTTCATACAGATGTGAAATATTAGCACGACGTGTATTCCTAGCATGCACCACTTTGAGAGGAATTAAGCGGGCTATATCCATCGAAAACTTTCCATGAAATTACTTGTAGAATAAACTTGGGTCGCCAACCCTTCTTTGATATTCCAGGGAATCCCGGATGCCGGAGAATTCTGGGTCTCCAATAACGCGAACAACCCTCTTCTGAATAGAATCCAACTAATGCAATTTATGTTTGGGAGTAGGTCTCCAAGCATGAAAGCAGCATTCCATCGTTAGTCAAATTTGAGCTTTATACAAAATTAATGTGAAAGATAGTCCATTTTGAAGGTTAAAATTATTTAATTGCACTGTCATCCCTTGACTAATCTTTATCATGTAGATGAATTACATTATCTATTTTGATTTTAAGTTTCCTTGCGTGAAAATAATTTTCTTGCATTCGCATGATAATCTTGTAAGGAAAATTGATATTTTATTTCAATTTTCGAAAATTTTTCTTTTCAAATTCACCCAAAATAGCCTGATTTTGCCAAAGGTCTATTGGTCTTAATATATCCTACTTTGAAAGGGATCTCAGATATTAGAAAGATATTTACCAGACAGAGAAATATAAAAAAAAAAACATTCTTTAGAGTATAATCTTATTTATCACGCAACCTTACTTGGTAAACTAACATATTAACAGTTAGATAAAATAATAGTTGAAATTAACGAATATGTATGTAAGTCCAAGGAGTACAAGAGGAAAATAGCGGAAATAGTGCTAGGATCCTCTCCATCTGGAAATTTTTTTGTTAGAGTGATCTGTTAGTAAATTTGAAGACCAAGAAAGAAGTGACGCGGTACTGTGAAGATCAAAGCTAAATTAATAGCCAATAGTGGCTTATTAGTCAGAAAACTTCAGTACGTAATATAATGTGCATCCAACCTAGGGTCCCAAAACCCACCGAGATGTGATCAAAACTTCGTAAACAACAAATAAAGCGGCCACAAGGGGTTTGAATTCTCTATATTCGATTTCTGTTAATCAGACGAAGAAACGGTCCATAAATACACAAAATCAAAATAATTAAAGGACGTTTATACTAGAGATTCACACAATACTTGTATATTATATATACGAGGTATATCCACAAAGTAAGTTCCGTTTCTATTTCTGTCCGCGGCAGCGCTGCGATCGTAGTTCCGAACATGCGTGGCAGTTACTCTGACTCAAGCAGAAGAAATGTACGGCATTTTCAGATCGCTGCTGCCGACGTGTTCTTTGTAGTGCTTCTTTATGATGTCAGCCTTAATTGAAAATGCAGCCGCTTGTGAAATCAGATCTGTGATTCGTTTTCTAAATGCAAAGAAAGTTAAACCAAGTGAAATTTATCGGCAAATCTGCGAGATTTACGGACAAACTGCTATGAATGATTCATTGGTTAGAAGATGGGTCAGACAGTTCAATGAAGGACGTGATTAAGTGCACGATGAAGAACGATGTGGACGCCCGTCTTTGGTTACTGATGAACTGGTTCACGCAATTGAAGAGAAGCTTAAGCAAAACCGTAAGTTTACAATTAGTGCTCTTCCTATGGAATTTCCGCAAATCTCACGATCACTAATTCATGAAATTGTTAATGAAAAACTGAAATTTCGAAAACTTTGCTCACGTTGGGTACCCAAAATTCTTACTGAACAACACAAAAAAACAACGGATGGGCAGTGCACTTCAGTTTTTGACACGCTACAATGAAGACGGTGATGATTTTCTTTCTCGGATAGTCACGGGGGGATGAAACTTGGGTATCTTACGACACCCCAGAAAACTAAACGGCAATCAATGGAATGGAGGCACACTTCGTCCCCAACGAAAGTTACGCCTAAGCAAATCTTGACAACTCGAAAACTCATGTGCACCGTT
Organism: Pachyrhynchus sulphureomaculatus; assembly: GCA_019049505.1. Taxonomy (NCBI): domain Eukaryota; kingdom Metazoa; phylum Arthropoda; class Insecta; order Coleoptera; family Curculionidae; genus Pachyrhynchus; species Pachyrhynchus sulphureomaculatus. The sequence continues at coordinate 144,420,207 of CM032453.1, read as the reverse complement.
TTTTGGGACAGAAAAGGCATTTTGCTGATTGATTTCTTACCACGAGGCCAAACAATCAATGCACATGTTTACTGCAAGACCATTAAGAAATTGCGCCGCGCAATACAGAACAAGCGCCGAGGATTACTGTCGAAAGGTGTTGTTTTTTTCCACGATAATGCCCGACCTCACACTGCGAACGTGACAAAAGAACTCCTACTGACTGGGACGTGTTTGATCATCCTCCGTACAGCCCGGACCTCGCTCCTAGCTACTTTCATCTCTTCTTACACCTAAAATCTTTCCTTGGTGGTCGACACTTTAACAATGATGGACGAGCTGAAAGAACATGTTCCTACATGGTTGAAAACACAGGCGGCAACCTTCTATGAAGAAGGCATACAAAAACTTGTGCCACGCTATGACAAGTGCCTACAAAATTTCGGAAGCTATGTAGAAAATTAGTTTAACAGTTGTAGATTTTTGTACAATAAATATTTTTTCAGTATCTGTACACGTTTTTTTTTATATAACCAAACGGAACTTACTTTGTGGATATACCTCGTATATATATATATATATATATATATATATATATATATATATATATATATATATAAATGAAAAGTCCTATATATTATGTAACATGTCATATGTCTAAATTGAACTGTTTTGGAATTATTGCTATTTGAAATTAAGATCAAATTAAAAAAAAAAAAAAATTAAGCTAGCTTGTGTCAAACATTTACTGTCAGGTAACGACTTAACGTGTCAAAAAATGATTTATTGGCGAGAACGTTTACTGCTGCATTTTGTGAAACTGCAATTTGAGCGTAATATCATAATGGTACATTTAACAGAAACTGAAAGAATCACTTTGTTATTGATGGTTGGTTACGGAGACCGTAGGAGAACACAACAGGAGGTGTGTGATCTTTTTAACGCAGAATATCCGAATCGAAAACCTATTACCCAATCCGTAGTTAGTAAAACATTAAAACGATTTAGACGATCAGGTGATGTTAAGGAACGTTCTAAACCTGGACCTCCAAAAGTTAAAACAAGCGATGATAAAAAGTTAGATGTTTCATTGGAAATTACAGAAAATCCCCATACAGCCACTCGTCAGTTTTGCCTAGACCACAACATAAGGAAAGGTACCTTAAGCCGTATACTGAATGAAGAAAAATTGCATCCATACAAACCCATTCTATTGCAAGAATTATCTGAAGATGACTACTATAGACGCATTGAATTTTGCGAGATCATGATGGAACGAATCAATAATGATCCTAACCTAATTTATAATATTGTTTTTTCTGACAAGGCCACATTTTATCTTAAACGGAAGAGTTAACAGGCATAACTGTCGGTACTGGTCTACTGAGAATCGGTAACGGTAGACGTTTTAAGCAATTGTTATCTTAAAAATAAACCTAGAGTATTTATTAATAATTGTTTTGTCTTTTTTTTATTTTAAATTTCAAATAATAATAATTTCAAAACAGTTCAATTTAGACATATGGTTTGTTAGACAAGTAATATCTAGAATTGTTACTAGGACTCAAAACTAAAATAATATACATGGCTTTCCATTTAAAAAAAATCAAGATGGCGTAATTTCTTCGAACTGACAGTTCAAAACATTTTATTGTTAACGTCAGCATGTGCGCCGTAAAACACCCTATAACTTTCATTTAAACATTTTTTTGATACATTGATTAATAATGCTGTGGAATCATTATTCCATTCATATGGGGCACCCTGTATATATATATATATATATATATATATATATATATATATATATATATATATATACGAGGCATGTTTTTTAAGTAAGTACCGTTTTGGAATTAAAAAAAGACGTGCAAAGATATCGCTATAATTTTATTTTTACATGAAAGCCTGTACCTTAATCTACTTTTCTACATAATTTCCGTGAATATTGAGGCACTTGTCATAACGTGGCACCAGTTTTTGAATACCCTCCTCATAAAATTCTGCCGCCTGACTTGTTAACCACTGTATCACAAATGTTTTGACTTCGTTATCGTCTTGAAGACGCTGACCACCCAGGTGCTTCTTCAAGTGCAGGAACAAATGGTAGTCGCTGGGCACCAGATCAGGGCTGTATGGAGGATGATCTAGAGTTTCCCATTTAAAAGATTTGATGAGATCTTTGGTCCGATTAGCCACATGTGGACGGGCATTGTCATGCAGCAAAACGATACCCTTACTCAACTTGCCACGTCTTTTGTTCTGGATTGCACGACGCAGATTGTTCAATGTCTCACAATAAGACGTTGCATTGATTGTCTCATTACGAGGCAGAAACTCCAGTAGCAATACTCCTTTTCTGTCCCAAAAAACTGTGCACATGATATTGCGGGCAGAAATTGTTTGCTTAAACTTCACTTTTTTGGGTGATGATGAATGTCGCCATTCCATGGATTGTTGTTTCGATTCTGGTGTGACGTAGGCCACCCATGTTTCGTCACCAGTAACAATTTGGTCTAAAAAATGTTCACCTTCATTGTGGTACCGCTCAAGGAAAGTCAATGCACTGCCTAAACGTTGGGTTTTGTGCAAATCCGTCAACATTTTTGGAACCCAACGTGAACACAATTTCCGGTAATTCAAGTTCTCGGTCACAATGCGATACAAAACACTACGAGAATATTGAGGAAAGCAGTCGCACAATGATGAAATTGTAAAGCGTCTGTTTTCTCTCACCTTTTCGTCCACTTTCTGCACCAAATCTTCATTAACGACCGAAGGACGCCCACTCCGTTCTTCATCATGCACATTTGTGCGGCCATCTTTAAATGCTCTCACCCATTTCCTTACCATTCCATCACTCATAATGTTTTGTCCGTAAACTTCACAGATCTCACGATGAATATCGATCGGTTTTACGCCTTTAGCGCTAAGAAATCGTATAACAGCCCGTACTTCACAATCGGCGGGACTCACGATTGTCGGAGGCATCTTAAACACTCAGTAAACAACGTATACAATGAAGAATCAGACTGTAAAGGCGTCAGTGCGTAGACATGAGATGTAGGTTACCAGCGCGCATGCGCGGAACGCCGACCGTATCGCTGCGGCGGCGGAATCGCAAAACGGTACTTACTTAAAAAACATGCCTCGTATATATATATATATATATATATATATATATATATATATATATATATATATATATATATATTTTTATATATATATATATATATATATATATATATATATATATATATATATATATATATATATATATATATATATATATATATATGTAAAAAAATGGTGTTTTTTTAACAGAATCCCATAGAATCTGGCAGACCAAGCTTGTCTATTTTGCTCATTTAATATGTATTATAGCCCAAAATAATCTCAACATTCTATCTAATTATAAAATAGAAGTAAAACGTGTTTTATTTGATTATTTACTTATTATTTTTTTAGCAAGAAATTGAAATTTCCAAAAAAGAACTACAAGAAACTAGCAATAGTTTACACCGACAAAAAATGGAAATCTCGGAACTTCAACAAGAAATTACACGTATGCAAATCGAAAGGTTATTTCTGAACAACAAATTGAAAGCTGAAAACCTTATCACAAAACTGTTTTCCATCTTTTCCAGGTCGGAAATCGGTATGGAACTTCATGAAACTAAGAAGAAATACGAAACCGAAAGAAACTTGTCGGAGCAGTTGAAAAATACACACAAGCTCCTACTAGCGGCTGTTCTGCAACTAAAAGAAGAAGGAAAAGTCAATCCAACTGACTGCATTCATTTATTGCATATGGTTAGAAGTACTACCAACGAGTCGGTAGAGGGCAGCACAATGGAGAAATTTTAAAAATTGATCGTGGATAAAGGTACAACCCCGAACAAGAAGTTCGTATATTTCCAATCACACGACAAAAAAATTGACTTAAAGCCAGAGTATATCATAATTTCATGGTTTCAGAAATTGAACGTGGCAAGGTCTTTTGTAAAAAAGTGTATTAATTCACCACTGAGTTAATTTTATTTCGTTTTAAACAGACCTAAAACGAATATTTCTATTACGTATATTTTTCATTTCTAAAATTCCACTTTCTAATTCAATTTTTCGTCGTTTATGACGTCACAACTAGTTTCATGGATAGCTCGTTCTAGAAGAAACACTCTTTTTTGGCAAATATGAAACTGAAATTTTAGAGAGTGGGATTACAGAATGCTCGGACCCGTGTACTGCATTGCAGTGCAGTAAACGTTCTTCCAAGAGACGTTTATTCTCAGACTATTAAAAATTAAATAGTCAGCAAGTTCACTGTATTATACTGCCTCTTATTAAATCTACATGAGAAAAAATAGATAGATGGCGTTATGACCAAGTGAAAAAGTTTACTAACCCAGCCAATAACAAAATTAAAAAAAAAAAAACCTTTTCGCTATTGTTCTTTAATAACATAAAACTAGATACAGTACAGATACACTCAGTAATCAATAATTATTGTAATTAAAAATTCGCCTCATAAAATATGGTAAGTATAAGATAATTCCCCGGAAACTATAACGTGATTGTCAAAAATCCGTCATTCTAGTTTTGACCAACAACTTGTTTCTGTTATTTTAAATTATTTGTCAAGTAAATTTAATTTGGTATCATTTTTATCAATTTTAAAAAGAAAGTTTTTGAATTATTTTACTCTAGTGTTACCTATTAGTTTGCAGTGAAATAAGTGTTCATATTTTTCTTGTTTATGTTAAATTTTTAAAACCTAACCCTTTTGTTTAGTTACATATTTGTTAACGAACGCTGTAGAAAGAAGTCCAAGGTATTTCATTTGCTTTTGATAGATTGAGATAGATTATTTAATAATTTGTAGTTAAATTAGGAAAATTTTATCTTCACATATTTTTTATTTTTAGATGGACTTTATATCTTCCAACCAGCTTAATTCATACGAAGATATAATAGACAAAATTCAAGTTGAACATGAAAAATCCAAGAAGCTCAGTCAGGAAATCGAAAAAGAAAACAGCAAAATCATAATTTCTTGTTTATCCAAATCGAATTTTTCCCAAACAATCGCTCATGTTAATGTTAAAATTTTTAGTGATATTGTTGAACTTTATCATTTGTACCGTGATGAAATAAATGGGGAGATTTCTAGTTTCTTCAAGCATGAAAACTGTAAATATTATTTGGTTGAAAGTTTCATTACTAACTCACTTTATAAAAAACTTAGCAATATTAATTGGTATCTTGTAATCTCTATAAAATATGACAATATTTGTTTAAGTAGAACACTTCAAGTAAAAAATTCTATAATGCCTATAATAGAAGTTTTACCAGTTGATAATAAAGTTATCAATTGTACAGTATCAGTCTTACTTGTTATGCCTACAGATGACAACTTTTTGAATCTTACTTTAGCTACAGTTCCAATAGACATCTCCTATCATTTTGAAATGACTAAAAAGACTAAATTTCCCCACATTTCAAAAAAAATTCTGCAAATAAGCAAACTGTATAACCCAAACAGTGATTGCCTTGAAATTTTCAAACCTTTATGGATAGAATATCAATTTCTAACAACAATCGATTGTAAAGAGTTTGTTAAAATGTTTATTAACAATTGCTATCACAAGATGGACTTGGAATGTTTTGCAGAGTTAAGTAATGACTCGCAAGTTCAATTTGTGTTGAAGTTTTCAACTGGACTAGAAAAACATAGTATTACTTTTGATAGGGCTTTGAGTTTGATGACACTAAAAAGTAATTTTGAAAGTTTGGTGCATTTAAAAAACTATTTTTGCAAGAAATGTTTTGTGCTACCTACGGATGCCGATATACTTAAGAAGAATATAAAGGTATATAAATTATTTCTTATATAATTTTTTTACATTTTTCATTGTTACTTCCCCTGCTGAGGGAAGTATGATGCATGAAAGATCACCATCAAAGATTTTTGTTTTTTTCATTTTTTAGAGTTTCTAGATCACAAATAACCGGCCAAGTGCAAGTTGGACTTGCACAATTAGTGTTCTGTGTGTTTATTGTCATTAAACTAAAAATTGTTGTTACGAAGGTATAAAATGACTTCACAAAACATACTACAAATGAGTTTTTCAAATTTTAAGTGAAAATTTGCGGCCTTGAAATTGTTTTTTTTTTTTTTTTACCATATAAATTATTAAAGATAATGCACTCTTGATAATTTTCGTTCAATCTACACCGTGTGGACAATATTCCAGATTTTTTCAATATTTTTTGATCAGTGCTTCTCGAGATACGATACTAATATCCCACTCAATGACTTGGTAAAATTGTTTTTTTCACTTCCAATTTCACCCCCCAAAACGAAACCCTTAAATCAAAATTTACCTTTCAAAACTAAACGGCTCTGATGAGGCCATCAATTGCTATGTTAGTGCCAAATTTCGACTTTCTATGTCAAATAGTTTCGGAAAAAATTGGATGTGACAGAAGGATGGACAGACACTAAAATGATCTTATAAGTGTTCTGTACAGAACGCTAAAAACACAATTTTTATTTAATTTTCAAAATTTCCAAAAAAATATGTTGATTGAGAAAATGATGGTGACATTTGGATGAGTTTCGTGTTAGATTTTGAAGAAGTCGGCAGGATAATTGGCAAGATGTCAACATTACTTATTTAATCGACACAGAACACAGCCAGCAGAATTGCACCTATATGACCTGAGGAAGTTTCTAACCAAAATTGAGAATTTAATCGTTCTATAAATAGAACCAAAAATTATTTGATAGATAATAAATCAGTACAGGGATGTATCAAAGAAAAATAATATCACATTGACTATTTCCGCCGATCAATTTAATGGCCTTTTTATTGAATTACTTGCTTCTGGTCATACTGAAATCATCCCCATTTTTCAGCATGACATTTATTAAAATCAGGGACAAAATTCACCAGCTTTGAAATAAGAAAAGATTATTATTATATTTTTCCAAAAGTTTTAAAGGATTCAGGAATCTTCTTCTTCTTCCGATTTATAGTTAGTGCCTGTTTTCTTTGTTCCCTGCTCTATAGATTGTCACTCCATCTCTTTCTTGGACGTCCTGTTGATCTTCCATTCGGTGACTTGTCTCTTGTTATTCCTACTATCCTGTTGTTTGCCATTCTTCCTATGTCTTGATCCCATTCCAGTTTTCTTCCTCTTATCCACTGGTTGATATTTTCTATATTACATGCATGTCTTCACTCCTTTCTCTATCCCTCAGTGTCTTGTTTGTATGTCTCCTAAGTATTCTCATTTCAGTTGATTCCAGCATCCTCTGTATTGTATTGAGTCTTATTTCAGATGTGTAAGTCATTACTGGTCATAGTACACTCTTGTTTATTCTTGTTTTGGTCTCAACGGAGAGGAATTTATTTCTAAATATGGTATCATTGCAGCATCCCGCTATCCTATTAGCCTTGTTGACTTGATGTTTTCCTATAATAAAAATTTTGATGCCCAGGTAATCAACCCCCATCAATTGTTCTGTTAGTTTATCTTCTACCACGAGTTTGCACCTGATCAGCTCTTTTGCTATTACTACTGTCTTGGTTTTTTCAGTTGAGATTGACATATTGTTTTGCTGTCATGTAGAATTCCGATAGCAGTCTGTGCAGATCGTTCTCGGTCTCAGCTATTATTATCGCGTCATCTGCACAACATATAATTCTAAGTTCTCTGCTACCCATTCTATATTCCTTCTTTCTTTTGACATTCTTTATAATTTCATCCATGACAATATTAAATAGAAGAGGCGTTAAAGAGTTTCCCTGCCTAATTCCAGATTCATAGTTGATCGGTTCTGTCATTGGTTCTGCTAATCTTGCGACTACTTTGTTGTAGTTATATATATTCTCAATAGTTTTAATTAGGTCTAATGGGATGTTCTTATTGTATAATAGATGAATAACATCTTCTATTTGCATATTGTCGAAAGCTTTTCTTTAGTCTATCAGGCACAAGTATGCTGGAATGTTGTATTCTGTGGATTTTTCTTTTACCTGTCTCACAATGAATTCGGCATCGGTGCATGAGCGCCCACTTCTGAATCCTTGCTGTTGTTCTTCCAGTTGTATTCTCACGTTTATTTTTGTTTTAATAATCTTTGTTGTTAATTGCAGTGTACAGTTTAGTAGATTTATGCCTCTGTAGTTATTTGGATCTTCTTTTTCTTCCTTCTTGCGCATTAGTATAACTATCGCTATTCTCGATTCATCTGGGATTCTATTCGATCTTATAATCCTCTGTATAAGTGTCGGAAGTTGCTTAACCAGAGAGTGTCCCCTATATTTTAGTAGTTCATTAGCTATTTGGTCTTCGCTGAGAAATTTATGGATTCAATAATGAATGCCTTATTTAAAAAAAAAGGAATACTAATGATACATCAAACTATAGACCTTTATTTTTATTGCCAATTTCTTCTAACCTGGTACTAACCCATGAACTGATGGGAGTGGATGCATCCTCCATTGTCCAGATTTTGAAGATTTTTCTGTATCTAGAGCCGCAATGGAATGCTCATATTAATGGTTGCTGTGCAAAGTTTTCATCAAATGTTTTTCTGATGCATAGTTACGCTGACAATATCTCACTTTTAGAGTTAAAAAAGTATAGTTTCCATCCTCTCCCTTAGTCATATTACCTATGCTATTAGTGCTTATATATATATATATATATATATATATATATATATATATATATATATATATATATATATATGTATATATATATATATATATATATATATATATATATATATATATATATATATATATATATATATATATATATATATATATATATATACACACAACACACATATATATATATATATATATATATATATATATATATATATATATATATATATATATATATATACAGGGTGCTCCATATGTATGGAATAATGATTCCACAGCATTTATTAATTAGTGTATCAAAAAACTATTTAAATAAAAGTTATAGGGGTGTTATACGGCACACATGCTGTTGACAATAAAATGTTTTGAACTGTCAGTTTGAAGAAATTACGCCATCTTGATTTTTTTAAATGGAAAGCCCTGTATATTCTAGATATTATTTGTCTGACATATCTTATATCTAAATTGAACTGTTTTGGAATTATTGTCGTTTGAAATTAAAATAAAAGAGACAAAAAAAACTGTTAATAAATACTCTGGGTTTATTTTTTAAGGTAAACAGTTGCTCAAAACGCAACCGTTAACAGTGAGGCAATGACCCATTCTGTCATAAAGAGCCTGACCAGAGTTTTGCAGAGAATCCGGGGTGATTTGTGCTACTTCATATTGAATTCTTTGTTGTAAATTTTCTACAGTTTCAGGTCGACTTCAGTAAACTTTGGTTTTCAAATGACCACATAAAAAAAAAAATCGAGTAGCGTAAGGTCGGGACTCCTTGCAGGCCATTCTACAGCAACTCTTCTGCCTATCCATGGATTAAGGAAAATCACATCCAAATATCTACGAAAATTGATTTCATAGGGAGGAGGTGCTCCGTCCTTTTGATACCATGTTAGGGGTATCCAAATTATATCCATTGAGAAAAAGACCTGCACAAGTTGGAATAACTTGCTCTTAGTGTAACTATAAAAACTGTTGTCCTGTAAGATTTCCATCGATAAAAAAGGGACCAAAGATATGACGTCCACAAATCCCAGCCCACCCGTTTATCTTTGAGAATGACTGTCGATTATCCAGTGGGGATTCTCAGTAGACCAATACCGGCAGTTATGCCTGTTAACTCTTCCGTTAAGACAAAATGTGGCCTCGTTAGAAAAAACAATATTATGAGTTAGGTTAGGATCATTATTGATTCGTTCCATCATGGTGTGTTTTTGGTCTGTATGGATGCAATTTTTCTTCATTCAGTATACGACTTAAGGTACCTTTACTTATGTTGTGGTCTAGGCAAAGCTGACCTCAGCAGCTTCGAGCTGCAGCAGGAGCAAAATCATAGTATCGAGTAGCAACAACAGCAGCAAGAGCACTTGAAAACGCCAAATGAGATTTTGGCGAAACGTCATACAAATTCATTGTTAGATTAAAACCCGGAATATTATTGTATTATATATATATATATATATATATATATATATATATATATATATATATATATATAATATATATGTATATATATATATATATATATATGTATATATATATATATATATATATATATATATATATATATATATATATATATATATATATATATATATATATATATATATATGTATATATATATATATATATATATATATATATATATATATATATATATATATATATATATATATATATGTACTTTACAAGTTTTATTTGCCAGGATGGTAATGCATCAATAAATTTCTCAATTTTTTTTAGGAACTATTGTCATCTACCAGCAAATATGAAGAAAAAAATGAGTTATGTTCATTCTATATGGAATTACGGAGATTTTGGACAAAATCTCATACATGAGGCTGTACCTGCTCCAGCTTTATTTTCTTTTAGGCAACTTCCAGTCTTTCAATTTTTTGCAAGTAAGCAAATTTATTTCGTTTTGAGGCAATTTTAATTATTTTTTGTTAAAATGAACTACAACTCATGTAAGTAAAGTCTTAAAAATAATGTCCTCGGCTTATTGTACCTTTTAATAAAATGCTTTGTAAAGTTCTAAATGACTTTAGATTTCTAAACATAAAACCTAAATCTGATTGGAACAATTTGCTGGGAAATGATTTTATTTGAAAATACACAGTACGTTTAAAATTTTGTCTAATTCAACTTTGATTTGATTGTCGCTTCCCTATCGGATTTTTTTCATCAAATCAACATTTATTTGTTTCCAAATGCCTTAGTGTGTTATGGTAAAATTAGGTTTGTTACGAACAGGTCGGTTACAGTAGCGGTTTCCAGCGGCATGTATTTTTTACTTATCTAAAAACAAAAACTTTTAGTTTAGTCCTTACTTTTAAATTTTGATTAAACGCTTGAAAAATTTAGAAAATACTTAATTTTAAGTATATACTTTGAAATTCATATAAAGTTTTTTTTTAATTAATGATAATTTCGATCATCCGGTACGAATTTTTTGTAGAACCTATAATAGTGTCTATACTATCAGAATTTCGTTTTTTTTTTGAAAATGCCTTGGCTTGTTCGGGTACAAGCGAGGCGTCTGCCCTCGTAATATTTTATTAATTAAGGCCCATATTTTCCAAAAACAACTTGGGCAGACGCGTAGGACCCAAAACTTGAGACTTACGGTCTTATTTATTCAAAAACTCAAAAACAACCGTTTTTGGTTGGAAAAAGCGGGTCCAGCTTTGTCCTCCGGTATTGGCGGCGTCTCTCCTTTGTAGGTTCCCTCTTATTTTATCAAGAACAAACTAAATTTATTGATTTTATATGGTCAAATGACAGTCAATTTTTGGATCGACGTTTTTTGAGTTCTAAAGCTGGTTACGGTCTCGGCGGCGTCTGCCCTTCGGGCGCTCGACTTTTTTAGTGTTAATAAATGTTATGGCACTTGATTTAAGTAGTTAAACGACAGTCAATTTTTGGATGTATCGTTTAGGGCCTTAACTGGGCATTCCAGGGCATGGGGGCCGTAGAGTCAACGTTTTTATTCGACTCGTCCGATAGAGTGAACAACTAGGCAGACGGTTCGTCCACAGCTCAAAATTTTGGGTCTCCCTATAATTGCACGGGCCAGAAATTATTAACACGGAGTCTAGCTACTGGTGTTAAAACAAATCTAGGGAGAAACTAGATTCTTGCGTTACCATGCCGGATCTGTTGTATAATGCTACCCAACATTGCATACCAGAGTCATTTTTGGTTGGAAGGCCAATGAGCTGTGGTAAATATATTGGTATCCATATCTATGGGTTTTCCCTAAGGGATGAATCACTTTTTTGTAGCTGTTGAGGAATTACAATATATAGTATATTTTAGTCTAGGCTTACCTAAAAGGCATTTTATAACGAGCGTTCATCAAAAATTAAGAAAATATCATAGGATTATTATATCTGGTAACTGTGCGTTTTCAAGATCCTTAGTTTAGGTATCATCGTTTGACATTTTATGGGTAACATGGTAACTAATACTAACTATATTAAATACAATACTTTTTGTTCTCAATAAAATTGTGCATGTAATTCGTGCAATGTATCAGGTCAGTCAATAAGTTTTGAAAGCGTAAGTATTACATCTGTGACTTTTGATCTTATTCGTATGTCAGTGTTATGAATACGATCTTGGAGTCTAATATTTAGCATTTTCCTCTCCATTGCCCTTTGGGTTACAAGGAATTTATTTATTATACTTTTATTTAAAGCCCACGTTTCAGTGCCATATGTTAATACCGGCAGTACATATTGATCGAACACTCTGGCTTTTATTGTATTTGGGATGTCCAGTTTAAATGTAGATTGTAACCTTCCGAACGCAGACCAAGCCAATGAGACTCTTCTATCCAAATCAACCGTTAACTTATTTTTTGATATTTCGATTTTTGGTCCTAAATATATGAATGTTTGCATCTTTCCTATTCTTTCACCTTCTATTAATAGTTCCTGGCTTCACTTTCGTTTGTTCAAATATTTGATTGCCTCTACTTGAACTAATTCCTAAAAAATGACAGTAAAATTTAATTACTATCAATCGTACCAGGTGTACAAGTATGAAATGCGGATTTCAGACAACAGATGGTGCACCAATGCAGTTTGTGCTATAAAGAGTTGACACTGCGTCATTTTGTTGTGTCATCAACAAGTGCCAGACGCGCACGAGTGATAAATTGGAAAAGTGTGTGCATAGTGTTGTGTTGTGTTCAATATGTCGAAATTTATACCAAACAAAGAGCATTCGCGGACAGCATTAATTTTTTGTTTTCATTTGAAGAAAACTGCTGTTGAATCATACCGATTATTTCGAGAAGCTTATGGTGAACATGCTCCATCGCAAGATACTTGTGAACGATGGTTTCGGCGTTTCAAAAGTGGTGACTACGATGTTGCAGACAAGGAACGTGGAAAACCGCCAAAAAAATACGAAGATGTGGAATTGCAAGCATGGTTGAACGAAGATGATTCGCAAACACAAAAACAACTCGCCGAGCAATTGGGCGTTAGTCAACAAGCTGTTTCCAATCGGCTACGAGAGATGGGAAAGATTCAGAAGACCGGTAGATGGGTACCACATGAGTTGAACGACAGGCAAATGGAAAAGCGTGTGACATTTTGCTCGCTCGGTACAAAAGGATGTCGTTTTTGCATCGTATAGTTACAGGGGATGAAAAGTGGATTTATTTTGAGAATCCCAAGCGTAAAAAATCATGGGTAGACCCAGGCGCACCATCCACATTGACCGCCAGACCGAATCGCTTTTGGCAGAAAGACGATGCTCTGTGTTTGGTGGGACCAGAGGGGCGTGGTCTATTATGAGCTGTTAAAACCTGGGGGAAACGGTTAATACTAAACGTTACCAACAACAATTGACCGATTTGAACCGTTCGTTGCTTGAAAAAAGGCCAGAATACCGAAAGAGGCAACACAAAGTCATTTTTCTTCATGACCAATGCTCCATCAGATACGGCAAAACCAGTTCGCGACACGTTGGAAGCACTCAGCTGGAGCGATGGAGCATACTTTGAATAAAGCACTTTTTATCATTCTTCTTAATTTAACATGTTTTTTTAAAAAAAAATCCGCATTTCATACTTGCACACCTGGTATTTTATTCAGATTAAAAAGTGCTTTTTATAGCTCTGGTGTATATTTTTGAATTTACTGTACTTCCCTCTTTGCGGACCCTACAGCCTTGGCATAAAAAGTATCACTTTCGCATTGAAGATGATTAAAATAGTTTCCATAATTGAACTAAATAATAGAGCACGTTATACACCCTATAAAGCGTAATTTAATATAAATTGTATTAAAACCTTATAAAAACCATTACGTTTTTAACTAATCCATATATAATCTAGCACGGCGTCAATAAACGAGGCAAACAAATTGAAATAAATGATTTCGAAAATGCAAAACCTTACTGCTGTGTGAATACTTTATCCAGGCCAATAGACCGTTCAAGGTTAGAGTAATGATTAGGACTTATAGTTTAATGTATGCTCCGAACTGCATAATCCACAGATTGTACTCTGAGCCCGCTGTTTTTATTAGCCAGCTTATTACCTGTGAACTTCCTCGTGGCATTTCGGTGAACTATCCATACTGCCCCCCCTCAGATATGTATTCCACTCGAGATCGAGAAGGAAACTATTTCCGTTGTCAGTCTTTTTTCATGCAAATGGGACAGGACAGGATGCCGTTGTTAGCTGCCGTCGGGGTTCATCTTCAATCCATAAATCCGACTTAAGCTATACATCTTCACTTCATCGTCGGTTTTTTTGGTCCGAGCGGTCTCCCACGAAAAATATGCCTTTACAACAATGTTGACTTTGAGATTTGTCCTTTGTCTGCTGCGTGACAGTATGTGGTGGTTTTTTTTTATGGGTCTAGCAGACGTGCTACAGGGAAGTCCTTAAAGCGCTACAAGAGCGATACGTGTGCGGAGAAAGCGATTCACGTTGTTCTTGAATAGCTGTAAATTGTACTCGGTGGGAAACACAGATCTGGGCAAATTATTCCAAAGGGATGATGTTCTCCATATAAATGACTGCTTGAAAAGCGTTGTACGAGGAGAGTAGCAAGCTGAACCTCATACGGATGTGAAGTATTAGCGCGACGTGTACTTCTAACATGCACCTCTCTGGGAGGAATTAAGCGGGCCACATCCTTCGAACAGAATAGGCTCAAGTCGCCAACGGTTCTTCGATGTTCCAGCGAATCAAGGCCGCCTGTCAGTTCCGGGTCTCCAATTACATGGGAGCAGTATTCCATTGGTTGGTTGTGAATTTGAGCTTTGTATAGAATTAACAGTTGTTGTGGAGTGTATAGCTTTCTGGCTCGAAATAATATTCCCAACTTTTGAGAAGCTCTCCTTGCTATGCCTGCAACATGTTCTTGCCAGGACATATTTGCTCCCAAAGCAACGTTCAACAAATTGAGTAACGATGCTCGGAGAATTGAGTGCACCGACATAACTAAGTCGGGTTTAGCAACGTTAACTTTTTTAGAAAAAACTGCCGCCTGGGTTTTTGTAGCGTTAAATTCCACTTGGTTACTGTCACCCCAGGATAGAATTTCTTCTAAGTCTGTCTGTTAAGTTGAACGACCTCCTGCTGTCTGCGGATATTCGCCTGAGTAGCTGATGTCCGAGCGTTCAAAGTGAAGGAAGAGATAAGCGCACTGTCATCTGCAAAGCTGTAGATTGCATTCCCGGTCTTTTCCAGCAGATCGTTAATGTGAATTAGAAAGAGAGTAGGAGACGATATGGAGCCTTGGGGCACACCAGCGTTGATAGTGAACGTGTTAGAAATAGATCCGTCGACCGCCACTTGTAAAGAGCGCTTTCTGAGGAAATATGAGAGCCACAAACAGAACTTTTCAGACATACCATAAGAACATAGCTTAGCCAACAGTACATCGTGCCAAACACGATCAAATGCCTTGGATATGTCAAGAGCAACCGCTCGAGATTCTCCAACGTGTTCAGTTACGTTGTTCCAAACATTTGTTACATAAGTCAGAAGATCTCCTCTTGATCTGTGTTTACGAAAGCCATATTGGTGATCGCTAATAATGTTGAATCAGTCAAGATATTTTACAAGATGCTTCTTGCCTTTTTTAGGTATCAGTTGAACTGTGGCACATTTCTAGCAGGAA
Source organism: Pachyrhynchus sulphureomaculatus (assembly GCA_019049505.1). Taxonomy (NCBI): domain Eukaryota; kingdom Metazoa; phylum Arthropoda; class Insecta; order Coleoptera; family Curculionidae; genus Pachyrhynchus; species Pachyrhynchus sulphureomaculatus. The sequence continues at coordinate 144,404,399 of CM032453.1, read as the reverse complement.
GGAAATATTCGCTTTCTGTAGGATAAGTTGAAAAGTCTGCAGAAAACTGGTGTTAGTTCCCTCGCACAGTTTTTGAGAACTATTGCAGGTATTCCGTCAGCGCCAGAAGCCTTTTTGGTGTCTAGCTTCATTAAGCGGTTGCACAGATTTATTTTAAAACAGCATTTTGCTACGTAGGTGGTCTATGCCTGTTTTTTGTTAAACATGAACACTAAAAACCTAATATTTTTAAGTTTTTATGATCAACGTAGATTCAGAACATTTGAAAATGTCCGAAATAATACATAACATAATTTTAATGATTAAACAGTTTTACATTTTATTTATTAAAATGTATTTTTTTCAATTTAATAGTTTTCTGGCAACTTTAAACGTGTTTTCTGAAAAAGTCTCACGGTGGATGTCTTTTTTTATGATTTTCTTGGATTCAACATAAAAAAATACCTAAGAAAATCACGTGTCTCACTTAAAGACAGAGATTTTTTTTGTATACCTGTGTTATCGGGCGAAAAATGGCAGCATTTACGGAAACGACGTATTGAGCAGTGATCAATAATTTTACCGCCTACTTCGGAATATTGGGATTAATATTTCAATGATAAATAATTTTCCAAGACCTGCAGTTTAATATGCATGATTTTATCGACATGATTTATCGATTTGTTCTTTTATTATAAAAATTTTATGTTTTTTTTTTTATGATAAACCTATTACTTCCGAAATAATAAGAATTATACAGTGGTAGACCATTTCAAAGACACTTTATCATAATCCGTCA